>OU612002.1:1200000-1608834 GCA_914767915.1 Agriopis aurantiaria | reverse complement strand
ACAATAAAAAATGCCATGTTGTGTGTTTAGAAAGAAAGTAGAAATACTTATACTGGGACAGCTGACAAAGGATTTAAGGCTGTAAATTTTTATGGGTTCTATGCAGGTAGCTATGGTAAAATATCGCCATATTCTTAGTGCTTTTTAGGGTTCCGTACCTAAAGGGTAAAAACGGGTCTCAAATAAGGGTAAAATGTTTGCCAATCTATCTATCTATACTTATAATAAAACTGTAACAGGTCCAATTCTATACATTGAAGATATTTTGAAATTTTTTTTAGGCTCTCTATAATCGATACTGAAGACAAAACTGTAATTTTTTTTAATTTTTGTCTGTCTATATCTGAGCTGCGCATCACGCCGAAACTACGGAAGGAATTCAAATGAAACTTAGCATAATTTGAGTTCATACTCCGAGGTAGGTTATAGGATACTTTTTATCCCGAAATTTTGCATGGTTCCCTTGGGAGAGGGGATGAAAGTCAAAAAGTACTTAGTTGTATTTTTTAGGGTTAAATAGCCAAAGGGTAAAAACGGGACCCTATTACTAAGCCTACAATGTCTGTCTGTCTGTCTGTCCGTCCGTCAGTCTGTCTGGCCTACATATTAACGGCTATATCTTTCGAACCGTAATAGATGGACAGTTGAAATTTTCACATAATATATTTTAATGTTACGGCGGATTAACTAACAAATAATAAAAAAGTAAAACCTAAAGGGGGGTCCCCATACAAGAAACGTATTATTTTAACATATTTTTGTATAAGCTCTAATGTAAAAACGATAATACGTACACGCGTCAAACTTGGCACGATTGTAGTACACACTCTAAAGTATAACATAATAAATAATGGACAAGTGCGAGTCGGTGAAAATTTTTGTTCATTACCAAGTTATTATACTCGAGCGCCTGTAGCAAACTGCGTAGCAAATTACTTACCACAATTTTGGAAGGCGTTTTAATAACTGGTAATTTGGTTACTTGGACAACCTTATTGTATTTTGTGGTTGTACGGAATCCTCAATGCGTGAGCCCGACTCGCACTTGGCCAGTTTATTTAAATTAAATTTGGATAAAAGTTATTTTCAGAAATATTTACTCATCTCTATAAATATTACTTGGTTTCTTATGTATTTTTAGGATTTTGTTTAGGTTATAGCAAAGGTATAAGCAGGGGTTTTTTGGTGTAAATAATTAGCTTACCTAGAACATCACCGCATTGAGAGAGTATTTTTCGAAACTATTTGTTTTTTACCGTATACATTTCGGAGACTGTGTAATGCAACTGCACAATTTAATATCCTTCTGATATCATCTTCCTTCCACCAACAAACAAGGAGAACCTCGGTGACAAGCCTCCGTTTTACGGTCGAAATTCCAAAGACTCGCACAAAGCACTTTGCTTTAACATTTATTGGTCGAACAGCGAAGGAACTCCCTACCTGAGTTATTGTCTTCTGATAAATAATAAAGTTTTCAAATCCAAAGTAAAAAGCTCCTTTCTTGATAAGAGTGCTTTACCGCAGACCACAGTGTTGCTTAATATGAGACAAACGGAACTGTGCCCAAGAGCGAATAATTCGCGGACGAAGTCGCGGGTACAGCTAGTCTAGAATAAAAATATAATATTTACAATCAATTCGTAGTCTTTATCTTTAGAAGCATTGCAAGTAGGTAGATCCAGTGTTTCCAGGCATTCTTCTTCCACTGCGAGTACTGCGACTCTATTCTGTCGACGAGCTCGCTGAACCCTTAAAATATAATAACTGCATTATCAGATATTGTGAGTAGAAATAATATGTAAATATAACAAGGTACTTGGTAAATATGTGAAATACGCACTGCCTTCCCTTTTCTCCACAAAGTTTCAATGCGAGACGTCTTTTGGGAGAAAATTTTCCTAATAATAATGGCCGAGGCATCTAAAACCACAATTGAGTTATGAAAATAAAATAATTTTATATAAAGTAACACAATTTACAATAACGTATATATCAAATAATAGGCATAATGACTAATATTTTTTATTACCTCATAAAAAAGCTGATCATAAATAGAGCTTCATCAACGAAAACAAAAGCTGGAGATTTATCAGCCAATTTATTTTATGTTTTTTGTATGTGTATTGTATTTAGTTATATTCATAGCTAAGTCTGTTATTTGTAATAAATTAAACATTAGGACACATGCCTGTTGTTTGGGGCTACCCATGCAGTGCATTATGATATATGCATATGATATACATTTTTATAATCCACCAGTTCCACCACCTTGGATAATACTGGTGAAACAGTGGAATTATTCGAGGATATCATTGTACAATCATTACGAACAAACTTTTACTACAGGGCCAACCTTGAAATCACGAAAAAATTTTTTTTTTGCGAATTTACAAATTTATTTATTTATTACACATATAATGGTACATCAATAAAGATTGTCGACCCTAGCCTAGCCACCAAACTGAGCGTTAGCCCGTATCTTGGTGGATAGTTCCTTCCGAGTTGACTTAGCTCAGAACTTTGTACATTTGTATTGGTTTTTAGTGCAGATTTAACAAAAGAAATATTCAAAATTAAATATAAATTACAATGGATTGTCATTATTAATTGATTCAATTTAATTGAACATTTTTACTAATTATATAAGTAGCATGCAACAAATAGAAATAAAACAAAATCCAAATTAAAATAATAATAATAAAAACGAATATATATCAAAAGTCAGGAATAATAATAATTCTAAAATGATAAAAACAACACACACAAGCTCCAAAAAAAAATGATTAAAAAAATAATAATAAGTCCAGGTAAGTAACATAATAAATATCAATATTGAATTTTAAAAAGATTTTCGGTCTCTTGGTATGTTTGATTTTGAAGCCAGGATACCAACGTTCTTTTACAATTTGCATATGTTAGTGGAAATATAGCAACTGAGCTACTTATGACATTATACAAGTTGGAGCTGAGACTATCAAAATGACGTCTAGCAAGTTCTGCAGGGCAATCGCGCTAAAATATTACAGACGAATCGTTGACGAAACGCAAACGCTCCACAACTTTTGGTCGATTTCGTATCAGCGCGAAAAATTTGATATTTTCTAGCTTTATCACAAACGTTCGTTTGACAGCGTCCACGTTCCAACTGTAATCGGGTTGCGTTTAGTCTTTGGTTAAAATCATTAGCGCGATACGAAATCGACCAAAAGTAGTGGAGCGGTCGCGATTCGTCAACGATTCGTCTGTAATTCTTTAGCGCGATTGTGCCTGCGTAGAATGATCTGTAAGATGAACAGTTGTCGCACCGTGAGTACAGAGCATTTTTCATATAGCTCAGTTGTCGAGTGCCGGTATGGTAGACCACTCATCACCATGAGAACAGCTCTCTGAGCTCTATCATTGGCAACCGACGAAATGTATGGAACAGCCGATTTTTTTCGCGATTTCATGTTTGGTTTCACATAGCAGGCCTGGCGCAATCGCAGTTTAGGTATTGAAGCTACAAGTAGCCGACTTGTCGGACATGCCGCGCCCGGTTCCGCGCGATAGAAAGAGATATAACGCGACAAGAGTTACGCGATAGACAGAGAGGCAACTAGCTGTAGGCAGTAAGCGCTCGCGCGTCCAGAATTGCACTTTATTGTGTAATAGCAAAAGTCGCTACTTATTTAAATAATTTTGTATATAAATGTATTCTTTGCCCATAGTAAAAGTTGTTTATACTGTTGAGTACAATGATCTCCTTGAATATTTCCACTGTCTCACCAGTCACCCAGTTTAAAAAATCATCAACATATTCGAATTCTACATCTCCAAAAACATTAAAATAATTTCTGGAGTAAGATACGACCAAGACTAACCAAACGAGTCCAAACTTGGCACCCCTACCTCTATCCGTCTATAGCAGTTTTAGTAGCAATCTCTGAAGTCCATCAGATCATTCGTGATGATATCTGACTCAGGGAATGATTCAACTGACTTCATGGTGGAATTCGGAGACTGCTGCTGGAACTGCTAGACGGGGAAAGCTAGATGCGTAGAGTTTGGGTTCGATTCATTAGTCGTAATCAGGTCTTACTCGAGGAATGATAGTTCGGGACATTTTTTTTTTGCACACACGGTCATCTGACCCCAGTTGCTTTTACCTTTTTCTTTCGCAGGTATCAAGTTTGGTATATAAAAATTTCAGAGTTCGTACAGCGATGTTTTCGACTTCGAGGTGCTGGTGTCAAGCATAGACCTGCTGTCTTATTATGGTTCTTTGATCGGGATCGAGATTGCATGCCGTCCTGTTCGCATTTATTTACTCGCACCACGAGCGTAAGTGAGATGGCACGCGATCGCAATCACGATCCGAATCATCCATAATAAGAGGCCTGCTTTCGACGGTGTCCGAACGCTGACTGAGACGTCTGAGACATCGTTTCAAAATTCAAATGATATTTTATTTATACACTAAGGCCCGATTGCACTTTGATTAGTGATTAGTGCGAGTGATTAATACAGGTGCTTAGTGATTAGCACTACACACATTTGGACAATAACTGATTAGTGAGAGTGTTTACTTTAATCACTTGTAAAATTACTAATCAATAATCAGTCGCACTAATCAAAGTGCAATCGGGCCTTAAGTGCTTGTTCACGTTAACTCGCGGTGGCGGACGTGGGCGCGAAATATCGAACATACAAGTGTTCGCATACAAGACGCACGTGCGGTGGAAGCTACAACATGGAGGTTCTTCAAAAGGCGAGTTAATAGATTCCTTAAGGGTCGGCAGCGTATTTTTAATGGCTCTGGTGTTACAAGTATCCATAGGCGACGGTGACTGCTTACCATCAGGCGGCCCGTCTGCTTGTTTGCCACCTATGGCATAAAAAAAGTTGCGGGCAAGCTTGCGGCGCGTGCGCGGCAACTCCTGACGCCAGGCCCAGGCGGCCAATGTGAACACTGAACAGTGAACACTCGCCAAGACTGCCGCCCGCGCCCGCACACGCGAGCTCAACGTGAACACACACTTAATAAGACACAATTATCAAAGGAAAATAAACCTTATTTTGCAAAGTAGCCTTTAGGCTACGTAGCGTCGTTCAAGTTTCCTAAACTTCTTCCTTGGCTTTTAGCATAGCACGGGCCGGTCTTTCACCCCTTAGAGCAAATTCGGCTTTACATCTATGACTTCTATGTCCTAGAACAATACACAGATACTTTTTATCATCATCACTTTTCATCGTTGTAGTTTTTTTCATTATTTAGTTGTTGTGCCCTTTGGCAGAGACGAATGAACAACTAATAATGATTAAAAAGAACGCGTCGAACAGGAACTTACTCCTTTATTGAAGGTGGATAAAAATGTATAAAAACAGGTGATATAATTATTAAAAAGGAGTAAACCAAGTATGTACTATGTGCTTACTAGATAGTCATGTTTTCAGAGGACTTCCGATTATTTTGGTGTGCTTTTTCACAGACCTATAGTCATAGACTAGGTAAAGAAAGATACTAGACGATAGTCTTTGCCTGCAGTGCAAGTACCGTTCTTTATCGATCGTCAAAATGTACAGTTGAAATCGTCAAATTCGATAAAATGTCATTAGATCAGTACGTACTCTTCCTATGATCGATTCGATGGCATTTCATCGAATTTGAATATTAAGAGTATTTTTTAGTCTGTGAATATTAATACCAATAATAATTATGTATTCATATAAAAACCTTGTGAATAATAATATTAAAAAATATTGTGTAGTATAAGTTATACCGTTTGGCTTCTCTGGCTATTATATATTATTATTTAGTACAGACTCTTTTTTTCTCATTTTCTTTCCCCATGTCTACAATACAAAATATTATGACCAGCATTAAAAATTGATAATTATAATATTACTAAATATCACAGCTTTTATAAACGGTCTCGTCAAAACATATAAGCATTATTAGCTGTTCTGGTAACCACACCCCAACTCCATAATCAGGCAGGATAGGCTCATCACCAGCTATGATATGAGGACTCATCAAGACAAAACAAACAAGCCTAAACACGGCAGGTATACTATAAGTGATTACGAAGATCTCGTTACCACCTCCCTCAGCTCCATCATCAGAACCTCATCACCATAATTTTAGTTTAAGTTAGTTTTAGTTTAAGTGGTTAGACATAATTTTGTTTATTTTTTTCCTTTTTAACTTTAACAAAAACTAATAAAAATATTAATAAAAAACTAACATTTGTACGCTGTAACAGGCAAGGACATGAGATACGTCTCCATTCTTACGTCCATGTATGCTACTTTGTATGTATGTGTACCTACCATGTTCTGACAAATAAATAATTTGAATTTGAATAAATGATGAGTACACAAAAATTTATAAAATACTAGCTGCACCCCGCGGTTTCACCTGCGTAGTGATGAAAAATGGTATTGATGAAAAGTTGCCTATGTCACTTTCCAGCCTTTGAACTATACCGTCTATACAAAAAATTCAAAAAATCAGGTCGATCCGTTGCTCTGTTGCTGCGTGAAAGATTAACAAACAAATGCACTTTCGTAAAATACTTAATATTAGTATGATAAAAATGAAAAAAAAACAATAATAAGATGCAATCTCTTACTTACCCAAAGTATCAAATCGGTTTAAGCTAGTATATTCAACCGGTTTATGTACCTCTAGAGAGTAAATTATTTTTCGCAGCAGAGCACACAGCGACACGTCCTCACTCTACGGAACCTCGGCTCGGAATGGACTTTCCTATATTTAATATTACAAAGTACTCTTTGGAATGGACGCGCCGGGGCCGCCGGGAGGGAGCCGAGGGAGGGCCGGCGGAAGGGAAGGCACGAAGCACACGAACGCAGGGCACTGGGCAAGTGGCTGCCCACTTGCCAAGCTAGCCGTTTTTTTATATTTGTGAAATTATCAAATTATGAATGACTGAAGGCCGTTGCAGACTTTGCGGTATACCTAGATAGGGTACTACCATGATCCAAAAAAACAAGGTCTAGCGCTCCGGGAGTTGACACTCAATTACGTCACTGTCCAGTTGCCACTTTATTGCAACAATTACAGATATTGGGTAACAAATTAGCTAATAATCTGTGAAATTTTAATTGTCATTTGTTTTGTCCGCTCAAGCTAAGCAATTCAAGTTGAGCACGAATTTAGATTATTTATATCAAAACCACATTGATTTATTGGATTCCCACAGGTAAGGTGTACGGAGATTGGGGAAATAAAATTTCACGCTATTGGTAACAGAAAATCAGCTGTATCGTCATCTCTCTCGAACTTGTTGTAAATTACTTATTCTGCTCTTGCTTATGCACGTTTACGTGTATCCATGATATTGATGACATCAGTGGGTGTCACCCACGTGACACTTTTTCTCGGAGCGCTATACCTGGCGGAGTATATTATTATACCAGACAAGACGTACGTACTGTTACTTTCTATTATCGATATCGGTTCGGTGCCAGACAAATATTTGAGTTAGTTAGAGTGAGAAAACAGATGGAGTAAAATGGATAAGTAGTATCGGTCAGCAACGGCGGCAGCGCCCTTACGCCTCTTATCTTATGCTTGGCGGGTACCTGAATTGGGGTACCGTACCGGTACTTGTTTTGTTAGGCACTGTGACTCGCCAACCCTTCAACTCTTTGTAACCTTATAAAGAAACCCTAACTTACCTAATAACTTACTAACTAATAGTTAATAATAACCTAAACTAAGATACTAATAATGATAATGCGAATAGAATGATATAAAGAATTATAATGGTGTAGTATATTAATATGGCCAAGTGATCGTTTAGTTAGGAACCCTTCGTTGTGCTCGCTGTAACCCTGGAAAAGAGGCTGGGTGTTTCCTAGCTTAGAGTTACCTAATTCTACGATACAAAGTTATTCATCTACCTAACCTGTAATCAACCTAAGTAGTGATACCTAGACAATAGAGCTACTATATTTTAACCTATTCTGAAGACATTCAAACTTGTTTTCTTAATACATAAATAAATGTGTATTCTGATGATAATAGATAAGCTAAGAAGTAAATAAATTCTATATTATTTTGAAATCAGAGTAAGTATAGTTTATTGTGAGTATTTTAGTGTAACTATTACGACAGTATAGAAACAGATTTCATCCTAAAGATATACAGTGTAATTTTATTTAGAACTTTTGGGAAATGACTTTTATATATATAATTCCCTGAAATCAAGTGGCTAGCTTTGTAGCTAGGTCACAGGCCCCGCACTCCGCCTGGAACTATGTGGCTCATTCCTATTTGACTGGGCACCACTCTACCACATTTCAGGGGGAGAACTATTATAATTAAAGGGACGAGAGGTCTCTACCTAAACTATGTGTGTGCAGTCAGTCATATCGGATTGTCTTTGGTCCCTGTGCTAATCTGTCTGGTGTGGAGTCAGACAGTTGTTTTCTTGCGAGGTTCCACAGGACTTCACATCTGTAAAATCCTACGGATCCTCTATAGGTACTAATAGATAAGTATATAAATAAATAAAGTATTCCTAAACTTAAAACTATCCTACTTTAATGATTATATACTAAGTGGTTTCCTTAGCTAGGGTAATGAGAACCCTAAATGTAAATAAATAGAAATATTATCCTTTAGACAGCTACGACGCCTCCAGATGACATCTTCCTTGAATTATAGTACCTACATACTATTCAGTTATGTGAGGAAAGATGTATTTGTTTTAAATATATGTGAATTAAAGGTCATTCTAGGTACTGCTTCCAAGTCTAGCATCGACTAAAGAATTCTTAGACAGACTTCGTCAACAAGTTTGAACATACAACTTTATGCACAATTTTCTAGTAAATAAAATCTATGTCGAAGGTTGTCATATCTCCCAGGTTCAGTAGAGATGTAATGACTATGCTTTGCATTACTATTTGCTAGGCTCAATAGACGTATTTACAGAAAATCAGGCTTCTTTCGCCAACTGAATTATTATCAGGTTTTCAATGACTAAATTTTCAGTCTGTCATGATTCGATTAGTAACACCAGTCCAATTCACCAGTACCTAAACTGAACCACATTCCATCACAAATTACTACTTTGCAACGCGAGTATTTCCTTAATTATTATAAGAAACAAAACAGAATCAGGCTTTACCAAAACCTGAAACCGTAGACTAATGAATGACCAATATTAGGTGGGCTGTCAGTTGACATTTGACTTTGATTAAAGGTGAGAGCTTTCTCCATAGACTCTAATTGAAAGAGAGGGTCTAAAATTCCATTGACTTTATTTATAGGATAATACCCATTTAGTCAGAATCTTTTACTTATTTATAAGATAAATTAGTGTCAGTCACTTGTTAGGTAGTTCTACCTTTATATTCAAGAGACTCCACTAGAGATAATCCAATTGACTTTAAATTACCAATTATTCAATAATGTGAAATATTATGAGTTAAAACTTTGAAACCCAACAAGATCATTCAATAATCTACTTTGAACACCTTATTTGACTGGATCCGACTCCAATGAAGTTATTACCGGAACAAGCTGAAAAGGTAAAATCCCTACTAATTGGCCCTATGTCTCGCTGATCTGATAATTTCTCATACTTTGAAAATATTAGATCGACGAGATCTCCCTATTTCCTACACCTTTGATTCCCTAAATCTATTCTAAAAGCTGCACCAAAGTTGAACTAAGGACTCGCGGGTCCTATATTTAACTAAGCACTCTAACCCCCACCTGACACAGAGTTTATTGGAAGATAGGTTATCCAATGTGCAAAACTCTTCTAGACTAGCTGAAGCCTACATGGGTGACTAGTCCAACTATCCTGAACTCCACTACCTATCAACCCTACGGGAGTCTGTTTCAACAGGCCGAAGCCTAGGGCGTACCTTTAACACAAGGATCCACCCCTGGGGACTGAAACGGAACATCCACCTAACGTACAAGACAGTTTACATGGAGTCTGAGGTCCGGTCATCGGTGTACTATACAGATTCACCGGTTCCGCCAAGGAGCAACTTTGCGTTTGCAAAGACCTAGAGAGCCTCCGATGACCGTATTCCAAAAACCATGCACCCTGGTGACTTATTGATCCCACATTTAAGGGGTAAAATCAACCTTGGAGCGTCACAAAATTCCAAGTCCTAACTATCGGGAAAGACGGAGATGACCAGCCCCTAATGTGGTCACGTAGTTAGGTCCCGGGGCTGGCCATTCCTCATACCATGATGAGGTAAAACACCATAGTCCAATATTTAATTTAAGTTTACTTTACACTCTACTATTACACTTAGAAACACTTGAATACGCTCAAAAACTTAATGCCAGACACGACCAATATAACATGGAATTGTCCCTGACGCCAAGATGAGCTGAGATAATTTCACAACACAATTTGAAACTATCTAAAACTCTACTAACTTTATTGAATTATATATTCAGTCGGGCAGAGTTTCTGCGTAATTAATCAAACAAATATATTGGACAAGGATCGGGGCAGAGCTAAGTGTGTCAGTACCTTCTCGCGAGAGGTCTCACAACAAAAAAAGGGCTCGACAAGCCCCTCTCCTTTCCTTATATACCCTCTCCCTAACTCTCGAATGACAAACAAACCCGACATTCACGTTATCGTGGTCATCCGTGTCCTTTCGGTAATAGTGGTAATCCCTGTCATTTTGGACCTATCGACCTTATTTGGACGTGATAGGAGTCATTTTAGATCGCCCACACATTCCGGTAAAACAAGGCTTCGTGGACATCCCTGTCCTTTCGGTAATGGTGGTAATCCCTGTCATTCAGGCCCTGCCGGTAAAACAAGACTTCGTGGACATTCCTGTCCTTTCGGTAATGGTGGTAATCCCTGTCATTCAGGCCCTGCCGGTAAAACAAGGCTTCGTGGACATTCCTGTCCTTTCGGTAATGGTGGTAATCCCTGTCATTCAGGCCCTGCCGGTAAAACAAGACTTCGTGGACATTCCTGTCCTTTCGGTAATGGTGGTAATCCCTGTCATTCTGGACCTATCGACCTTATTTGGACGTGATAGGAGTCATTTTAGATCGCCCACACATTCCGGTGAACCAAGAAATAGCAATGATCGCGGCGATTTTGGTACTCTCAGAAATATTGACCATATTTGAATATGTTAAATACAATTTTGAATGAAAACAGAGTTATTTGTTACTTCTGTTTAACCTGGATTTAATTCGGTTTCCCGCCATTCCGAAAATGATTTATGTCAAAAATCCACCGATTATTTTTCCTTCAATGTCTTCTGTGAGTTTTAGATCAAAACATATTTAAAAGAATCTAACTTCAGTTCTCTAAACTAATCTTTTCTTCGTGATCAAAAACCCTGATAAAAATCCAATTTAAGTTCTCCGCCGTCAATCAGTGCATGAAACTACAATGAAATTGCAACTATGTTGAAAACCATCGAGGCTATAGCATTCCTTGTCAACACCAAATGCGAGCTTAATAAACTTCAGATCTTACATCTGCACCTGCCGATCAAGGTAAGCTTCTCTTCTCTTCAATACATCCTGATTTACTTGTAATTTTTCCATACATTTAAAATCCAGTTTGTTGTTGTAAAAGTCCCATATTTCACAACAGAATTGAATCAGATTTCATTCAGAAATTCTTCCTTCACATCCGAGAATCTGTTGATAAGAGTCTACTTCTTGTGTTTCTGTGATAAAGCGCTTATAAATTCTTTAAGCTTAACATATAACAAAGGTACAAAATGCTCAACTTTGACCCTTTTTAGGTTAAGTCTTTGATGCAAAAGCTTGGGTCAGACATCTTGTTTTTCCCTTCAATTTTAACACCAAATTCTATTAATTTTCAGATAGCTCGTGTATCTTCACTGCACCAGGGTAACGCGAACTTGATGTCTTCATTTCAAGACTTGTTACAAAGACTGAATCTAAGTGGGTGCTGCACATTTCATTCTCCGGACAGATCATACCTGTACCAGGAATACCTTCTTTGAATGGATAATGATAATTTAATGTAGACAGTAAGCTCAGCTGTTTATAAGGTAACCTTTATTCTAAATACAATTCTATCAGTATTTTGTAGTGTTATTCATTGATACAAACCAAATATACATAAAAGGTTAATCTTTCCTCCATTTATCTACTAGGATAAACTATGAGACAATATTCAACTAAAAGGCAAGGTTAAACACAATGTTTCTTCAATATTTTACTTGTTATAAACAATTAGACAACTTAACCAGTATTAAGTCTCAGTTTCAATTAAGTACTTCAGTAATAAACTAAAGTTTAATGTTAAAATATTTGTGAATGTTAACGTAGACATTCTGACTCGTTACAGCGCCCCCAAAAATTTGCATAGATTATAAATTCTTAATCGGAGTAAATTTTTCCAATCTTAATTCAAAGTTCACAAATATTCTCTGTTCATTTAACTCTATTTGCAAGTGCAAAATTAAATTCTTCAAAATCTATGTTTCAACAATATAATTATGTGTATACGAATGTGTGTGTTTCCCTATCACAATATGTATAAGTATTTTTAAACCAACGTAAAAATAACCGCCAAAAACGTCAGACTCTAAGCTTGTTAGCATATTAACTATAAAGAAAATTGCCCCATTTCCAGGATCTCTATCCTCTGCAAGAAAAATTTGTTTGTGGGACAAATTCATTCCTAGCGAAACCACGTAAATTCCCTTTCCTTTGCGAATATCTTCTCACCCGCTGAAAAGCAAAGTTTACGCACTCCTTCCAAATTCAAGTAAACCCAATGCAAAAGAAGAAAAATTCCGTATAGCTTCCTATACCCCACTTAGAGTCTAATGCTAGAGACTAATTATTGAAATGCTGGTGTCTGTTGAGTGTATTAGTTCATCTGTTCCTACCTTGTAGAGTAAGGACCCTTTCGAAATCAACGTTCGTTGATGGATGTACATAAAACTACTCCTAACACCAAATCCTCTTTCGAAAAGATCAAATTGTAGTTGTGTTTGCTAAAACCCAGATTCCGAAAAACTGTGTCAAATTTAAATAATGATAATCACCTTAAATCCCTTAATAAGAAGCTAACTCTCACATAAAAACATTCAAATTCACTCAAAATTCATTCTATCATTTCAATATTTAAATTTACGGAGGAATCCATTCATCTCTTGTGCTGCAAAAGATTCGCTGCCTCGCTCGCTGATTTAAAATGTAAGCATTATCTGTAAAAATTTGACACAAAACATTTTGCACATTCCACCCTCATTAATTAAAAATAAAGCCCCTTATCAAATTAACAGGATCCCAAAGTCTCTAAAGAATCCGCTACCATTCACAAAACTTACTTTTTTTTTTTTTTTTCTAAACAAGATATCAAAACCGACCAATAATATTATCATTATAATAATATGAAACTAAATTTTCCGTCCTCACAATAATTCAATTCAATAATTATCATAATAATTAAAAGTTAAAATATCGTCTCATATTCATCCAGTTAACCAATATACGCAAAATGTCTAACAATAACATCGCAAGGATATTTTTTTAATGGAATTAAATCATCAAAATTTTAAAATTATCAAAGTGACTTGGACACCAGATACAATCACTACATCGTCTAGATAAGTTGACTAAACATGGGAAGTGTATACACTAAACCAAGAGTATCATCGCGATAAATTAATGTAGTACGATGATTTAGACACAAATTACAAGTATCACATTGTTGGAATAATTAAATTAAGCCTGATAAGTTAAACACAAATACATATATCAATTCATCAAAATAATTACTAAAAGATTACTTCCCAAACCTTACATTTCTTAATTATGAAATGGTAAAAACGCGTACATAGATATTTTGAATATTTACACGTTAACACGAGGTATTAGATTAAACATTATACAAAAGAAACTAATACATAATATAACATAACGCATAACATAAAACACCATCATTTAATTTTGTTAAAATTTAAATTGAACCTAAAAGTATAACCCTAAGTGTTAACCTTAAAATTTAGCCCACTCTATTGAAGGTGCCATTTAGTTACAAGAAATTTTACATCTGTATGTATTTTAAGAAACTAACAATAAGTTAATATTTACCAAATCAAAGAAGTCACAAAGTATCCTAATGTCTAATTAAATTGTGATACTAAAATACAATAATTTATTATTATATTTTTTTTTTTTTTTCATTTATTTATTTTTGTCGCCCCCTTACCTATAATAATCTGAAACCCATTTAGAGAGAACTAGTTTCACCTTACGGTTCTAACTGTGGGGTGATAAAAATATGATGATGATTATAAAAGATCGCAGCCCATTTCACTTCTTATACCATCAGATATCCGCCAGTGAAAACCACATCAATCTCGGTCCAGCCGTTCCGGAATACATAGTGAACATACATATATAGTCTTTATCAACATACAAAACAAATTACTGCCAAATTGCATTAGAATACCTCCGCTAAAATAATCAACCCCCTTTATCTTATACCAATACAATCCCAATTTAGTTTATTTTAGCTAGTTCACACTGTATAGCAATTAGTTTGACCGTCTTCTACCTTTTCAAAATGTAATATTTAGTTCACTCAATATAGAAATTCGTATTTTTTTATTTTTGTTTATTTATTTCAAATTAGCACCGCACAAAACGATTTACACTAATGACATCAATAACATTTTTTTTAAAAACACAAAATCATAACGAATGTCACAAAATTACCTACAATAACCAAAATAATAATAATTAAAGAGATTAAATACATTCAGTCAGATAATAGTGAATAATAGTGATAATAGTAATGAACAGTTTCAACCTTTCCAATATGTAATACTTAATTCAGCCTGTATAGAAAGTCGTATTAACATTATCTACATTTTCAAAATTATATTTTGTTCACCCTGTATTGAAAATTGTTCAACTGTTCAAAATGAAAATAAAAAACATAATAAGTATGTGTCTACAATTTTCCATGAAAACCTCAACCTAATGTATCACCTCATAGTTATGTAAATAAACAGATATCTATCTAAAATCACAACATACATATTATAGTCAATATATTCCTCCAGGATTGACAATTTAGCAAATAAATTCTAAGTTTAGTTTTGTAATATTTAAATAAAACGCATAAAAAGATACAAAATTTCTAACATCGCCGAGATGCGAACTGACGACCTTAAGCTTCTGTCTGTCGTCCTGCGACTAGATCAATGGTCATTATCTAGATGTCGCCAACTTAGTTAATATACAATAAGGCCAACCAATATGTCTACACTTTTATTTCTTTATTATTATTATTTTTATTAATTATCCTACACTATGTTTATGAAAATTCAATTAAATCGGATCATTACTTAATGTTGTATAAACTTTTTTAATATGCGTAATTTTTAATTATTTTTTATTTGTTCTAATTTCATTATTTTTTTACAAATTTGTTTTTGTCTACAAAGAAAATTACACATATTTGGGATGGTATGAATTATCCTAAATCTAATAAAACTACGCTGATCGCCATCTACAAGTATTGTTCCTGAATAAACAACCAAGATTTCTAATATAATTTTCTAATATTTTATAACGTCAACTTATTAACATTGCAACCTGAAAATCAAATAATATACCTAATGTCTTAAATTTTCGTGTTAATTTTGAATTTACTTACCTACAATATCATACTTAATCAATTATTACAATGTCATTATTAATCTACCAATAACAAAACTAGTTAAATAACGTATGCATTTTCAATTGCAAAATAATCTGGATAACAGTTGCAAAATTTGAAACAAAATTAAAAAGCATTGACATCTATCTCTTATTCTAGAATAGTAAACGAGATTTGTGACTATGGAAACCTGTGATTTGTGCCTGTGATGGAAACACAAAGATATTTGGATACACAGTTCTTCAGACCGAAAATAATGGTAAAGATTAATTAATCTATATAATTTTTTTTTTTTTTTAATGCCACTGGCTACAACAAACTTCTTACAAAAATGGCTACATAGCCGTTCCCAAAATCCTCCTTTCTGTGTTCACAGCATTCAAATGAAAATTAAACAATTAATACAAGATAATTAATTCGTTCGCAAACAAGAACTAGTACTTTGTAACATAAACCTGACAACCCTACTTAATCTAAATTATATAGTCTGTGACTCATTAAGAAATTTAAGAAACAAAATGTTTTGTTTGTTTACAATTTCACCTATGATATAAAATAAATAAAATAACAAGTTTTCGTTCACAAGTACGCCAAGTATCCCTGTAATCTGAAGACATTGTCCCAACTTACTGTGCCAACTGTTCCGAAGACCTTCGCTCTGCTCCGAATATTTTCCACCCAACTTAATCACCTGGAAATCAAGTTCGTATCTAAAACGTAAAAGTTTCTAACAACCGATGTGAAAGTATATCTGTAAGGCTCCAACGTCATATCTAGAAGAAAATCCGTCCTTCTTGCCTGACAAACATCTGAAAAACCGATACCCAGCTATGTTATCGTTATGCTTGAATAATTACCTACTCACTTAATATGTCCGTCTGCATTGTTACGCACCACAACGCCCAAATGTACCTGGAAACAACCTAATGAAACTACGCTTTGTAAGAGAAGTGAATAGATAAATACCTTTTCATCGTGTAATATTAACGGAGTATGAAAACCCTAACAGTACGCAAATCCGCTCTACAGCTTGAAGAACCTAGAATCCAGCAAACAACTCCGTGTCGAACAGGAAACATTTCTGCATACGTCTGAAACTTTTTGAAAGAATGACCTAATAATTAGTTAGCTCATTAATTGTTCTGTACTTAAGTTTTTGCTAAACGGACTAACTGTATGGCTAACCGTCAGTGAAAACGGAGACATTTGAACATAAATTACAACTACACCAAGGCATATCTCATTTGTTTATCCGATCCAAGGTATGAAGCCACCAACCGCATCTACATATATACAAACCCTTCCAATTACATTAACATAGTTCAGTTTGTCAAAGTACATTAAGTATGATTATAACTGGGTTTTAATAGTTAAATTAAGTTGTGTTGCTTGTGTTCCAAAATTGACTATGAATTGTACAATAAACGTGTGTGTGTTAACTAATAAAAATATTTATTATCCGCAATGTTAGTGTATTTTCCTATTGTTTTTTCATTTATTTATTTACCTTATTTACACCCTTTAGCCTCTTTCGCATCGCTCTCACGACAACAATTTGTCCAAAAACTATGCGTTTTTGGACTCTATCTAATTAAAATAATTAAATTAATTAATTACATACTAAATTTTAAAAACAATTATTTTATTTTCGTAATTCATACTTCCCGCTTTTCCTGATATGACAAATGAAACATCATGACATAATCGTGATTTGGAATTCTCTTTTTTTTTTTCTCAGGGCACGACAAAGTCTCAAGGCGATACCACTAAACTTATGAAATGTTTCTAACGAAATTGTGTATTTAATTGTCTGTGGTAGTTATCGAGATGTTATTTGGTATACAGATAATCGACTATGAACTAATTCACAAAGTCGTTCGATTAAATATATTTTCTCAGTACATAAAATTAATTTTATTATTTTAAACATCTTTACCTATGATTGATTATAAAGTCAAGTATTAGTGAGAGATGATTTGACAATTTGGTTACATCATTTAATTCTATTTATAGTACAAGCTCTCTTACTTGTATTCTAAGCTAAGCTAAGGCTTACCTATGTTATGAAACAAAACTAATTCTACATTTTGAATTGATTTTAATTTTATTTACAAAATACTTGTAACCAAATTCCCCAGATGTCTGTCGAATCATCGTCACAGCTTTATAAATACGAGCAGTATGACCTTATGACCCCAGCCTGCTCAAGAAAGGCGAAAATCATAAAAACATAATTACAACCAATGTCAATTATCTATCAATCTGTGTTTATTTTCTTCGCTCGTTGATTTAATTGTAAATAAAACAAAAGAATTCAAGATTAAACCTCATTATTGCAATACAAAAATACCTTATGAAAATTAAAAACCTACGTGAACAGTATGTTACCAAGTTTATTGAATCAAGATCTAACAGGAACAAATGACAACTCAAAAGGTACGTGTTTATTTTGATATCATTACTTTACTCACAGATCAAACAAACTAGAGGGATATGCGGTAAGATGACACTAAATACAACGCTCCACTTAATATCTTAATCCCCCTTAATATCTTCGAGTCACAACCAGTGCCTGTGTTTGTGAAAGTGCATAAAATAAACTTACTTACAAATCCCGCGTCATCCTGTTTAGTGAAATAATGGAGACATGTAAACTTGAACTTAAATTGAACTAAATCATATTTCCTTCGTTTCCTTGATCTGAGATTTCACCCTAGAACTTCTGTTACAAGTTTTGTTTGAGGTTAAGAAAATCACAAAACTAGAATTATTAGATATAAGTAATAGGTCGTAGTAGTCTAGTAGTAACTAGTAATAGGTCTTTGTGTGTTTATATAAGTTCATTGTATGAAAACATTTACAATTAGGAGTCTTTTGTAATTGAAATTCTAACAATTAATAATCAATTTTTTTTTTCAATAAATAGTTTTCTAACTCAAAATTTTGTTCTTTCCAGAGATTCCCGGCTACTTTACTATGATCCTGGCTACAATCATCGCTGTCAAGTTCAGAACTAGTGCTATACCTACTCTAAAGACATGTTACACTAGATAGTTACTCTCAAAAGTTTAATTTTGAAATATTAGTTAGTTAATGTTTATAAAAGCTAAAGTGTTTGTAATGTGTATGTGTGAAAAATTGCCTCTTCAGATATGTACCTAACACCCAGAATGATTATAAATTAAAGCGTGAGTATTATTAGTGTTTGAATCATTTGACTGCCTGATCAGAGCCTAACCTCCTGACAAGGTTGTGTGGAAATTTTAAACGTGTAAAGAACTAAACCCCTTGTATTTACATATTATAATATGTTTGCAACGCCTCTTAAACAACCTCAATTTACATCCTGGTTCACGGCATAAACATTTGTGACTCGCCAACCCTTCAACTCTTTGTAACCTTATAAAGAAACCCTAACTTACCTAATAACTTACTAACTAATAGTTAATAATAACCTAAACTAAGATACTAATAATGATAATGCGAATAGAATGATATAAAGAATTATAATGGTGTAGTATATTAATATGGCCAAGTGATCGTTTAGTTAGGAACCCTTCGTTGTGCTCGCTGTAACCCTGGAAAAGAGGCTGGGTGTTTCCTAGCTTAGAGTTACCTAATTCTACGATACAAAGTTATTCATCTACCTAACCTGTAATCAACCTAAGTAGTGATACCTAGACAATAGAGCTACTATATTTTAACCTATTCTGAAGACATTCAAACTTGTTTTCTTAATACATAAATAAATGTGTATTCTGATGATAATAGATAAGCTAAGAAGTAAATAAATTCTATATTATTTTGAAATCAGAGTAAGTATAGTTTATTGTGAGTATTTTAGTGTAACTATTACGACAGTATAGAAACAGATTTCATCCTAAAGATATACAGTGTAATTTTATTTAGAACTTTTGGGAAATGACTTTTATATATATAATTCCCTGAAATCAAGTGGCTAGCTTTGTAGCTAGGTCACAGGCCCCGCACTCCGCCTGGAACTATGTGGCTCATTCCTATTTGACTGGGCACCACTCTACCACATTTCAGGGGGAGAACTATTATAATTAAAGGGACGAGAGGTCTCTACCTAAACTATGTGTGTGCAGTCAGTCATATCGGATTGTCTTTGGTCCCTGTGCTAATCTGTCTGGTGTGGAGTCAGACAGTTGTTTTCTTGCGAGGTTCCACAGGACTTCACATCTGTAAAATCCTACGGATCCTCTATAGGTACTAATAGATAAGTATATAAATAAATAAAGTATTCCTAAACTTAAAACTATCCTACTTTAATGATTATATACTAAGTGGTTTCCTTAGCTAGGGTAATGAGAACCCTAAATGTAAATAAATAGAAATATTATCCTTTAGACAGCTACGACGCCTCCAGATGACATCTTCCTTGAATTATAGTACCTACATACTATTCAGTTATGTGAGGAAAGATGTATTTGTTTTAAATATATGTGAATTAAAGGTCATTCTAGGTACTGCTTCCAAGTCTAGCATCGACTAAAGAATTCTTAGACAGACTTCGTCAACAAGTTTGAACATACAACTTTATGCACAATTTTCTAGTAAATAAAATCTATGTCGAAGGTTGTCATATCTCCCAGGTTCAGTAGAGATGTAATGACTATGCTTTGCATTACTATTTGCTAGGCTCAATAGACGTATTTACAGAAAATCAGGCTTCTTTCGCCAACTGAATTATTATCAGGTTTTCAATGACTAAATTTTCAGTCTGTCATGATTCGATTAGTAACACCAGTCCAATTCACCAGTACCTAAACTGAACCACATTCCATCACAAATTACTACTTTGCAACGCGAGTATTTCCTTAATTATTATAAGAAACAAAACAGAATCAGGCTTTACCAAAACCTGAAACCGTAGACTAATGAATGACCAATATTAGGTGGGCTGTCAGTTGACATTTGACTTTGATTAAAGGTGAGAGCTTTCTCCATAGACTCTAATTGAAAGAGAGGGTCTAAAATTCCATTGACTTTATTTATAGGATAATACCCATTTAGTCAGAATCTTTTACTTATTTATAAGATAAATTAGTGTCAGTCACTTGTTAGGTAGTTCTACCTTTATATTCAAGAGACTCCACTAGAGATAATCCAATTGACTTTAAATTACCAATTATTCAATAATGTGAAATATTATGAGTTAAAACTTTGAAACCCAACAAGATCATTCAATAATCTACTTTGAACACCTTATTTGACTGGATCCGACTCCAATGAAGTTATTACCGGAACAAGCTGAAAAGGTAAAATCCCTACTAATTGGCCCTATGTCTCGCTGATCTGATAATTTCTCATACTTTGAAAATATTAGATCGACGAGATCTCCCTATTTCCTACACCTTTGATTCCCTAAATCTATTCTAAAAGCTGCACCAAAGTTGAACTAAGGACTCGCGGGTCCTATATTTAACTAAGCACTCTAACCCCCACCTGACACAGAGTTTATTGGAAGATAGGTTATCCAATGTGCAAAACTCTTCTAGACTAGCTGAAGCCTACATGGGTGACTAGTCCAACTATCCTGAAGTCCACTACCTATCAACCCTACGGGAGTCTGTTTCAACAGGCCGAAGCCTAGGGCGTACCTTTAACACAAGGATCCACCCCTGGGGACTGAAACGGAACATCCACCTAACGTACAAGACAGTTTACATGGAGTCTGAGGTCCGGTCATCGGTGTACTATACAGATTCACCGGTTCCGCCAAGGAGCAACTTTGCGTTTGCAAAGACCTAGAGAGCCTCCGATGACCGTATTCCAAAAACCATGCACCCTGGTGACTTATTGATCCCACATTTAAGGGGTAAAATCAACCTTGGAGCGTCACAAAATTCCAAGTCCTAACTATCGGGAAAGACGGAGATGACCAGCCCCTAATGTGGTCACGTAGTTAGGTCCCGGGGCTGGCCATTCCTCATACCATGATGAGGTAAAACACCATAGTCCAATATTTAATTTAAGTTTACTTTACACTCTACTATTACACTTAGAAACACTTGAATACGCTCAAAAACTTAATGCCAGACACGACCAATATAACATGGAATTGTCCCTGACGCCAAGATGAGCTGAGATAATTTCACAACACAATTTGAAACTATCTAAAACTCTACTAACTTTATTGAATTATATATTCAGTCGGGCAGAGTTTCTGCGTAATTAATCAAACAAATATATTGGACAAGGATCGGGGCAGAGCTAAGTGTGTCAGTACCTTCTCGCGAGAGGTCTCACAACAAAAAAAGGGCTCGACAAGCCCCTCTCCTTTCCTTATATACCCTCTCCCTAACTCTCGAATGACAAACAAACCCGACATTCACGTTATCGTGGTCATCCGTGTCCTTTCGGTAATAGTGGTAATCCCTGTCATTTTGGACCTATCGACCTTATTTGGACGTGATAGGAGTCATTTTAGATCGCCCACACATTCCGGTAAAACAAGGCTTCGTGGACATCCCTGTCCTTTCGGTAATGGTGGTAATCCCTGTCATTCAGGCCCTGCCGGTAAAACAAGACTTCGTGGACATTCCTGTCCTTTCGGTAATGGTGGTAATCCCTGTCATTCAGGCCCTGCCGGTAAAACAAGGCTTCGTGGACATTCCTGTCCTTTCGGTAATGGTGGTAATCCCTGTCATTCAGGCCCTGCCGGTAAAACAAGACTTCGTGGACATTCCTGTCCTTTCGGTAATGGTGGTAATCCCTGTCATTCTGGACCTATCGACCTTATTTGGACGTGATAGGAGTCATTTTAGATCGCCCACACATTCCGGTGAACCAAGAAATAGCAATGATCGCGGCGATTTTGGTACTCTCAGAAATATTGACCATATTTGAATATGTTAAATACAATTTTGAATGAAAACAGAGTTATTTGTTACTTCTGTTTAACCTGGATTTAATTCGGTTTCCCGCCATTCCGAAAATGATTTATGTCAAAAATCCACCGATTATTTTTCCTTCAATGTCTTCTGTGAGTTTTAGATCAAAACATATTTAAAAGAATCTAACTTCAGTTCTCTAAACTAATCTTTTCTTCGTGATCAAAAACCCTGATAAAAATCCAATTTAAGTTCTCCGCCGTCAATCAGTGCATGAAACTACAATGAAATTGCAACTATGTTGAAAACCATCGAGGCTATAGCATTCCTTGTCAACACCAAATGCGAGCTTAATAAACTTCAGATCTTACATCTGCACCTGCCGATCAAGGTAAGCTTCTCTTCTCTTCAATACATCCTGATTTACTTGTAATTTTTCCATACATTTAAAATCCAGTTTGTTGTTGTAAAAGTCCCATATTTCACAACAGAATTGAATCAGATTTCATTCAGAAATTCTTCCTTCACATCCGAGAATCTGTTGATAAGAGTCTACTTCTTGTGTTTCTGTGATAAAGCGCTTATAAATTCTTTAAGCTTAACATATAACAAAGGTACAAAATGCTCAACTTTGACCCTTTTTAGGTTAAGTCTTTGATGCAAAAGCTTGGGTCAGACATCTTGTTTTTCCCTTCAATTTTAACACCAAATTCTATTAATTTTCAGATAGCTCGTGTATCTTCACTGCACCAGGGTAACGCGAACTTGATGTCTTCATTTCAAGACTTGTTACAAAGACTGAATCTAAGTGGGTGCTGCACATTTCATTCTCCGGACAGATCATACCTGTACCAGGAATACCTTCTTTGAATGGATAATGATAATTTAATGTAGACAGTAAGCTCAGCTGTTTATAAGGTAACCTTTATTCTAAATACAATTCTATCAGTATTTTGTAGTGTTATTCATTGATACAAACCAAATATACATAAAAGGTTAATCTTTCCTCCATTTATCTACTAGGATAAACTATGAGACAATATTCAACTAAAAGGCAAGGTTAAACACAATGTTTCTTCAATATTTTACTTGTTATAAACAATTAGACAACTTAACCAGTATTAAGTCTCAGTTTCAATTAAGTACTTCAGTAATAAACTAAAGTTTAATGTTAAAATATTTGTGAATGTTAACGTAGACATTCTGACTCGTTACAGCCTGTAATTAAACAGTATCCAGTGTCCCCGCGTAGACATTATTACTCAAGCCCTGGGGCCTTACGGACAACAGCTATTACAGGCACCTAATCCGCTCAGTTGGAAAATCACGCGACTGCAAACCTTATCGCGCCCAGATACGGTTAGCGGTCGCGTGATTTTCAACTGAGCGGATTAGGTGCCTGTAATAGCTGTTGTCCGTAAGGCCCCTGCTCCCTCAGGTAAGGTGTGACGTCACAATGATACGTACATATGTGCCTATAAGGCAACACAGGATTCTATTGTTCACTGAATTGCACGCATTAAGTCGAGTACAGTGACCACACTGCGTCGATGACCTTTGCTTATGTTTTTTGTGATTTGTTTTGGTAACGAAGGTCAAAATAAGAGATTAGAGAATATTTCTCTTATTGCCGCCAGAAAAGGATACAGCGACGGAACCTCAGATCAGACAAATAAGGGAGATGTGGTAAGGTGGTGGTGTGAACGCATCAGGCCCTTAGTCGAACTCTTGCACCCTGCGGACGACTTTGCCGTCCTTTTTTGCATGTGGACTAAGTATTAGATAGTTTCTTGGTGAAGCAGCAAGTTTCTTAGTGTGTGTGAAAAAAATCCAAGCGAAACTTGCTAAGGCTGGTTTGTCTGGTCTAAATTTTTACAAAATTTTCTATACGATTTGACATTGGAATTCCGTTAATTCTGTCGTGCAAGTGGGTCTTACAGTTTTTGTTAAACGGTAGTGTTTTAAAAAAAAAAAAAAAAAAACACCTTCAACAGTATACCCATAGATTTCATATTTACGAGTATACTACGTATGTCTTTAATCTAAGACCTACCACAGTAAAGAATATTTTTTTTTACTTCTCTGTTCTGTGATACACATAATACGTAATACACGTACTATACGATAATACTATAATACAATACGTAAACTAAAAATTAGAAAATGTCAGTAAAAACAGAGCACCTACCAAATTTTTTTTTTATCACAATCAATTCGAAAATTGGAGGAGTAATCGCGTAACAACAAAAAACCGTTGAAATGATAACCACCTCCATTCATCGCGGCGTCGGTTAAAAAGTAGGTGATAAATGGAGCTAATTTAAACGAAGAAACCGCAGAAAAGAGAAGTAAATAGAACGGAAATGAGAAGGAAAATCTGTCGCCAGGCATTATGACAGAAACTTGATTGAACATTCTTATTTAGATCAACGCATCGAACTTCGCATCACAGTTGCTAACTGATTTCGAATGACTGACGTTTCGTTTATTTGGGTGCAACTGGCTATTCTTACAAAAATGCCGTGACAGCCGTTCTAATTAATTTTTTTCTTTCTTTCTGTGGGAGGAACGGTAATTTATACTAGGGCCTATCTCCCTTGTCAAATAGTGCAGTAATGTCACAAGTTCACAACGCGTATGAGCATTAGGTATTGCAGAAACAGTTTCCTTTGGCCGTTGCAACATGGGCAAACAAACATTATATTATGCACACTACTATGACAAGTAGGTAAGTACCTACTTGGAGTACAGGGCTGGTCGTATGTGTCACTAGATTTTTGACTGAGCAGAATTCAGAAAATGTTTTTGTTATGTTTTTATGTGCTGTGAGATCTTGCCTCTTGCCAAATTTCATTATTCTACGTCAACGGTACCCGTATAGGTTTTGATTCCCCTGTGAAATCGCAAAATATGCGAAAATATGTAACATAAACAAACGGTCATATCTTTTGATCGCGTTGATTAGCAAGTTGGATTTTTTTCACAGCTGTAAATGTAAGTAGATTTGAGTATCTCTTATCTATCTCTATCTCTATGTAGAGATAAGTACATAGTATAAATTGAAGTCGCTTTCCGCGTCTGTCTGTCTGTATGGCCGCTAACTCCTGCTAAACCACGCAACGGATTCTGGTACGGTTTTTACCATCACATTTTCAAGCAAGGTTTACATAATTATATAACTAGCGATTTGCCCCGGCTTCGCACGTAAATTACACCCGTGCGAAGCCGGGTGGGCGGGTCGCTAGTTTGATATAAATTTTACCTTGATACCTTTACGCGTTATGAGAAAATGGTCTTGACTCACTGACATACAGACATACATACAGACAGACGGACAACAGAGTGATCTTAATAAGGGTTCCGTTTTTTTTTTTCTTTTGAGGTATGGTGAGGTACCCTAAATAATCGAACAGCAGTTGTCAAAATCAAACTAAATTGACAGCCCTACCACAAATGCTAGACAAATGAGACAGACAGACAGACAGCGATGTATGGGCATATTTCACGTACTCCTGTGCAATTGAGGGACTGACAAATTGTCTGACAATATATGCGCAGTTGCATAGTTATTGAAATGTACGCCAAATGGGCCTTAGTATAACCTGAACTAACATAGCTTCCAAATCAAAGACTGATAGCGATTTCAGTTGTTTTTTTTTTTCGCAATTTCATAGTTGCTCCTGAGTAGAAGTTGTTCTGGACCTCTTTCGGCTTAGTACACCCATTCCGCTTAACCCTGTAAAACTTGGTCTAACTGTCCAATACATTATGTACATCTATTGTCTTTTTATTTATTTTAATTTACACCCATTGGTATGAACTGAACTTCATTGTAAATACTTTAAGATCTATCTGCAAGTCAAAGTGAATTTAATACCTCATTCATGCAAATTCTTATTTAGCTGTCTTTATATTGTTTAATTTTTTTCCACACGTTTAAGTTTGCCATGTTTTTACCGAATTGTATGCAAAATCCCAAAAAAAATATAAGATGATTCTTCGACCAAAATAAAATTAAAGGACGGGCCATAACCATTAAACTTGCTCAGTAAAAACGAGTCAAATTCGTCGGACATATACTTCAACAGCTAATTATAACATGTACAGTATATTAGATATGTGTGTATGTAGATATACATCCAAAACAAGTGGATGTATATCTTAATGGGCGAGAAGCTTTAATTATATTATTAAATTAATTGATTGATTGATTGTAAAATAATTTTAATTGTAATTTGTAATTGTAATTTTAATTTGTGTTTTGTTTTTATGTTTGTACTTATTATTTCGACATTTTTATTTTTCTATTGTAATACTGTTTCAATTTTGTGTAATATGTAATATGGTGTATATGGATGTTTTCCGAAATAAAATAATAATAATATTTGTTAAAAAAAATTGATAGCGGTTTATTGTTGTGTATTTATACTTCGAAAAGCACACGAAGGCATAATTTTGTCAGATGTTTCGTTATCATGTAACAATAGTCTTGTGGTGTCTCAAGGTGGGAGTCGGCAGTGTTGAAATGGAACAAGTACAATCGACCACCTTTTTGGGTTTCCAGCTTGACAAAGCACTGATTTGGGAAGATCACATAGACAACCTATGCAGTAAGATAGGCCGCGCCTGTTTTGCCCTGTGGCGTGTGTCAGCGATCTTGCCATACCAAATGGTCCGGCAATGTTACTTTGCTTCTGTGCACTCTTTACTCCAATATGGCATCGAGCTTTGGGGACGTGCTGCCGATTGGGAGCGCGTCTTCAGAATGCAGAAAAGAGCCATACGAGCAATTGCTAGAGTGCCAGAAGATACATCTGCGCTGCCGTATTTCAGGTCCATGGGAATACTCACTGTCCCAAGTCTCGTGTGTTTTCAGGCGGCATTGTACGTCAGGGACCACCCCGAGGAGTACAGGTACCTCGGAGACACGCGCGCGTCCGACGCGCTGCGGTACGCGCATCGGATACGATCGGTGCCTCACCGACTCGCTAGGACTGCTAAATTGGTGCATGTGACTGCACCACTCATTTACAATAGGCTACCGCAAGAGGTAAGAAGTGCTCCATCGAGGGAGTCCTTCAAACAAAAATTAAAAAACTGGCTTGTCGAACAGGCTTTCTATAATTTCAACGACGTGATAAGGATGAAATTAATTTAATTTTGATTATTGTATTTTATTTTGACTATTATTAATATAATATTGTTTATCTGTTTTTGCGTGAAAGTGTAATTTCCTTTATTATTGTAATAATTGTAAATTATTTTATTATCGTTTATTTTCTGTGACGTGTACCTTTTATTTGTTACCAATAAACTACTATGACTATGACTATGTTGCACTTCCTACGGCTAGAGGCCGACTGAAACAAAGCGAACGCCAGCGCTCATTTTGTAATCTTCAAAAATGCTATTCTTCTGGTCCATTCATTTTATTTTGGTCGAAGAGTTGATCATAATAAACCTCCTTGGCTTAGTATAGCGCCGTTATGTATTGTGTAACCATGTGTGTAAGCATTGCCCTTCAATCTGGAATAACACTAAGGTAATCAAATCAAATGTTGCCTTTCAAGCACCTGCAAACTTGTGACCTAACCCCTAAACCATCTAAAGCATTTGCAAGTACAAATTATGCTTTGTCAACGCGACAAACATAACCATTATTAGTATTGCACTGAGGAATGTCAAAACAAACGTTTCACTTCGTTCGTATGAGTCAATGAGAGAGAATTTTGAAGTGGTCACTGGTCCCTACCACTCTTTTGCAGAGTTCACCTGAGGAAGTATACCTTTGCCAATTATTCAACCGCCAAGCAGTAGTGTGCAAACATTCATCATCATCATAATCAGCCTTTTAACAGTCCACTGCTGGACTTTTAGCCTACCCCCGAAAGGGTGATTGGGCCATATCCAAGCGCTAGCCCAGTGCGGGTTGGTGGATTCAAATACGCCATTGAATTCCTTCTCCGTACGTATGCAGGTTTCCTCACGATGTTTTCCTTCACAGAAAAGCCAGTGGTATAAAAATCCTTACATAAACTCCAAAAAGCTCATTGGTACGAGCCCGGGGTTTGAACCCGCGACCTCACGCTTTCAAGTCTAGCGGTCTCCCAAAATGGGCGTCCACGGCTTCCACGTGCAAACATTACTTCTCACGAAAGGAAGAGGTTATCAATTCGTAATTGGCGGAGTAATCGCGTAACAAACATACAAAAAAATATCAGTCGAAATGATAACACCTTCCTTTCGTCGGAAACTAAATAAATATGATGCCGATATACTTCAGTGAAACATTAAAAGAAAAATGTCTTTATTCAGCTTTTCACAATGTTTTGCAGCTGTCAGAGCAAATAAATGCTAGGAGCGAGTTTGAGTTAATGTTTGCTGCTATTGTTTTGCAAACTATTGATGTCGGTCGTATACTTACATATATTAATAATATATTAAAAAATCTAAGCCATTTAAAAAGATGCCGAGTTTGCGTTTCTAACCTACATTTCCGCACTGAAAACTTGAAGGCAGAGTTTTATTTTAATGATGCCTTCCCAAAAGCGCTTGACACAGATATGGAATATGAAGCCGAGAGAAATTCATCTAGCTGAAAGCCAGTATCTTTGAAAGTGAACTTGGAAATGAGGTTCGTCAAATTATTATGCTTCGAGCTAAGCTTGAAAGCTTGAACGACTACTAACAAACTTTTCTCTTAGGCACAATTTTTTTAAAGGGTGTAAACTTTCAGTATTTGTAAAAAAATAATTGAGAGTATTAAATCGTAAAATAAATCGTATACATATGTGTATTATTGAGATTGCTTGACTGTTTTTACATAAATAAAAAAAACTAAGGGCGTTTTCCAAATTAAGCTAATACCGACAACGACGACGGCCACAGCTCAAATGAGACAAACAATCTCCATAGGTCTAATTAACGATTAATTTAATATCTGTTAAGTAAAGTAAAGTAAAGTAAAATTTTATTGCATAAAACTGTGTACAATGGTGGAGTAAGTTAAGGTAGTCTCAACAGTTTATCCTCGCGGACGTGCAATATTTGAGTGTATTATATACATCTAGTTAAGTGTTTAATGTTATCCTCCTTTAGTCCAGTCCTGTTTGGTCTAGCTCCAGTTTATCTAATGGTTTAGCTCTAGTCTGTCCGTTACGTCCAATTTTCAGCTAGTCAAGTCTTTTATGGTCCAATACACGATTTTTTTTTTCTGTGATCTAATAATAAGGTTGAATCTGCCGTAAACTCGAGCTATTGCCGAAAAAAGTCTGCCAAACACTGAGGGGGGCAAAGTAAAAACGTATTGCACACTGACATATTTTTACTAGTTCTACAAACACACTTTGATATTGAGCGGCACACAACTGCAAACGAGATGCTCAAAATGTAATCAAATGGACAACCAAGGGAAAGGGAAAACTGTGGGTATACCGCTTCCATTGATTTATTTTGAGAATTAACCAGTACTCACCACTGAATTCAGCGTCTTCAATCGAATTCTGGCTATGCAGCGAGTATCTGTTAGTCGTTTTCGTAGAGGGTGACCCTTGCGTAGACCCAGCCACCACTCCCAGGCTCCTGTACCCCTCGTCTGACACCTCTGACCCGTTATCTGAGGCGGATTCTGCAGCTGGGGCCGGGGAAACTGGCCTTGGACTCCGGTTCCTCAAACCCAGAGGTGTGGGTACGAGGTGGTTGGATGAGACGATCTTCGTCCTTAAAATAAATTACTGGCTGTTAATAAGCTGATTTATTATAAAATATATTAGAAAAATCTTATCTTACAAACTAATTCTCATCCAAATCTCTAGAGCAACCAGTACCGGTACCAGTAGTATCTAGTTAATTTTAGTGTATCTCTAGTTTTCTTGGCAGAACAATGAAGTTGTTACTATTACTTTGGGAAACAACTTTTGGGATGAACTTCCGCAGAGGAACGCCTGATTCATGATTGGCTCCAAGTGCTCCCTTCTCTTCGTCCATCGCAGTCTGCCTTTTGATGCCGCAGCAGTAGGAGTCAATTTCATACTGCCATCTCTTTTTGGGCCTGTCATGGGGCCTATTAGCAATTGATGTCCACATTGTTGTGGTTTTTGGTCTATAGATCTTCTGACATGCGGTGACTTCTGACTCCTGATGTATCCGTATCCATTTTGATTGATGTCGAGTATTTTAGAATTGAGTTTTTTACTCGGTTGTTATACTCCGAGAATACTGTGGTGATTCAATCAACTATCTTTTGTTTTATTCTTACCTTCTGTCTGGAGAAGAAGACTTCCTTCCGGGGCTGGGTTTCCGTCCAGGGCTATTGTTTCTGCTGCCATTCTTGAGTCTTCTATTGGGAGAGGCAGCTCGGTCTATGTCGCCGAGGTAGGGCAGGCTAGTGGGTGCGTCGAGGCGGGTGTTGGATGCGTAGTGGGTCCTCTCGGAGTATTGGAGAGATGCCGGTTCGTAGGACCTATAGAGAAAACGAGTTTCGATAATAATAAGATAAAAATAATAACCGACTGCAAAAATGAGAGTGAAATAACAGCTTGGCTGCTTCACATCATCATGTTGCACTTCCATCTAAGGCACTGGTGCAATTGTGCCAGAGACCTGGAGCCTCGCTCCGGTATTTCAAGGAACTGGCTGGGTTGGCTTGGTTGATGCTGGTAGGGAAAATGCCCAATACATCCCAAGCAGGACGTCAGCAGTACAGGACTTATCACTCTCATCTCGAATAAGAAGAAGTGACCGAGAAAATCCCAAACGCTTCAAAATATCCTTTACATGGGACTGGTTAAAGACTACCCAAAGCTGATGAAGCACACTATTGACGGTGCGCTGGCCAGGGTTTTCAGATCGTGATGGTAGGTTTCAAATTTCAATAACCTACCTATATTGCGTCGGTTCTGGCGTTTTCTCCGTCTTGATATAAGGCAGCGAAGCAGGCGGCTGGCCAGCATCAGGTCTCTCGTATGTGACGGTAGCTCCGGCCAGGTCGTGCTTAGGGCGCGCCAGGCGGGCGGAGAGCGCCCCGCGGTGCTGCGCGCGGCACCTGCATGGGTCGTGTTTGTCCAGGTAGTGGGCCAGCGTGTCCCAGCCGCCGCCAACGCGGACCATCACGTGAGACCGAAGGATCTGAGGAGAACAATTAAGTAGTTGATTTAATCAGGCGTCACTTTGCGGAAGTCCATGTTTTATTTGTATATGACGAATCCCTTGTGTGATTCCGCTTCTACGTTCGCTTCACTACAATAAGGACATCAAATAAGTGTCAAAAATACTAAAGTAAAGATCATAATATAATATAAATCATAGTCCTGTACTTTTTGTGTTGTCTGTACAATTTTATCCAAAATGGGCGTGGTAGTTTCGTTAATTGTAGACGACCCTACTGGTAGTACGGCTAGTAGTGTTTTGCCAATAAATGAGTAAAACAAGCTTTGATTCCACTTTTATTGTGCAAACTGCTAGTCTCTGGAATGCGCAGCTTGAATGGGTGTTCCCCGATAGTTACAAACTTGGTGGTAAATCCCTGGTTTTATACAATTTTTCGTTCTCGCGGTGTCCATCTTGAAAAGATCTGTGATGGACTTAATCCAAACTAAAATGTCTAACGTCGAGTTTACCTACAAAATCTTCAAGCAGGTGCGACTTGAATACTTGCGATGCTTAAATGTAATTCTATTTTTAATTTGTTTAATAAATTCTCCTGTCCTACTTTACATCGACTTAAGCGCCTACCAAGCCCTTATAACGTAAATAATTTACTCTAAATAGACACCAAACATAATTCACTTGCGTAAACCAAATGAAACTTAAAGGTCATTACAATAACGCTCCATTTTCTTTAAAGCTTACACGTGAATCATGCCGTGCGATTCCTTCTTTGGATAAATCGGATCGATTCTTGAACTTAGAATCGATTTTTCATCGCCAATATTTAAAGAGCTTTATCAACGAACTCGTGGCTAAAAAGCACGGGTCAAGTTATATTGGACTAAAATGTACACGCCCAATTAGTGTAGAGCTCTGATAGTAGAAGGGTAGTGAATTAGTAGAGATCTTTTTGGGCTGGTTCATAATATTATGGGTTGCCGAGGCTGGATCCTAAACTTAGAAAACCGAGGTCAACCTATTTTACTCATGGGACCTCTAAAGTTACATTCTCACGATGTTGCCACTTTATTTGGTGTCAGGTCGTAAATAGATTTAACGAGTCAATAAAAACTAGAAAATGTTTCGATTTTACATGATTTTGCTTCGCAATGCCAACGATTTCTAGAGCTGTAGATTCAATATCAACACGTCAAAACGGCAACAAAATGCAGTGCCTATAAAGGCCAGCAACATAATTAACTACATAAAATAGTTGTAACGGTAGAGCAATATGGTTTCAATGTGGTTTCAATTGAAATTTGGTCCACAATTTTAACACAGTGCTATTGTAATGTTGAATCTAGTTCTAAAGATCGTTGTTTTAAGCCATCAGGTTCTAATACCTCTTTCGGTTTCAGTTGATTTTAGAAATCTTCTAAAGTTATAAAGATTCTTGCTTTAAGCCATTAACTACTATTAACTGTTTAGGTTTACGTTGATTATTTCAAATATGTAGTTTTAAAGATTGTTGCTACCAAATACTTACAAACTTTTAAAGTTTCAGGTGATTTTTTAAATCTATAGTGTTAAAGATCGTTGGTTTAAGTGACTATTATTAACTGTTTAGGTTTCAGCTGATTTTGTGGTTAATTATAGCCCAACATGAGTTCTTGGTTAATGTTGAATAAACACTAACCATTTATAAGACCAAGTCCGTAAAATTTATACTCAATCGCTTTCCAATAAAGATTTGATGGGCTTTGGCTATAACTTCTGCTTGTTAGCATAAGATTGCAAAAGTGTCATAGTCACCAGTTAATATTGCAAAAGTGTCATATCCATAACACAGATCTTTATGGATAGACTCCGCAAAGCACAAGTATCAAAACCCAAAGAGCCGCAATTTTGTATCTACTATGACGTCACGAGATAAGTATATTGGTAGATAATTTAACTCCATTTGCAGGGCCAGCTGCTTCGAAGAGTTATTTTGGACATTTTTGTTTTGACGTCTGATAGTACTGCCAAGACGACGGAGATCGAAGTGAATTATGCGGCGTGGTAGTTGGAGCATAGTTATTAGGTGAACTTGCGGGGTCTGTACTGATAAAAGTCTATGTTTTGTAATGCCATCTATTGGTAAGTAACATGATATCGATTGCGAAAAGCAGTTTTCAATTTTAACGCCAATCCAATTTATACTGCAACACCAGAAGGTGTTGCAGTTATCAGTAACCGGTGGTGGTGACCATTTACTATCAGATGATCCGCCTGATTGTTCAACCTGGTTGTTATGTTTTATTTATGAAAAGAAGATATTGCAACTATTTAGACTACATAAACATTAAGAATGTGAAACCAGCTCCCATCCCTCTCTTCTTTCCATATCTATACAGCTGGACCATTCTTGATAAATTCGATAAAAAAGTAGTGAGCATCACCAGAATGAATAATTATTTTTACTACGATATTGTGCGAACTGCTAGTCTGTGAAATGCGCTGCCTGAATGGGTGTTCCCCGATAGTTACAAACTGGGTGTCTTCAAATCACGAGTGAATCGGTTTCTTCTACGCAAGCGTGCTTCATCGTAGACCGCATCATCGCTTAACATCAGGCGAGATGGCGATCAAGCGCAAGCTATTAATTAATAAAAAATAAACACACTCTCTCTCTCTCTCTACTACACTCTCTCTCTAATACACTCGGAAAATTTACCAGTCTACCCAAATAGCAACCTAGTTTCACGGCAGTAAAAACTTTTACCAAAAATAATAAAAACTTACTCTGACGAAAATCAGCGTCCTCGTATCCCCAATCCTGTACTTCCCCTCAGAGACCCTGACCATCGGGAACTGCGTAGGACAGGAGCACCTTTCCACCAGGTCCCTGACCCTCTCATCCAAACTCCTCAGGTCATTCGTCACTAACTGCGGCTGAGGAGCTGACGGCACCAATCCTAAAGCCGAATCATCTGGCCTTAGTTCCTCACCAGCCAGTTCTCTCTCTATCTGCCTTTCCATCTGTACCAATAACGGAGCAGGCATTCCCAAAACTGCGCCTTTTCTGGCCACTTCCAAAAGACACAGCACCACGTGTTTTTCGTTCTTTCTGAGGCAAAGATCGTCAGTTTCAAACAGCAGGCATTCCAAGATGCCCAAAGCTTTTCGGCACCAATCGATGAAGTTTGAAAGGTTGTCGCGTGCGAAGAAAGTGCCAGCTTTGGCAGCTGGGAGCATGTTGACTGGTGGTCTTGTTCGGAGGGCCTTTGCTAGGAGCATGGCATCCTCGGATTCTGGTTGAGGGGAGTCAAGGATCAGGCGCGCTGAGTCGCGGACTGCGTTGGCGTGCTGAAACAATGATAAAGATGAAGTTAGGTTGTGAACAATAATAAAATTATACGTAGTAAAAAAATGTGTAGCACATGCGCGCACGGCGCGATGAGGAGAGATGAGAGAAAGAAGGGGTTTGATCCCGCGTTGCGCATGTCGTATGATATGATGTGTGTGTGTGTGTGTGTGTGTGTGTGTGTGTGTGTGTGTAAATATGTGTGTGAGTGGATATTTAAATAGCATTTTTGTCATGTATAATTTTAAGACATCACTTTTAAAAACTTGATGGCCATGTTTGGTAATTATGTTTGTAATAGTTGCTGTTAGGTTTGTCTACAGGGATTATTAGCTACGTTTGGAGTAACAAAGTATTTTGACATAGTTTTTCCATTCATTCATTGTGTGGTGGATACCTGATCGATCAATGACAAATTGACAAGAGCGGCCGGCAGAGTCAGTAGGCCAATGATAATAATATTTACAGATAACCGTCCGCAGAGGACGTACGTCTCAGCGTTTATTTTCAAACATTATAAGACACGATCTTGGATGACATTTTTACTAGATTCAGTGTTTTGTTATTTCCTTTATTTGAATCATGCTATAAGCATTTTCGGAAACAGATAAGGTTATTTTTCTTGACACATTTTGATAAGAATATTTTTCTGTTAAAACATGTCTATCTCATCATTATCGTCAATGATATACTGACAGGGCCATCTTGCGGAAAGACGTCAAAACTTGACGTGACGTATGATATTTGGCGACTTGCCGCTAGATGGCTTGTTTACGTAGTTACAATTAAAGCTAAAGGTTCTGGAATGGAGACCACGGACCGTTAAGCGCAGCGTAGGACGTCCACTCACAAGATGGACAGACGACCTAATAGAGACCACAGGGAAATGCTGGATGAAGGAAGCTTCCAACCGGCCCTTTTGGAGCTTGATGGGGGAAGGCCTATGTCCAGCAGTGGACATCCTATGGCTGAAATGATGATGATGATGAATTAAAGCTAATAGAAGCGTGTCAATAATAATTATAGTGTAACAAAATGGACGTGACGTCTGCTTGTAAGTCCACCAATGACAGCCAGCCAGTCGCCATGACACTCCCTTTCCATGCCACCGCTAAGCTTGCCAAGATTTTGGAGGAAAGTGTATATAAGCCAGCCAGTCATATCTCTTCATATCGATTGCTAACAAAATGAAGTAGTCGCTACTTTGTTTCGTATTTTATCCGGTAACAATAGTTTTAAAAAAAAAACACGCTTCAATGTTACTCGTTTTGGCGAAACTAATAGCAGGGCTCATACCGTAAGGTCTTCACGTAACGAAGGTCTGATGAATGAGCCAGGAGGTGACCAGGGATGCCATAAAATTTTGGTTCCATGGGTCTATTTTAACGTTTTTTTTTATAACGTAGGTGTCAAACAAGCTAACAAGCCGGCCAATAGTACGTTACCGACCTTTACAGCCCTTTTGAAGAACCCCACGTTATGTTTTAACGTTTATTTAGTTTTTTTGTTTTTTATTATTATAATATTTTATCAATTACATATTCGTACCAACTAACTGTATATCATTATATAAATAAGTTTAGCCTTGGCTAGTCCGCGTTGTCCGCTCCAGTACGTAAGCAAACAGTTGCTAAACATTATGCACATGCAAATGCTACTTTATTAGCATAAAGTATTAACTGACATTTAACACGGATCCTCTCAGACCGTGCTTAGTGTCATCTCTAAATAGGTGTATATTAGGAATAGTAATGGACCTGAGATGGAACCTTTTGCAAGCATTTTAGTATTTTGGTATTTGATGTAGGGGTCATTAATATGTCGCAACGAGTAACTGTAAGGTTAGTTTTCACCAGAAAAATCTAGTTTCTGATATTAAACACATGATCTTCTTAGATCTAGCTTTAGATTTCTCACCTCTAAATAGGTGTATATGTCACCTCTAAATAGGTGTATATTAGGAATAGTAATGAACCTGGGATGGAACCTTGTGCAACCCCAAAGTATATTAGTATTTTTGTATTTGGCTATATGTAATGAACACTTATGTTGCATTACGAGAAACTAAGGTTACTTTTTTTTCACAGCAAATGTTTTGTTTTTGTTGTTGTTTTGTTGGTTTTGGGGGTTAAACAAGACCCACTTTCTGTTAGTGTTAACGCCTGTGGAAATATGAAATTGTTGGAAAATAAACAGCATAATATAATAGGACTGCGTTTTTTTCTTCGTTATTTAAGAGTTGCTCTCTTAGAAAATTTAAGTTGTTTATATGACTTACTATATATTTTTTAAATAAATAATATGCTTTGTTATAACCACCATCTCGCTTGATATTAAGCGATGATGACCTTTTCATGTAACTCAGTACTGTAAGTATAAACGTGTTAATATACATAGTAACATAAAACAAATATTTACCTTACTGATATCTCGAAATATATTTAATCGGTATATTATTATGTCATAACTAATAATGATAATTTAAGATTGCGCATCTTAGTCAAAACTCAACGAGTATTTTATATGATTCATCTCAAGGTTACCTCTTAATAATATATATTAACCTTATGACCAAAAGCAATAAAAATCTTGATTCGCTACCGAATATTAATTTCATTAAAATTCACATTAGTAATAAGAAAAACCAATAATATTTCTTAATAACGTTAAATTACAACTGACATATCACGAAATACACAAAAATTAAGAATCGTACCCTAATTACAATGTATGTCCTAGAGATCCGTATTTGGATGAAAAGGAGAACCGTAAACATTTACAAAGTTATATGATTATTTACGGGATATTCACTGTGATAAGATTGTGGAATGAGTTCCCGATATTTTGGTGCAGTTACATGCACCATGTTCACGGAAAGACAACACAGTAAAACAAAACAGAAGTTTTAAAGAAGTTTCAGAAGCTCAGTTTGTCTGAAGTTTATTGTTTGAAGTTTTAATTTTAAGTTTTGTTTGTTTGTAATATAAGGGAGATAGTACCGAAAAGGGCCTCAAAAGTGCTACCAACTAAGATATTTTAATACAAAATCGTGACTGCAGAGGCGCATTAAGAGAGTTGATGGGGGCGCCCATACCAAAAAGGCCCCCAAACTGTTACAAATTCAATTATTTAGTTACGTACACATTCTCGTTGTTGCTTCTAGTTTTTTTTATAATAATGATAATGTAATAGATTTTTTTTTCTATTGTACTACATCATATGACTGGGTATGCCTTGAGTATGACAAATACCACTACAATGCGCCTCCCACTTTTCTCTCACGTCCTACTCGCTTTCGCACTTGGAGTGAAGAGCCATCAATATTTGTAACTTAACTGATGATGAATCACGAGTGTGCAAGCGCCGCCGGGGTACTGTGCAAACTCGAAAACGATTTTAGAGAGTGAATTTTGGTACTAGGAAAAGATTTTGAAAGGATTATTTTAAAGAAATCTATTTATAGAAGATTTTTTGTGTCAGTATGTTTTCAAACCGATTTTAGTAGGTATTTTACATTTAAAAATCCACAAAAATAAACATAATTGACAGAAATCAAAACGAAGTGATCCGACATAGAACCAAAGTTACCGACATAACGCCAAGAAATAGTAAACTGAAGTGGCAGTGGGCCGGCCACATTGACCGAAAGCCTTAAATCGATGAGGTAGACCAGTTCTAAATTTAAGACTACGTTTAGGCAAACTAATGTAAGACACCTTGCGGCCAGGTAAAGTGACAACCCAGCGGGTATAAACTGGCTGCAGGGAACTGCCTATGTCCAGCAATGGACTATAAAGAACTGATTATTATGAAAAATATAAGGGAAGCGAGAAGCCGAAGATCAGGCCAAGTGGTTTGTATTAGGAGAGAGCCTATGCCTTTTTTGTTGTCGAGGGGGAAATCTTCTAAAAATAGCCGGTCGTGTTAGGGTACAGCCAGGTTATGTATTGCACGCAATAAAACCCCCTCGGTAGCCTGCCTCTGAGCCAGACGGAGGGCACTGGAATCTCCAAGAACATAAGCCTAGCAGTAGACTGGAGTGGCCTGATGACGATGAACTTCAAAATATATTATTTTTACTGATAATTTACATATATAAAGAATTTTTTATAAAAAACTATTCATTTAAAGTAAAATATGAAGATGTAGAAAATAATTATATCTCTCAATCATAAACATCACCCCTGTCCTGGTACTCGATACGCTACTTTCTTGCTATACTTACTCTCTGCCTCGAATCAGTTATACGAAATTGTAGATGATGATAATTTATTCTGATTCATTATAGTAATTTTTTAACTTTCACGATATGAAAACATCTGATTCATTCCAAATATTGAGGTTGATAGTATCATCCCAACCATAACACCGTTTATAAACGATGTTTCGACACACAGCAAACGAATGATCGTCATTCAATCGATTTAATAACCCGATTGTTTAGCCACTCAATTGTGTGCACTTGATTCGATATATTCAATAGCGACACAATTTTATTGCGCGTTTGTATGTTATGGCCAAAGTACTGCGTATAACTTTTTTAGCACGTACCAATATTAATTGTAATAGATTATAGAGGAAAAACATTGATGAAATTTTATTACACTTTATGGTTATTATTGGGGGTTCGCAACAACACGGTGATCCATAGGAATAGCGCTTACTTAAATTAGTACTTTAGGAAACTATACTGTTTACTATAAAAAGGGCAAGTGCCTTTATTAACTAAACAAAATACTAGCTAAAACTAACACCGGAAACAGAATGCCCATAGATCGTTGAAGTTCTAAAGATAATCCAAATGCTCAAGCCCACTATCTGTTGGCAGCGTACCCAGTATGCTGGCAGCATTACCACGCTGAATGGCAATGGTTATATGTTGAACTAGAAACACGCCAGCATTTTGGTCTCGCATCGCGTTAATCACGTGCTTTGTTAGATTTTTGAAAATGAAGTGCGCAAGGCCTATTGTTTTGATCCCAAAAAGCTCATAATATATAACCTCTCCAAAGTTAACTATATTGTTATACCTATGCTAAAAATAAGTGTCTGGGAAGACATCTTCTCAATTTCTTCCATGGTGTGATCTAATAAAAAATATTGACAAGATAATCCGTACATAGATAGATAGATGTCTCTTTATTGTTCACAACAGATCAATTAAATGCCTAATAATAGAGAACTTAATAGAGAAATTTTGTCACGTGTATTTTACTTTATTTTAATTCCTAACGTATCGAACACTTTGCAGTGTTTGAGGATGTCTATAGAAATGCTATGAAATTATTCACATGACAAATCATGATGTGAATTAATGTTTTGTTTACGTAATATCAATGTCTAATGATCTCGTAAACCTAAGAAATCATTAATATTTCTAAATGAACTTAACAGTATCTTATCTACCAGATCAAAGATCAAACCTAGACCAAGATAGCCATGATCGCTACCAGGTCAAGATTAGGAAATATAAGTATTTTTCAATGTAACATTACAACAATCATTTACCGAATTCCCAGACAGATCACGCTCAAAGGACAAATCAATCAATAATCTAATACAATGATTGATTGTTTGCTTGCATTGTATCGGTATCATTGCCGGCATTAGAGTAATGATGGTGACCGATCCTGAGCTGATCTTTATCTGGATCAGATTAGGAAATCATGGTATGACATTGTTGGTCAATGGTCTTAGTGCCACGTAATCATCAATTATGGATTATGATCCAATGAGATGTATTATGATGCGAATTTTAAAATCCATTACGAAGTCCTTATCTACATGGATAGACAGATAAAAACCATTCATGGTCCACAATAGAAATTATATAGAACAATAAACATTTCAAACTATTGTAACAACTGGCTGTCTTATTGATATAAGCAAATTCTTCCAAGCAAGTTTAGCTTGCTATAAACAAAATGTTAGTATAATCCAAAGTTTATAACTGTACAACCCTGTACGAAAACGTGTTTACCACTTAGATATTAGCTATTAAATCTTGTTAGACTCTGTAATTGTTATTTTACCAGCAACTCAAAATCAGATTATGCTCAAACGCCTAGCTTGCTTTTACATACCCAAAAAAGCTACAGCAAAGATACTAATATAGTCTTTGATAAATGCATGGACCTATTTTTTTATAAGTATAATTTTTATATAAACGACATACAAAAATATGACAGATTTTTCTCATACCCTGTCATAAACTACCAATACATTGTCATAACCAACAACAAAACATGCCGATCGGGTAATATATTTATCAGTAGTGGCATTGCACGTAACAGCAGTTCTTGTTGTGGTCTTGAGAGTTCGACAACCGTTATTGGCGAAACCGGAAAGATCGCGCACGTTCAAGGTTACACTGTACCGCTTCGCGAGGTTTCACTTTCGTTAGTGCACCTGATTTTATGCAATCGATGAAAGTAAGCCGATGTTCAAGTGCTTTGCCGTGAAAGACTGCCCTTCAATATTCTACGTAATTTTACATTAGGATTTCATTAAATCATCAACAACATCATCATCATCATCTCTTCATAATCTTCTTTGTAAACATTTTTCTTTCTTTCTTTATTAACTGAATTGATTGTTGTGACATTATTTTATATCATATTTTATATCATATTTTGTGTGATTTTATTATTTTTAAATTATTTTACTATGGTATGGGTGTTATAGCTTGAAATAAATGAATTTGAATTGACATTTCAAACATTTCTTTAGATTAAAGAACATAGGGAAGCACAAAACTATTTTGTAGAATTTCGTCATTATTGCACATTGAATTCTTAACATATTATACATATAGTACCAGTATATTCTGTGATCTGTTATGAGTGCCTAATAATAATAAAAAAACATACAGTCGCATTGATAACCTCCTCTTTTTCGAAGTCGGTTAATAAAATAAATTAAATTAATAAAACCTCAAGCATATCTCAGAACTCCAAGACCTCTGGACACCGTAAGCAAATACAGCACACATTAAATTTTTTGTTAAAAAATTATTGGCTGATCTTGTAATTAATTTCATAACGCTTCTATTAACACTGAAAAGTGTTTGAAACATCAAGAATTAAAATAATGTAAAGTATATGCAACAAAATCCGCTAAAAGTGTTAATTTTAATAGGAAACTACAACTTATGATCAAAACACCTCCCAAACACTGAGTATATGGGAAGTGGTAGCGATCATCTTCCTAGCTATGATATTTTGCAAAACTATTTCGGTCAAACACGCAATCAGATAAATCAAATCACTATCGTCAAATAATAAAAAAATCTTGAATAACAGCAATAGTGAAAAGTTTATCTATGGTATAATGAAATGATAGTGAGCTAGTCATATCTGTCGCAAAATTTAAAACCGGAATTCTAGAGTGAAGACCATAGACTGGCTAGATAGTGTACCCTGGTCCCTGACAGAGGCTTTGGTCGAGTTGATAATTAAATGGGTGCAGGCAATGATAATGATGACAATGAAATAGTATGATAAAAATAACAAACCCCTAATTGACAACTCCTCCTTTTCGATGTCAGTTAATAAATTAAATAGCTTTGCTTGACTCTGTCTTGAACCATTGGTTTTTACAATGGCTGTGATAAATTAATTTCTTTCAGACACGCGATGTATTGTACTGTCGACAGAGAAATTAATTATATATTCGATTTCATATTTGGATAGTTCAATAAAGAGGAACATGAGAATGGTGTGAAAGGTTAATTGACTCATCAGTTTGAGGATAAAGTAAAGATGCAAAGAGTTAAAAAAAAGAAATTTTTTAATTTTTTGAACAGAAACATATTTCACACACATTTTAGGTGCGGTGGGCTTCTAGGCTGGCAGAAACTATTAATAAATGAAATATAGATGCTGCTAGTTTAGTTACAGTAGGTAGCTTTTATATATATTTTTTTTTTTTTATATTTGAATAATGTCAAATGTTCTTAATCCTTTTTTATACTAGTCGTTTATAAAATTCTCATAACAATACGGTTTTTTAAAAATCCAGGTTGCTTAATTAAATCAAATATAACTTTCATGCTTCATAAAAATATTCCATAAGAGCTAGAATATTGGTTATAGGTTAAGTAGTAGAAAGCCGTCTCTTTAATAATATTTAGACACATTCATAATAAAAGTTTTTTATAGAACCAGTTATATCAAATGTTAACAATCCAAAAGAAGAATATTCATAAACAAATCATGAAGTCTCAACATTAGTAAATTACGCTTCTGACTCATCAATACCAAATTCATCGATCTAACTAAACTGGTAGGTACTTAAATCAAGCCCAAAACAATTTGAGACTATTACAAACACAATATCAACTTAACAAGTACCAAGACCGCATCGAATCACCTAATACGGCGTGCTACGATCAACAAATACAATCTTGATACTTTCAAGGCAATGTCAGCCTGTTCCGACGAACATATAAGGAGGTTCCTGCATCGCAAGGTTTTGTGTCATAAAGATCATAGATAAAGTGTCACCAACTATATCAGTTCACTTGTTGACATTGTATGGTCAATGGATTGATGTTATGTACTTGAACAGCGGTTTTTATTTGGCAGTTGATGGTGACTAAAGATTTGTAATGGCGGTTTTTGTTCTTCTTGCCTCGTTGCACGTCTTGTGCATTTGCCAGAGACACGTATTGAAATATCTTCAAGTTTTACTAAATATCGTCAAGAAAGTCTAGTCATAGTCAAGCAAAGTAAGTCACGGTCTAGTCTAGTTCATGCCTAGTAAGGTGGGGAGGTGGAGACTGTATTAGAAGCTTTAAAGCTCGTAATGATTGTTTCTGAACATCCGTTCTCTATCACATACTAAATTTGTCAAGGCATCGATACAAAAATTGTGAATTAGGTCCCGAAGGTGGTAAGTATGTACAATGTAATATTAAACATTAATATTATAGGCGATAGCATTTCTGTCCATCGTTATGTCTGCTCTATTGACTGTTTCTATGTATGTCCTGTTATATGTGTCACTCGCACTCATCATCATCATCAACCAGAAGACTATAGGCCTTCCCCTTAGAACTCCACACTGAACAGGCTGCCATCTACATCCACTGGATACCCACGACTCTTACAGCGTCTTCCAGTTCGTAGTCTCTACTCCAGAACATTTCTTCTCCGTTGTTTATCGGTTCTTCGAGCGATGTGGGCTGCCCATTGCCACTTCAACTTGCAAATTTAAATGACTGTGTCGGTGACTCTGGTTCTTTGGCGAATATTCACGTATTTTTCCACCTCGAACAAGCTCTTGAACCTGATGTGCGTGTCGAATCAAATAATTGACAGACGTACTTTATTAAAATTCGATTTATACTTACCGTATTAAATATAAATTTACAATTTATCATCGGCCCGCCCTATCCATCAATTTTAATGATCCTCAAACCGTCCCGTTAAATGGCTTTTTTCTTCCGTATTTATACCATTTTGAGTCCAGTTTATACCATTTAGGGTGCTGTTATACCATTTAGGGATATCAAAGTCGTAAATATCTCGAAAGTGTGATTTTTTATTATATTTATTGTGAGTCAGTCACCCCGTAGTGGTGACCTTGCGTAGCGAGTTGGCAATGAGTGGCGGGGCGACGGCGCCCTGTCCTTATATGGGGGCATCCGTACCTGTGATGACTTCCAGGTCACGTGGTTTAATTGCACAGTATTATTTAAATGCAAAAGTTACTGTGTAAATGTAAACTTTGACTGATTTGAATAGGATTTAGTGCAGATATGATATACACTGTTTTATGTTGAAAAACTATATAATTGATAGTAGAGTGACGAGCATAGTTAAGAACGTAATTGCAAATTTCAAAATTCTAGCTCTAGGGGGGGGGGGGGTTATTAGGTATGATTAACGAGGCCACATGTCCTATTTTAATTATCTTTAGAAGTTTTCCCCTCGAAAACAAAAAACAAAATTAATGACCCTCTTACAAGTTAGATTAGTAGGAGTAGTTAGTTATCTAGCTTATAAATAATAATTAAATAAATATATATTCGGTTTTTTTTGCACACACGATCATCTGACCCCAAACTAAGCAAAACTTGTACTATGGCTGCCAGAGACTGATATTTCATGCTAAGATAGATATTAATACCCAGATATCAAACACAAATGTTCATCACAAGCGCAGAAGCCATGTTCACTACCAACTGAGTCTCCGGGGCAATCTCTATCTATTTATGTATTAATTTTTTTCAATTTTTACAAACTTTGGCTAAAGCTTACAATCAGACGAAGGACTTGCTCGTCACGTTGCCCAATTTTATTTTTAATTCATGCATTTATTTAATGATAGTGATAATTGTTTACGTGCTTAAGGCGACCTTGGCGACCTTGTGCAGTGCACCGTGCAAGAATTATACAGGATTCCGACTGCATGAGTGAGCGTAATATTATGGCAACGAGTTTTTGATAGACTTCCTTTTATGCAAGTCTTGAATATTGCTTTGTTTACTGCACTTATAATAGTTTTACACTTTAAAATTGTTATTATATTAAATGTACCGCTATACCCTCCCTTGGCTTCTAACTTTCCTAATATGGTATAAAGAAAATGAAAACTATGGTAAGTAATAGGCACTTTAAAAGAAATATGTAATAAAATGAAGTTATATAAATAATAAATAAATAATTAATTTAATCCCAAATCCAGTTATTTAAATTAACAATCATAGAATAATTACCAACGAACAGTTTACTAGCAGCAATAATAGTAGTATAGCCTGTATCATCATCATTAGCATTGGGCGCCCTGTTTGTTAAATTATAAACAATAAAAGGAAGATTAAATTTAAACTAAAGAATTGACCGTAGATAGCTCAGAAGGAGGCACATAAAATGTATAGGGTCGTGGTTGATCGACCGGAAGATCTGTCTGTTTCTACTTCCGCAGCGCAGTACTACCCTATATTGTCGGCCGACGATGATAGGTGGCCTCATGATATATAACCTTTTCGTTTTGACTTTTTATTCACTATTTTCAGTGAAGAAAATAAGCTTTTAAAGGGAGAATAGTATAATATATGGGTGGTATTATCTATTTAACTATGTATTTAAAAATATATAATATGGCAGCCATATCACGAGCTTTACTCAGTTTGGGGTCAGATGACCGTGTGTGAAAAATTGTCCCGAATATTTATTTATTTATTTAATATTAATTCTAAACGTGTATATACTTCTCTATATTTACACTCAATTATACAAATGCAGAGATTATTTTTACCTGTCCCCCGGTTTTGTCATCCTGACTATAATACGTATGTTCTCTCCCTAAATGACACAGCTTCTTTTTGTCGTATAATTACTTCATTGTCTGCGGGTGTCATAGATAAAATAACATTCTCTGAACCGTGTGATGACCCCGGATGCACCTTAACACAGATGCTGTTATCTTAAAGTTATTTGTTTTTTTTTTCTGTTAAGAAACATTGAACAAAGTGAATAATACACATTTCACTTTCTACAATGGAGAATAGAATTCTTGTAAAAAAATATAATTTATATTATTTACGCTATTTATCAGAAAACATAGCCTTATCGAAAAATTTATAGATATTGCATTTTATATTTATGTCCCATTTTGGTAAAAATTTGCTGTAAAACAATTATTCACAATAGCAAAATAAAAAGAACAAAACAAAAATGCAAAACGAATCTGCGATGGCCGGGAATCGAACCCGGATCAACTGCTTGGAAGGCAACTATGCTGACCATTACACCACCATCGCAGCTGAGAGACTAACTGAAATTATGTATTACAAATAAAATTGGCTAAATTCGTTACAAATTAGTTATTTATTTATTTGTTTCTGGCTCAACACATTAGCATTACCATTCAACGTGGTAATGCCGCCAGCATGTTGGGTACGCTGCCAACTGGTAGTGGGCTTGAGCATTTGGATTGTCTTTTGACCTTCAACGGTCTATGGGCAGTCTAACTGTATTTGTAGTGTTAGTTTTAGCTTGTATTTTGTTTAGTTAATAAAGGTTAATAAAGTTAACGCATGTTACCCATGTTTCCGCAAAATAAATATTTTGAGTTTGAATTTGAATTGAAGGCACTTGCCCAGTAAAAAAAAAAGTTATGTATACATTTTAATCATAATGAAAGTAGCTCTTGATTTGTCCATCCTAATCACAGAAAAGAGATGATTTTTTTTTTTCTTTTCTGTCATCCTAATCCTTCCTATATCCTAATTTTCGCGTATCGTTTCCCTACCTTTAAATTCTAAACTGAACATAGCAACTGGGTCAATCACGCGATGCCAAATGGCCCAATACGGGAAAAAAAAACTCTGTCTCTCTCTCTCTCTCTCTCTCTCTCTCTCGGCGGTCGTTACTGTAGAAAACATTTAGTTTTCACACAGAACTTCTCCCCGACCAAATCTCTAGAAAAACCCATTAAATTCAATCAGACCCCATACAAGGCCAGATGTGTAAGTACAGCGCCCGCGTCGGTCGCCAGTCGCGATCGCAACCGCTTTGTAGACCGCCGCGGGTGCATCGTGATGTACGTGATTGCACGGTGACCATGTTAAAGGAATCTGTGGGACCATCTAACTTCCCACAAACATACAACAAGAAGGAACCGCTTGATGGGTTTACCTGCCTAATTTCAGCTTCGTAGGTTAAGTAGTTTTTACCTGACTTCAAAAAAGGAGGCGGGTTCACTTAATTGAATGGATATACTTTCAGATTGGTCCATTGAAATTTCATCACAATCGGCTTAGGAGTTTGGCTTTTAAATAAAAAAAAAACTGGAAAATTCGGTTGATTGGATGGCAATATTATGTCATACAAGTAACCGAAACTGCGTAAGTATTTGACAAGTCGGTTTTTTTAATTGATAATATTATTATACTAGCTGCGCCCCATAGTTTCACCTACGTAGTGATGAAAAACGGTGATGGTGATGATGAAAAGTAGCCTGTCACTCTCTTGATCTTGAACCCATGCAAAAAATCAGGTCGATCCGTTGTTCCGTTGCAGCGTGAAAGAGGAACAAACATCCATACATCCATACATACAAACTTTCGCGATTATAATATTAGTAGGATTCTTTTAAATTATAAATATTAGTTTTATCACAAAAGTTAGTTAAAACCTAGTTTAAAGGAATATTTCCTTACTTTTCTATAATGTATGGTCACCCAAAACCGGCGTTGTTTGTCGTGCAAATCCCGCTATAATTGGCGACACGCGTTCCCACGCCCGCTGCAAGTGGGGCCAAGCCCTTATGGGACGATGGGCGGTCGACTCGGCGTTATGGCGTTGTTAAAGTGTGATGAAGATGGTGGATGACTGGTAGAAAATGTTTAGCATTAAGTCCTCCAATTGTACATATCTACTTAATTTGTAAGAGTGCAATAAAGTGTTAAAATAAATAAATAAATAGAGCACAAAAATATTATTCTAAGATATAAAAATCGTTGTTCCCTATGAAGTCCAAAACGGCTGGACCTATTTTGAAGGGACTTTCACTGGGAGATATCTAATGACTCTAATGAGTGTTCCACGCGGGTGAAACCCCGAGCTGCAGCTAGTTTATGATTAAAATTATTACAAATTAGATTATAATTTTGTACACTTTAAAATCTGCATTTAAATTGTTTATCTAGGGTGGTTAGGAACATCATCATCATCATCAGCCAGAAGACGTCCACTGCTGAACATAGGCCTCCATCTTAGAGGTGTTGCCATAAACCCCACGCTTGGCAGGTGACTTGGGGATCCCAGTACGTTCACCGTGTACTAATAGGACGCTGCTGCCCATCCTACGGTGATACTGGTCGCAGTTTTAGGACATACCCGGTTCCGGACATACCCAGTCCTACATACAATACACATAGATAGAGTCACAATCGTGCCAAAAAAAACCGCACCAAAACTCGAAAAACTAAAAACTTTTCTGTGGTTTCCACTGAGAGATTGTGAGTCTATAGGACTTGTATCTCGATGGCGTAATATCGTGCAAGCAAGCGATTCAAAAACAGAGCCGCTGGTCACACGAACAAAGTCGTTCAATGAGCTTGAGGCATTTCCATTGCAAAACTGGATATTAATGTACGACAGATGCTGGATTTACTGATGCTGAGGGCGATTCTGACGGGTTTAATGTTATTTGATATCAAATAACAAAGACATTAACACAGACTACCATAACTATAGACACCGCAACCACGCCAAGATTATATGAGGGCCCAGCGTTTTTTAACCCTGACGAAAAAAAGCGGCGACGTGGAGTTTTAAGTTGAATGTGTATCTGTGTCAAAATAATGTCCTAATAAAAATATTTTCATTGTGAGCGTGATTTGACTGCAAACGCTCTATTTAGGTTGGATGTCTTTATGACGTCACAGGCAAGTAATAGAGGGAACAATTTTACTGTAAAGCGAGTAAGAACTTGTTTACTTACTTGTGACGCCATTGAAGTCAAGTGGCCCCTTAAATGTCAAAGGAAGCGTTTACGCAGTAGTATAATGATTTGAATTTTGATTGTCCATTACAAATACGGCACGGAAACGTGGTCTCTTATTATGGGGCTCATAAGCAAGCTCAAAGTCGCACAACGAGGTATGGAGAGGGCTATGCTCGGGGTTTCTCTACGAGATCGAATCCGAAATGAGGAGATCCGTAGACGAACAAAAGTCACCGACATAGCCCACCGGATTAGCAAATTGAAGTGGCAGTGGGCAGGGCACATATCACGCAGAACTGATGGTCGATGGGGCCGAAAAGTTCTGGAATGGAGACCACGGACCGGTAAGCGCAGCGTAAGACGTCCACCCACAAGATGGACCTAAAAGAGACCGCAGGGAAACGCTGGATGCAGGCCGCTTCCAACCGGCCCTTTTGGAGATCAATGGGGGCGGCCTATGTCCAGCAGTGGACGTCCTATGGCTGAAATGCCCACTGCCACTTAATATTACAAAGTTGTATATTTTTTATACTAATTACCGGCATGCATACAAACTGACGTGCTTGTAGCGTTCATCTTGTTAATAGTCTGTGTTATAACCAAAGTACCTATCTACTTTCAATGTATCGCCCACGCTAACTATTTAGACTATATTTTGCGTAATTTTCTCGTCTATCCATTTTACGATCTAAACTGAGTTGTCTGTTCCAGACACTGGGAATCTAGACTTGTAAGTTCTAATTTATGCACTAGAAAAACCGGTATTCGAATAGCAGAAATTAGGAAATTTTGGAATAATAAGATTGGGCTTAGCCACAAAACAAATAAACAAGAGAGATATGGTGGTAGTGTGGCGAGTGCGAACGCATAAGCATAGCTTTTTTATGCCATAGGTGGCAAGCAAGCTGACGGGCTGCCTGATGGTAAGCAGCATAATCGGCCTTTTAAAAGTCCACTGCTGGGCCTAGCCCCGAAAGAGCGATTAAGCCATATCTAGTATATCTAGTATATCTAGTATAGTATATCTCTAGTATATAATCTTTGGCCATATCCACCACACTGGTCCAGTTGCGGCTTGGTGGTTTCACATAGAGGTACGCCATTGATTTTTTTCTCCGTACATAATAATTATATGCAGATTTCCTCACGATGTTTTCCTTCACGGAAAAGCCAGTGGTATGAAAATCCGTACATAAACTCCAAAGAGCTCATTGGTACAGGCCCGGGATTTGAACCCGCGACCTCACGCTTTCAAGTCTAGCGGTCCCAAATAGGCCTACCACGGTTTTTTTGCGAACACATCCGGTCTAAATCAGGCTTGATGCAGTCAAACTCACCCAGCAGACGACGTTGTGGCCCTTTTAGCATGTGGACTATTCGTTCATTGGTATGCTTGTCCACTGCAAGTTTCGTGTGCGTAAAAAATAGTAAGTGAACAAAAACTTCTTTATTAAATGCCATAGGTGGCATACAAGCAGACGGGCTGCCTGATGGTAAGCAGTCACCGTCGCCTATTTATTTATTTATTTACACACGCACAACAATTAAAAGATACAATATTTTAACTTAAATATTTCACCTTTACTAGCGTGGTAAATTAACATAACAAAGAAGAGAGATCAAAATAGTAAGCTTTGCGAAGCAGTCCTCAGTAAGATGACCCGTGTTGAGAACTACTGCAGTCCGCCTATCCCACTACACAACCGAGCAAACATTTGCACCAAAAATAATAATAATAGGATATTGGTAAAATGAGTTTGTATGGATACTTGTAACACCAGAGGCGTCACAAATACGTTCTGACCCTTGAAGACTCGATTAACTCGCCTTTTGAAGTACCCCCATGTTGTAGCTTCTCGGAAACACCGTGGAAGCTAATTCCACATTTTGCATGTATTACGCATGAAAAACGGAGACATATGAACACGAACGATAATTGTACTAAGGCATATCTCCCTTGTTTGTCGGATCTCAGGGCTTAGCATTGTAGATTGTAAGGAATGGAAAAGTAGGTCGGCTGGTTGGAATTAATATGGCAAGGAAATAATTAGAGTAAGTTAAGGAGTGGATTTAATTAAGTACCTACAGCTCTTTCTAAGGCATATTATATTTTAATGGTGGAATTAACGAGTATTAGATCCACTGAGTGGCAGAGCAACTAAAGGGGAAAACACGTTTGTCAACATATTATGGAAACAGACGTGGTTTTCTCACGTTTTATTTAAATTACAATTTCTCTACGCATGCATCCGATCAGCAGCCGTTGTCATCACGTGCGCGCCGCGCGGCGGCCCGTAGTGCAAAGCGAGATGCAGCCGCACGCGTGCATTCACCTTGAAAAAGACCACCTAATGCGGTTGAAACTATATTCGGAGTAACCGGCGTATTCTGATGTAAGTAACTCCCGTGTAATTTAAATAAAATTTGTCAATATATTTATAAGTTGAAAATTATATCAAAGAAGAGATTGTTTTTGTACTAATTATTATGGTTTTTAGGTTCCAATTAATATTTGATTAATTTTAAGTCTCTTTTGGTGGGATAAACGTACACCACCTTATGTTAACTATAGTTGATCGCCGCAAACTGAGACCTTGCTATATCATCGCAACTCCTCGACAGATTTTACCCATATTAGAATTTATAAATTGTATTGAAATGGACTACTTGCCTACAAAATTTCATGAAGACCGGATCAACGATCAGATGGTACGATCAGATGTTGAAAAGTTATATTTATGCAGAAAGCAGACATTAAGCTTCCTTACCGTCTGTCCTACGCTGTGTTTATGGTCTACTAGCCACTGTAGGACGGACAGATAGCGTAGGTTTAGTAATAGGGTCCCAATTACACCCTCAGAGCACGGAACCCTAAAAACGATTGTAAGTATGAAAGCGACATGTAGCAGTTACATATATTTTAAAACGCACTTCGTCACGCGCTTCGAACTAATTACTTCCAAAAGGCATACCTTGTAACTATTATGACTCGAAGCAGACCGTCATTTTCAACACGCCATTGTCGTCGCCATAAACAATGATGCAACGTATTTCCTCCGTTTGTCTGTCTGTCTGTCACAAGTGGGTCGCCGGTCAAGGAGGTTACACGAGTCTAAATAATACTTATTGTTATAATAGGTAAGTAGTGATAATTCCTATACACACTCAATTCATTTCAATTCAATTTAATAAATTTATTTCGGAAAACACAATTCCATATTTTACAAAATGTCAAAAATTAGAATTAATGTTACATACAAAATTAAAAATTAATTTAATTGTATTTATATGTTATATGTCAATAATTTATCTTAACCTATATTTGCCAATGCCAATGCTACTTTTTTATTATTTAATAATAGGCTTGCGTTTGCCTGCCAGCTCGCCTGGTGCGGTCAACGAGGGAACATCCTTACCTAAAAAAAAAAAACGATTTACTCTTGATTTGAAGACACCCAGATTGTAACTATCAGGGAACACCCATTCAGGCAGCGCATTCCACTAGCAGTTCGCACAATAAAACTGGAATTAAAGCGCTTTACAGTTAGCAGTTTTGAAACAATTAAATAAAAACAAAATGATAAAATTAAAATTAAGAAATGAGCGTATTTCGCTTTCAATGTACGATATAGGCCTTTACTCGAGTGCCAGATTCGCACTAGGGTCATGCATCAACGTCAAGTTTCCAAAGATCTTTTTTCCATTTCTTTCCACCTACTTGGGACTGTTGGTGGACTTTGCCTAAAACAAGACAAAGTCTAATACGATATAGCGGGCTGTCCAGTAAATAAAAGCTCGTTTTCCATTTGAACTAGCTAAATCATGTATATCCCAATATTGAAACGCCTAAACGTCGCCAGTTTTAAACTAGAGACAAACCGATTTTGTCTCCCAGAACCCAAATAGATGATCGATTAGAATCTGGGTCAGGCCCTATTTGGGAGACAACGGAAACTGGTAACAGTGGTAACTGGTAACTGTGCTGTTAGACGCCCACGGCTGCCCTAATAGCCGTCGGTCGGCTCTCTGGGCTGTAGATGTGAATCGAGGTGATGTGGTTTGGTAGGTGAAGAGATAGGTGCCAAGATCAAGAACAATCACGTGCGCTGGCTTGTTCTTATGGCAGAGTCTAATCTATACTAATATTATAAAGAGGAAAGATTTGTTTGTTTGCATTGAATAGGCTCCGAAACTACTGTACCGATTAAAAAAAAAAAATCAAGTTTCAAGTTTATTTATTTATACAAAAGCCACTAAATTTAATACTTAAAAATACTAAGCTAGCTACTTATTATTTTCTTTTCTTTCACTGTTGGGAAGCTACACTATCCCCGGGTGACATAGGCTATATTATATTTTCAAAAAAAATAGGGATCCTTAGTTACTAAAACTCCAATAATGTAACCCAAGGTGTAATAAAATAAGATTTACAATTTTAACTTTGCGTATTTGATAGTTCTAAGACAGGACAACGTCTGTCAAGTCAGCTAGTTATAAATAAATATATAAATAAAATAAATTTTCGGGACAGTTTTTTCACACACGGTCGTGTGAAAAAACTGTCGTATATACATACATATATAGTTTTAAATACATACTTAAATAGATATTAACAACCAGATATATTACACAACTTTGCAGTAATAAAACTTGAAAACCCACACCTTTAGGTTTTTACATCGAACTTGAACAACAATCTCACCTGATGGCAAGCAATGATGCGGTCGAAAGGTGTAGCATGTTTACCTGATAATAACCTATTAACCCTAGGCTTGAACACTCTTGTTTTACTGGGTCTGTCCTAAGGGATCACACAATTTTGATCATGTCTTGTCTGATAACGCACGTCTTAGCTGATAACAATAAATAAATCCAGACTATCTGATTACAGATGTCAAACTTCATGTTTACATTTATGATCATAATACAACTTATGGATTTACTTGCATGAAACAATCTAACTGAGGAATGTTATGGAAGGGAAGGTATAATTTTATTGTTTGTGCATCAAACTAGCATAGCAATAAGTACTTACCTAAAGTAAGTAGTACCTAATATTAATTTTATAGCAAAACCATATTGAAAAAAGTGCTTAATTATCTTTATATGAAAAATTAAGAGATCGCGTATTGTTTTATGTACTGTCGGATCATGTTATCCTCCGGAACTTTTTTGCGCTATTAAGGCGCTATTAGATAGGACGTTATCAGAATTGCATGATCCGACCGGACAGACCCGTTTCATTACTATTTTGTTGTTTTATTTTGTTTGACTTCGAATGCATTACTTTAAAATTGCGACTACCTATTTGCGTGGTCTCTCACTATGGGCCTCATAAGCAAGCTCAAAGTCGCACAGCGAGCTATGGAGAGGGCTATGCTCGGGGTTTCTCTACGAGATCGAATCAGAAATGAGGAGATCCGTAGACGAACGAAAGTCACCGACATAGCCCACCGGATTAGTAAGTTGAAATGGCAGTGGGCAGGGCACATATCACGCAGAACAGATGGCCGATGGGGCCGAAAGGTTCTGGAATGGAGACCACGGACTGGTAAGCGCAGCGTAGAACGTCCACCCACAAGATGGACAGACGACCTAAAAGAGACCGCAGGGAAACGCTGGATGCAGGTCGCTTCCAACCGGCCCTTTTGGAGATCGATGGGGGAGGCCTATGTCCAGCAGTGGACGTCCTACGGCTGAAATGATGATGATGATGATGATGATGATTTGCGGAAAAGGATCGATCCGTGAGATTTGACAGTATATTTGCTAAACTGACTAGGAAGGCTGGGAGATGATCACCCTGGAAAACATTACCTCTGACCCTTACAATTACAGCGTCTGTAATAACATCCACTTTGCACAATACAAATGACCTAATTGAGGTGTCCACGTTGCCCTTGGGAATACCTACTCGAATCACAATCAACAACGTCAAAAAAATAGGAAATTAAAACTTTTTTATCATGTACAGTCTAGGCGTTTGACTACTGCTCACTTCATGTTAAGTGACTCAGGAGTGCTGTATATATACACCAATTGCTTAAACTAAGACCTTTTTTATGACACCCCATTTGGACACTGCGCAAAGATCAAAAATGTTTGGGCCCATTTTTTTTTAAATCAGATTTTAAAACTACTATATAACAAAAAAAATATAAATTTAAAAACTGAACTCAAAAGTAGTAAATGCTCGAACAGATTTTTTTTAATTCTTATTACTGTAGTAAATGAATTTTTTGTAGGACCACCCCGAGAGTTTCCTCTACATAAGGAGTTTTGGCGCCAACGCGGAAAAAACATGTCGGCGCGTTGGATTATTTTCCCAAACTTGTGTATTTTCGAGTGTTAATGTGTACTAAATGGTGAATTATTATTCATTAAGTGCTCGTAAACGTGCTCGAGTGTGGTCAAGTGATATAACGAGGTGAAACGTGTCTTTTCGTGTTGTTTCCAAAACTCCATAGGAGCCTCTTGTAAAGTCTCCACCACTTTACAGGGGCATGAGTTTGACTTGACCGTGACTTACTTAGCTTGACTCTGACTGTGACTATGACTTGTTTGACGCTATTAAGACTAGGTAAACTGATTAAGATTACGACTAAAGGACATTGAATCCACGGTCATGAAAATATTAACAAAAAAAAAAATAACCTCTACATAAAAAAAAAGAATCACGTAAATCAGTTCACAAATAATGGAATAATCGGTGTATATACGTTTAAAAAACCGAATTGAGTACCTCCTGAATTAGGCAATAAATATAACAAAATTGCTATAATTTTCATATATGTACTAATATACGTTCTGTTTTTGGGCCCATAGTTATGTGAAAACATGAAGATAATAAGAGGCGGTAAGCTAAGTTAGTCATGCCTCTTTGTTTTTGCTCCACCATTGCTCCAACATGGTGTGAATGACCACTGACCACCTCCCACGTCTACCTTCCATCAAACTGTATCGCTTGATTTGGCACCTAATCACATGGCCGCCTTTATTCTTGAATACTACTCACGACGGACTTTTAGTCTGCGGATAAAAATGTATTTGTTCGCCCCAAACTCAGACCTCGCAGATCTTAGCAAAGCCTAGACCAATTTTGCCCATATTTGAAATTAAAAATTGTATTGAAATGAACTACTTATTCACATAATTTCATGAGGATCAGATCAACGATACCCAAGTTATCGTCGAACAAAACTACAAACAAACATAGAAACGCCGACTTGTCTCATAAGCACTTGAGACCTCTGTTCGCTCCGTCAATTATAGTTTGGATAACTAACTCGACAGCAGTATGTAGACAGTAGATAAATTATGCGTAAGTTAGAGGGAGAAGAACCCGCGGACTAAAAGTCCGTATATAGCTTTTATACGAGTCCGCCGTCTGTGATGGCTCTAAGTGGCAGACATAAGTGATTTTCTCAAGTGCATGTCAAGTTACCAAGATAATACTAGAGAATGACTTTACTGTCTGTCTGTCTGTCTTGTAGGCGGACCAGTCAAGTTTACTAATATTTATAGTATGTCTAAGTTTTTTAGTTTCGAGCTTTAATGATAGTTTTTTTTTTTTTTTTTATGAAACAGCGGATTTCTTTGATCTATAGATCATTAGATTTGCATGATTTAATTCCTTCCTGCCGAATTACTACCTAGGTAGTAATTATAATTAAGTCTCCTGCCCATTTTTCTATCGAACTGCCAGAGCGGGCACGAAAAATCGACACATATTTATGGTTCATATTCCGAAAACCCGTAGGAAGCGCTTTGATTCCACATTTATTGTGGAAACTGCTAGTCTGTGGAATCGTTGCCTGAATGGGTGTTCCCCGATAGTTACAATCTGGGTGTCTTCAATTCGCAATTGAATCGGTTTCTTCTAGGCGAACGTGCTCCATCGTACACCGCATCATCGCTTAACATCAGGCGAGTTAGCGGCCAAGCGCAAGCCTATATAATATAATAATAATAGTAAAAACCATAGAACCTCTTTTTTTTCATTTGTTAAAAAGATGAGCATATTTTGGCTTAGTACCACCGTTCCGTGTGGCCATGTAAAGTCAAGCCTAAGCTACCTTTATATGCAGTTACATAACAATACCACAACTCATTCCTGATAATGAATAATCGTGTAGCACCACACACGGAGCCACAGACAATGCTGCCATTAATTACTATCAGCCGCGATCAGATAACGATGTGCTTTACAACTTTGTCACTATAAATATCGAGCCACTTCCTAAAGAACTTAAACGAACGGACAAATGAACAGTACGCACCTCTAATGTCTTTTATAGACTAAAGCGTGTCAGCAACAGCACAGCTGAACGCGAGACTGCGCACGGACGTTTTCAGGAGGATGTTTTTTTTTGTTCTCAATGCAGTCCGTCTTACTCCGTTTTTTTTAAAGTCTTTGTACGTATGTACTCTGCTATTTGTGAACCGATTTAGGTGATATTTTTTTTTTTATTATGTAGAGATCATGTAGAGATAGCTCTCGAGGTATTCCCACAAAAATGTTTTTTTGGCTCACTAGTTTTTAACCAGATCCAACAACACGAATAATTTTGGTTGAACGCTTACTTATTTTGAAGTTGTTTTTTATCATCATCATCATCAGCCAGAAGACGTCCACTGCTGAACATAGGACTCCCTCTTTAGCCTCCACACTGAACGACAGCCTGCCTTCTGCATCCGCTGGATGCCCGCGACTCTCACAATATCGTTGGTCCATCTAGTGGGAGACCTGCGTCTTCCGGTCGACTCTACTCAAGAACTATTCTTCCCCATCTGTTATCCGTTCTTCGAGCGATGTGGCCTGCTCATTGCCACTACAAACTTGCAAATTTTAATGTTTTTTTTATATTGATAACTAACTATTGTTACATATTACAAGAAACTTTATAAATACTGCCCACTCACGTGCTAGCCACGAATCAATTCGGCCGTATGGAGTTTTTTTGTTATTTAATTTTATTTACTTAATACTTACATAATGCGTTAAATTTCATGTTGGTTGTCTTAAAACCTATGTTATATTTAACTAGACAGCTAGTTTTCGGTACCAACAAATAAAATTATTTCAGCTATAAGTACCTAATATAAAATTTACCTACATTGCACCTTGCACAAAGTGATGCACACATTTACACAACACACTACAGATTCATACAGTTCCTTGATTATAACGCACGCACCCAGCGTGTTAACAGCAGCACGCGTCCAGCTGTGCTGCTTTAACACGCTTTTAGTCTGTAAAAGTATTTATTGTGGTATGGTATTAAACTTTAAGCTTTCAGAGCATCCATTGTATGTTATGAATACAGTCATTGCAGTCTTTGTCTTAATAACAGCACCGAAAAATTTCCAAAGCTGCTAATAACAAAAAAATATTATGCTTATTGCGATACGGTACTTATTCAAATCTAAAAATGCACTTATAATGAAATAGTACTTTGTCTCAGTGAACAGCTTCGCTCGTGGTTAAGATTGTTTATAGAAATGTTGTATTTTTATTTTGATAGGGCGTTGTCGAGACAATGTTTGCTGAATGTCTGGGAGACGTCTGAGTCATGTTTGTTTTACTTTAGTTAGAACTCAGAAAGTTAAAAGCGTTAGAACTAGTGACCCTCCCCGGCGTCACACGTGTTCAAATTCATATTTTGTATGATCATTAACTGTTGTGGAATATTTCAAGAAAATCAATAAGTAACTTGTTTTTTTTTTTTTTTTTGAGGTGGAAAAGAATGGAAACTAAAAACAAAAAAAATTGTCCCAATTTTCAGAAAAGCACTAAATAAAAATATGTTTTTCATTGATCACGCGACTTGACTGCAAACACTCTAGGTAGGTCGAATGTGCTTATGACGTCACAGAGAAGTAAATAGAGGCAATAATTGTAAGGCGAGAACTCGTTTGCGTATGTGTGACGTCACTAATGTCACGTGGACCCATAAATGTCAAAGGGAGGGGTTACGCGGTAGTTTAAGAATTTGAATTTTGATCCGCCATTTAAACACACAAATACTGAAATTTATGAAGATTAAGATATTATCATGCTTAGCTTTCATGATTTTTCCAAAATTTGTCGGGGGAATGTTTAGCCGTACCAAGTAAAATAGAGTGCTTTTCATGTTTGAAGTCCCCCAGACGCGGCGCTGTCATCGCGTATCAATCACTATCAGCATCATTTCTCGAGTAGAACTTTAACAACTTTTGGCATCGTACACGACTCTTTAACGATGAAAAATTAATAAAAATCTCACTAGCGTCCAAACACAGTAACAACACCTGACAACTACAACATGGAAATTTAGTTCCGCTGTTTGCCGTGGGACTTCTTTCATGAAAAGGACTCTATGTAACGGTTTCGCAACAAAACCTTCGATTTTACGATAAGAACAACCCGTTTGGTTAAAATTAGTGACGATTTCTAGAAAATCAGAATATTGAGCAAGATTCCGTTATCTCTCTAATTAATATCAATGTCATCTTGCATCAACATCTCAGAACAAAAGCCTTTTAATAGAGCTTGACACCTTCGTGCTTTAAAAAAGGTCATTGAAGACAGTTTGAACTAGCCTTATTTCCATCATGTTTATTATGTTAAAATTTAAAAACAAGGTATTGCCTATCCTTTGATTTTTTACCGATTTTAGCAGGTCTAGCATGGGCCGTGGACATATTGTCTTTCCACCGTTTTTATCCACGCCTAGACGCGACAAAGCTAGAATATAGATACGGTTGTCTCTTTCTTGCGTTATAAAAATATAATAAAAATCCACGGCCCGTGCTAGGCCTACAGGAGGGTCATTCATACTCGACAAAATATTATTCAACAGATGATATTTTTTTATCGATTTCAGGATTGGTTCCATAGTAAAATTTGTTCATAATCTAATTATGGGTTCTATCAATTCATCCAAGGTACTATACCCCTTTCAGCTTAGTATACCCTTACTGCGTAAACCTGTATAAGCGTATATTTAGTATTTATACGTACCATTATTACTAACTTACCTAAGATAGATCAGTAATAACTAAACGTGTATGCTCTTTCTCTCATGCGGCTATCCGGAAATATATCCTTTCAGACTTACCTGTAACAAAAATAAATAAAATTAATACAAAATATTCTAAAAGTCAATAAAAGTTGTTTGATGTGTTTAAATAATGGACTTAGGAATTTGCTTAGAAATACAAAATTTCAAAAGAAAAAATTCCATGTAAAACAGATCCGTGCGAAGCCGGGGCGGGTAGCTAGTTGCATATAAAAAGTAGATACTTGTCTTCTTGAAATTACCTTTTAAAAAAACAACGACAAGAATTACTCCAAAAAACGGAGTTTTTGTGTCTCGCGTCCAAGCATTTTTGTTCTATTTTCAGTTCCGTTCCGTATTAGTTATCAGTCGCACAAAACAAAAACATTCAGCTAGAATTAATCGATTAGTCAGAGTCGAGTAAACAGATCGATATCTCGATAATTGTCGGAATCGAATCGCGATCGAAGGCCATATTCATTACAGGACTGTCTTCTTTGTGAACGGGAAAAATGTTTGTCCTTCTAAAGTACATGACCTACTTAAGTAGCTGATAATTACAGGACAATGTGTTAATTTTTTCTTCTAATAAGTATTTTTTTCCTTAATTTGTGCGTATTTACTTTTTTATTAGACTAGTTTAATTCGGTACTATTATCGATTATATATTGTCGATGAGAAAATAAGTCTACTAGCGAGTATAGAGATTAGAACAGGCAAGGTGTTTGGCCACCTAGTACGACAGGAAAAAAATAATTAAAAAAAAACAATCATAGAGGGAAAGGTAGAAGGAAAGAGAGGACTCGGAAGACCAAGAAGAGTATTCTTAGACCAATAGGCATGTGTCCTAATGTTTAATTTATTACAAATAACCGACTTAGCGAATACAACTAAATACATTACACGCACTGAAAAAATAATTTAAATTGGCTGATAAATCTTTGATATATGAGCGTTTAAAGTTTTAGGTTTAGAGAGGGGATGTTCTATACCTTTCTCGCAAAGCGTGTGTTAGTATAGCATTTGTATGGCGCTCCTGAGCCGTGACGTCACGGCTCAGTATATTGCGCTCTCTGTCTAGCATGAAATTAAAATGCTTATATCTTATTTATTTTTGAACTAATTTGAATTTTGTTTTAGTTGATGTGCTCTATTTATGATTAGCTTTTTTATGAGGTAATAAAAAAAATTAGTCATCATGCCTATTATAAAAGAGAAGGTAAATGTCATGTCATACAGGGAGGTGAAAACACTGACAGAAAAGACTGCCAAGCTTGGAAGTTACTCCACCGACAAGAGCAACGGTATTACCATGTTGAATTAATTAATAAGTACTATAAATTTTCAACTGACCTCTAAAAAGGAGGGTTTGTTACAAAATAGGCTACATCTGGAGATTAGTACCATTCAAATTTGAAGAAAATATTCCGCCTGTAAGTTTGGTGAATTGCGATATTAATGTTACGCAGAGATGGGTTTTTTTTTGACAGAATATATGAATTATGTAATTAGTGCATTGGTATTTAATTAATTATACCTATCGTAAACAACTCGTAAAAAATTAAGAAAATAACCGAGTCACAGGTATTTTGATATAAAATAAAATAGGTTAGACGTAGGTACACTCGCGCGCTCTCGGTCGCGGGTATCCAGTGGATGCAAAAGGCGGGCTGTCGTTCAGTGTGGAGGTTAAAGGGGGAGGCCTATGTTCAGCAGTGGACGTCTTCCGGCTGATGATGATGTAGGTACACTAAATTGAGGCCACTTCTTGCTATAGATTTTTTTACTCATGACATTTTATATATAAATATAAGATTAATATTTATATAGATTGGTACAACTGTATCCAACATAGTCAATGCGAGTAACTTATAATTATATAGGTCAGTATGACTATTCAAGAAATCCTTAGAAATTATTTTATTACGTTTCACAACAACTCCGTCATATTCATATGACTTGATAGCCCGTTGATCCAGTTGGTAGTGAACCTGCCTTCTGAGCCTGGGGGCGTGGGTTCGATTCCCATCTAGGACAAACATTTGTGCGATGAACATTTGTGTTTGTTCTATATCTGGTTGTTAATATCTATATATGTATGTATATCAGTCTCTGGCAGCCATATCACAAGCTTTGCTTAGTTTGGGGTCAGATGACCGTGTGTGAAAAAAATGTCCCGAATATTTATTTATTTATTTATTATTTATATATAAACCAATTTAAAAACTTTTGAGTCGTTATTTTATCCCAGTCACGTAGAAATTGCATCAAAATCAGTTCAGTAGTTAGGTTTTAAAATCAAAATAATAAAAAAAATTGTCATCCAAGTAAGCGAACTGCGTTTACTGATTTTGAAGTCCTTGTTTTAAATTGGAATTATGTGTGATCGAAATACATGTAGGGTAAGTTCGTTGGGTCATGAATAATTCATGCATCTAGACCTGTCTACAACTTCGCTTATCGCCTTTCAAACCACTTACAAATAGCCTTTAATAACCATAATAATAATAATAGTGGTTGTGATAATAATTATTATTATAAAAGATGCAAGGCTGAAGGTCGCAGTGGGCGCCGCCTGCGCCGTTCGTGGGCGGGTGTTGTAACCTCACTACCAGTTAGGAGGACCATGGTGTCTGGATACAAAGAGGACTTTCCCAGTTTCTTTTACAACTATTGTTATTTTGTTATACTATTGTTATTGTTGTTAAATATTGTGTATTGGTGTTTGTTGTGTTTATTGTTGTTTTTTGTCTCATTGTTGTATTTTTTTAACTATTTTATTCACTTTATTGTTATTACTGCTGTAGACAATTATGAATTTCAATCCTTTTTATATTCATCTATTGCAATGTTCCGCACTAGCTAGTGGACAAAAAGGTTCTTCTATACATGCCAACTACAAAATGTAAGTTTGTAATCGCAAAACAATATTTTTATATCATATACCTTTAAAGTAACAATTTTCGGATTTTCCCCTTTATATGTGCTGTGAGACCTTGTCTCTTGCCAAATTTCATGATTCTAGGTCAACGGGAAGTAACCTATAGGTTTTAATTCCCTTGTGAAATCGCAAAACATGTGATAATATACAAATACAAATAATTTATTTTCATTATAGTACTTTCCAGAAACAATAACTGCGCTAACCATCAAACTGGGTTTGATCACCCGTATCTTGAAGTTAGGCTTCCCTTACATGGCAAATAATTTTAAGTACATTGATAAATTGTGAAATAAAATTAATATCTTAATTAACATGCAAATATAATAATTATTAAATTTATATACGACATAAACGGTCATATTGTTTTTTATTTTTCACATCTAAATGAAACCGTAGACTTGAGTATTTGATATGAATTTCAACTTGATACCTTGACGCGTTCTTGAGAAAAAGGGTCTTGACAGACGGACAACGAAGTGATCCTATAAGGGTTCCGTTTTTTTCTTTTTGAGATACGAAATCTTAATACGTAAGTATTCTTACTGTTTTTTTTTTGTTCTCAAATCATGGTCATAACATTATATAGTCTAATACCAGGCGCCCGGATTAACAATCGGTCGAGTTTATAACATTCATTTATAAAGCCCAAATTGAAAGTTAACGGCGGCTCATTTAGTACTTAATCGATGGTTTGTGCTCAGACGGGTTAATCATAAATATTCGATGTTGATTATAGATTTTGTTAAAATTAATGTGATGTTTGAACACTGCTACAAATTCATAATAGTTTTTTGGCTTAATTATTTAGTCAATAATATCTCAGAATTAGGTTATAACATCGGAACAAAGTAAATTTATTAACAAGCTAATTATATGAATTGATACAATACCGGCTTGCACTCCGGTGTTATAATAATTTATAATGAATCCTCACGCAAGTTTTAATCAAATAATATGACATGTGGAATAAAAAAAACTGATTTTTGCATGCCGAAAGGTCGATATAGCGGCTTTGATATTGCAATTTTTCCATGTTAATCATGTGTAGTAAATATATATGCAATATACTAAAGTAGCCCAGAATTTCTCATTCCTGTATACAGTACAAAAGTTAAATTCAACGGGGCCTCTCGGTGTTTAGGCTTTGGCCCCATGATTGCCTCTCAACTGAGTGTATAAAGAAATAGAGAAAATTACATTAATCTGGAAACCAATTTGTACCTAAACATATTTTTGTCTCATCATTTGCACAGTCAAATAGGTTAGCATTTTTCAATATACATTATCTGCTATTTTTCTAAGAAAAAAGAACAGAACATCTGAATATTATCCTAATTGAAGCGGATTACAAATCTAATTGGCGTTATCAAATAGATCGAAAAAGGTTTTCGGTGTAAACATTCGTTTCCAAAGTGATATTACAATGATATTCTTACAATACATTAATTGATTATGCTTATGAAAGAAAACGTGGAATCTAGGTTAACGTAAAATTTGAATTGGCCACTGGTACGGGCCTTTTTGATTACTTCTAGCTGATTCCTGCGACTTCGTACACTGCTATCTCGCAAATACAAGCTTCAGCTCAATCGAATGAAAGATGCGTGAACGATAAATGAACATACACACAAACATATTTAGATGTACAAGATTTATGTACATTGGTATAAAGTTCTAAAATAAGCGCGGACTGCAACTAAATTATTATTTTAAGTGCGAAAAACGCTTAAAATGGTGTAACTATGTTTAATTAATTTTACGAGGAATTTTAATTATGACTACTTGTGGACTATTAGTAAGCAATAACTACTTAAGCAGTTTTATATGCATAAAATTACAAGCTCACTGGTTTTAGCAATATTACCTGTACTATTATTTATTCTGTAACAATATTGCAGATTACAAGGTCTGTGATGAAACTGCGAATTATTGTGAAAATTATTGCACTGTTACTTAGCTGCCCTACTCTATAATATGCTATTAGCAGATTTGTTTAATCACTGTGTGTTTGAAATTAATTTGGGGAATCGTAAGTGTTAACAATCAACATTAAAATTTCAAAGCTACTAAACAGTCATCATCATCATCATCATCATCAGTCTTATCGTCATCATCATTTCAGTCTATCATGTTCCCACTGCTGGGACTAGATTTCTCTCAGAGAAGATGGGCTCTGATCCACCATGCTAGCCCAGTGCATGTCAATCACCGTTACGAAAACTATAGACAGCGATAAGTTAGTTTTTTAATCTGGCAAATGTAATAATAGCATTAATTTATAATGAACGCAAAAGTATTCATAGAATAAACAATTCAGCGAAGAGTTTTACGGAAAATTAAATTAAATATTTGGGACATTGAATTTTGGACATTGCCTTTTTCGCTATTACAAGGTTCCATAGTAAAAGTTGCAATAAAATTACAAAGTCCCACAGTAAAATAATAAAAGCTGAACTCCTTTCAGCTTAGCACAGTATTTCATACCTACCTGTACTTTGATTCTGTGACCGCCACTGTATCAATGTGCACCAATCCTAAGCTTCTAAACGCGTATATCTAACACTAGCTGAGCCCTGCGAGTTCACTCGCTAACCTGCAGAAACCATGAACTTTTCGGGATAAAAATAACCTATGCTTAGAATAACTACTCAGAGAAGGTAGGTTTCCAAACAACGCCTTCTCAAAACGTAAGCTACAAATTCGCTTTGTAGCTTACGTTTCGATTGGTATTTTAAACGATTCAAGCAAGGAGATTAATGGATTACCTGTGGAATGTCACACCATAACTCTTATGCTGCTTTTCTGATTTGTTGTGGAACGATTTCACCGCGCAATTTGTCATAGTAAAATTTTTATATTTTTTCGGAGCCATATCTGCCACCATTTGAATGGCTTAAATTTTGCGAATGTACTTGGTTTCTTTGTGTAGTTATTCTAAGCCTATGTGCTACAAAATTCTTCACCATTAATTACTCTATTGAAAACGTCAAATAATTAAATAATAAATAAAAGTCCAATTATATTTACAGTTAAGAATATGGTAAAGGTATATACATTATTCAATAAATATAACAAGTAAAATAAAAATGTTAATCCTGAGTACAAGCTACTCCACACTAAATTTCATCCAAATTTAGTTTAGCTGTTTTTTTTAATTTTATTTTTTTATTTAAAACACTTAGTAAGTAACTTTTAACGACATACGTGTTGCAGAGGTAAGTGCGAAAACACATAAACTTTCGAATTTATAATAAGATCTGTTGATCTTACTTTTTATTACTTTTTGCTTTCAATCTGTGGCCACCACCGCGTCAGTGTGCGTCAGTCCTAAGCTCTAAACGCTTATATTGAACATAATCCGCGAATCGTGAGTCGTGAGCTCACTATTTGTCGCTCTACGGAGTAAAGGGCGCAGTCGTTGGCCCCACATTGTGTTCACAAGCTGTGTGAAATATGTTATCTAATCTTTATATATAACTTTATTTACACGAAAAATATTTTAAACACAGATATTTAAAACCTAAAACTATTACTACCAAATATTAAAAAAAAAAAAAAAATTAAAAAAAAACAACAGCAAATTATAACCTAACTATCATTCTATTAAAGCGTTACCAGTGGGAACTGTTCCCAAAATGCTGGCTACCACGTTGTATGGCGATGCTCACCCTTTGAGCAAAGTAGAGGCCGGCGTTTTGGTCACGAGTTGCGTCTATCAGACGTGAAAATAAATCTTTGAAAATTTTCAATAAAGTTATCTTTATTGATTATTATGAGAGCCAATAACTATTTATAACAACACTACTAAGAAAAGACGTAATTAAATCAATGTTTATTATTCATGGCTCTCTTTTCTACTATGAAAACCACTTTTGGGCCTTGTCTATCCCGCTCGCACATTTTTTTTTAATGATATTAAAACATTAATTTTGTTGTCAGAAATTCCTTTTTAATAAAAACAATATTTGTAAAAAAAAAACACATCAGTTTTCATCAAAAGATATTAAGTATAATAAATATAAAACTTAAATAAAAATAAAGACAAAATTCCTAATGGTCTTCAAACGAATGAACAGATTTTTTTGTACCATAAATAAATATTCGGGAAATTTTTGCACACACGGTCATCTGACCCCAAACTAAGCAAAGCTTGTGATATGGCTGCCAGAGACTGATATACATACATAATATAGTTTTAAATACATACTTAAATAGATATTAACAACCAGATATAGAATAAACACAAATGTTCATCACATAAATGTTAGTCCTAGGTGGGAATCGAACCCACACCCCCAAGCGTAGAAGTTAGGTTCACTACCAACTGGGCCATCTAAATTATTTATTATTATTTTAAAATAAATTGCTATCATAGCTATCACTTTATCACGCTTTTTCAAGTCACCTTACAAACCTAAATAAAAAAAACAAAATCGCTTATGTTTGAGAGCTATGATGGCATAGAGACCTAACCGTTTGCATCGGGCATTGAAAATAATGGAAGGAATAACGGGGAAGTGAAATTAAACAAGCTTATTACCCTAGAAAATATGGAAAAAAATATTATTCTACAGATTCCGTTTAAATTGGACCAACGTGGAAATTGATTTAATTTTAGGATGTAATATGTATAAAATGGCTTATTAAAAATCCAATTTAATTTTCCATAACAACTAAAAATCCATTGAAATATTGAAAGACAAAATTATCTTAGATACAAGTTTAAAACTTTTTTTTTATATTGAAATAATGTTTTAAACTTGTTTCTAAGATAATGTTGTCTTTCAATATGCCACGTATTTAAGATTTAAAAAAAATATATATCCTAAAATTAAATCAATTTCCACGTTGATCCAATTTAAACGGAATCTGTAGAATAATATTTTTACCCATATTTTCTATAGTTTAAATAAGCTTGTTTGAAATTTTAATGCTATGTGTTGACTTTTAAGTCAGACAAGTTATGACAAAAAAATTACTGTAGACTTAGAAGGAAAACCAATAATATTAATTTAAAAAATATAACACCCTAAAGTTTAATAAATTTTCTCATTGATCTCTTAGAATCTGTTTTTTTCTTCAGAATATCGAAAGTTAAAATAAGCTTGGACATCATTTTAGTAAATTTTAATGGCAGCAATAATGCGGCTAAGGTCTGACTTTTAAGTCGGACAAGTATTGATTAAAACTTTACCTACTGTAGATTTGGAAGGAAAAAAATCAGTTTGATTTAAAAATATTACCCATTTTCACGTTAAACCACTCTTTTAAATATTGATTTTAATTGTCACCATGTTCGAATTTATATGGAACCTGTAGAATCCGTAATCTTGTAGGTACCTACGATATATTTAACCACTAATACGGCTAAGAGTCAGTCAAGTTTTGACTACTTATAAACTGTAGATTTGGATGGAAAACCAAGAGGCGCAGATAGTCTCTCATAAATCGTGTAATATAAAAAAAAACACACAGAGATTACATACTACAAAGATAGTTATCGCTATACATGCAGCATTCTATTCAATTACTACTAGTTCATTAACTTCATACATACATTCTTAGAAAGTTAATTGCTGCTTTTTGTATGGGCTCCATGCAATGTTTACGGAGTATTACGCTCGAAGATCGTTCGAATCGCTTTCGGTTTTTAGTGCAGTTATGTATGATACCTACATAAGGTATTATATAAACTTGTACATATAATTCTAGTTTACTCAATACTTGCTCAAAAACCGTAGTGTCTATTGTTCTTGAAAACGCAGTTATAAATAAGACGCAGCGTAAATAGGCCTCCCACAAGATGATGGATGCAGATGGCAAGCTGTCGTTCAGTATGAAGGTCTAAAGGGGAGGTCTATGTTCAGCAGTGGACGTCTTCTGGTTGATGATGATGACAAACGAAGAACATAAATAACACTACTCGTGTTCCAGTCTCGTTACAGGTAAAAGGTAGGCGTGTCTCTAACGATCACGTCAAATGTGATGTATAATTTCATAACAACGTCGTTAATTTGACATTCAGAAGCATCGACCGTGGGACACTGTACTTTCTATTGGACAATTAACTTTAAAAAACATCCATAATTGCATCTTCAACGGGCAATTATTAAAGAGTAGTAAACATTCAGAGAGAAACTTTCCAAAAGTGTAAAGCTGTAGCTGTAAATACTTCAGTAAAACATCTAACATGTAATAAGGTGTATACTGTATACAAAGGATGCTACGCGAGGCTATTGAAATTAAAAATCATTCAAATTATAATAGAGAGGATAGTTGGAAAGTACCACTTGCTTGGGTTCCAGTCAATAAATTAATAAAATGTCATGCCCGGCGCAGAACTGCAAGACTTCAGGCCTCCGATTCTACTAAACAAATTGTTTTTAAATTGTTATTGTTTCAATTTTAATTTGTAAATAATTGCCTCAAAATTGACAGTCTTTAATATTTTTTTATACAAAAAAAATGCCACCACCTAATATTATAACTTAGTATAAAAAAATATTAAAAACTGTCAATTTTGAGGCAGTTATTTACAAATTAAAATTGAAACAATTACCATTTAAAAACAATTTGTTTAGTAGAATCGGGGCCCTGGACACCGCGAGCGACTATTGCATACATAAAGATTGTTTGAATTGAAAATCATTGACGGCACTTGTAATTAATTTCATTACATTTCTATAAAAATCCGTCATCTAGTCTACCTATGACCACGGACAATGCAAATAATTCGAAACGTCAAGGATTAAAGTAATTTTAAATACACGCAATTCTCTACAGCTATGGGTATTCTATACAAGCCGACTTTCTGCACAATTTCTATTCTGTTCTGTAAGACCCTCCGCTCACTTCACCCAGCGAAAGTGACGACAGGTACAAGATTCGATTGCATTGAATCGATTCTAACGCATCGATTATGCACGCCTCTTAATCGATTATTATAATCGATCCTTATCGAGTCGACGACCGTGAAGGCTCTTCGCTCGAGGCGTCGATTTTAAGCTGAATTGAAACTGCAATAATTTATTTGTAAATATTCGCGTGAGAATGTTACCTACCTATATTGAGAACTTTTTTTTTACATATTTACTTTGGGTAGCAGAAGAATAAAACTTTAAATAATGACCTGCAGTTTTCGTTGAGAGGACGACGTCATAAATTGATTTTATGCATCTAGGTACCATTGGCATTTACTAGATGGCCGATGGAGCCGAAAGGTTCTGGAATGGAGACCTCGGACTGGTAAGCGCAGCGTAGGACGTCCACCCACAACATGGACAGACGACCTAAAAGAGACCGCAGGGAAACGCTGGATGCAGGCCGCTTCCAACCGGCCCTTTTGGAGATCGATGGGGAGGCCTATGTCCAGCAGTGGACGTCCTACGGCTGAAATGATGATGATGATGAGGTACCATTTTTGTTTTTTAATTGGAAATAGTGGATACATTTGGCTATTAACTACCACCTCGTTTATCCTAGTCATGTCAAAGTCCGAGGATCAAAAGCTAAAATTATTTTCTATAAGACATCCACACGAATAAATTTTTGTTATGAATTATGCAGTCGTTGAAATCGTTTGTGATCTCTACATTTACGTATAGGCAGCATAAAAATAAGTAAACACAGTATCTGATGTAGATAATCATTGCTAAACCTAATCTGATGACTAATCCAATGACTCAGAAAACAAAAAGCTATCAGAAATAAAACAAAAAGTTGCTAATTAATCACGAATCAAATTCTGCGCCCGATCAGCGGTCATGGTCGGTCGTTTGGCAATCCATACAATACCGATAGATAAATAAGATAGATTAAAATAAAGGGTGTATCTTTTTCCCCCTTAAAACCATAAATCTATTAATAGTTCTAAGTAAATACGATTAAGAAAGTTTTAGTACTTAATTATTATCTTATTAATTTTTATTAATCTCATCATCATCATTATCAGCCAGAAGACGTCCACTGATATAAATAGGCCTCCCCGTTTAACTTCCACACTGAACGACAGTCTGCCTTTTGCATCCACTGGATGCCAGCGACTCTCACAATGTCGTCGGTCCATCTAGTGGGAGGCCTACCTACGCTGCGTCTTCGGGTTCGTGATCTCCACTCAAGAACCTTTCTTCCCCATCGGTTATCGGTTCTTCGAGTGATGTGGCCTGCCCTTTGCCACTTCAACGTGCAAATTTTAACAGCTATGTCGGTGACTCTAGTTCTTTGGCGAATATCCACATTTCGGATATTAATCTACAGCATGTTTATTGACATGTGACAAATGAAAATTTTGGATTTGTCATGTTACAACCTGTAGATAGATAAAATAGTTTTATCGATAGACTGATGATCTCGGACGATGACCATAACCTAAGACCAATTAATCCAGTCATCACTAGAAACTTCCGCACTGTCCATTAAAAAGGACAATTGATTGGTCATACACTACTCGATGATTATTAATTGTACAAGAGTCGATGACAGGTGTTTTACTGGTTTTATGGACAGGTTGATTAATGATTCTCATCAAAAATATCGAAAAATAAACCTCATTCATTATTATCTTGTCAATATGGAGTCACTAACTAACCAAACACCGCCGTCGCTTATGTTTGACGAATCCGTGTCTTTTGACACTAGAACAGACTAACACATGTTTGAAAAACCTGAATTTTCTGACACTAATGCAGAAAATGCAGATTCGTCAAACATGAGTAGTCTGCCGTCATGTCAGAAAATGCAAAATCTTCAAACAAGGTAAGCTGCTCTAGTTTTTGACGACTTATGTTTGATGAATTTACATTTCTGCATCTTCTGACACTGGGGCAGATTACTTGTGTTTGAAGAATTTACATTTCTGCATGTTCTGACACTGGGGCAGATTACTTGTGATTGAACAATTTGCATTTCTGCATCATCTGATCATAGGGCAGATTACTTGTGTTTGACGAATTTACATTTCTGCATATTCTGACACTGGGGCAGATTACTTGTGATTGAACAATTTGCATTTCTGCATCTTCTGACACTAATGCAAATTACTTGTGTTTGAAGAGTTTGCATTTCTGCATCTTCTGGCACTAATGCAGATTACTTGTGTTTGAAGAGTTTGCATTTCTGCATCTTCTGGCACTAATGCAGATTACTTGTGTTTGAAGAGTTCGCATTTCTGCATCTTCTGGCACTAATTCAGATTACTTGTGTTTGAAGAGTTCGCATTTCTGCATCTTCTGGCACTAATGCAGATTACTTGTGTTTGAAGAGTTCGCATTTCTGAATCTTCTGGCACTAATTCAGATTACTTGTGTTTGAAGAGTTCGCATTTCTGTATATTTTGTCACTAATGCAAATTACTTGTGTTTGAAGAGTTCACATTTCTGCATCTTCTGACACTAGCAGCAGAATATTCAAATTACTTAACATACAAGCAACAAGTAGCTCGTCTGTTAAGAAATTTAGTACCTAAGTAAAGTTTAAAGAAAACTGGCGCAATAAATTACAACTTACAAACACTGACCTAATATTTCTAATCTAGACTTTTCCTGTAGAATAACAATACAAGCTAATAAAAACACCAAATATTTGAAGCTCAAGCAACGAAGGCCGAGGTCACCACAATAAAATGTTTCAATAACATTCACATAATTATGGTAAATTAACTTCTGAAAATGAACTAATGGGCTTAGTTATTGCAGATTGTGGTTAAAATAAGCGGCCTCACGACTTTGTGTCCAATTCTTTTTAAGCTAGTGTTGCAGGCGGACCACAAACTTGCTTCTTTTTTAAACTACATTACGCTAAGATGAATTATATTGTGTTTTATTTTACAATTCTGTGGGTGAAGTTCAAGTATTTGATGCGTAAAATACGTAACGAAATATAAACCTTCGAAGTCCTCAAAGGTAGGTACGCGCTGACAATACCCCGAATATTGTAAATGTCTATGGGCAGCGGTGACTACTTACCATCAGCGTAGCTTGTTTGCCACTTATGCTTTAAAAAAACGTATATAACGTATCGAATACTCGTACTTCGCCCAAGTATTGTAAAATAAACACTTATTATACTGAATAACAAATAATAAGTACCGACCAAGTGCGAGTCAGGAGCACGCTTAAGATCCCGATCTAAATGAAAAAAAACTCATTTTTTTTGCTACGGAACCTTCGAATCCTACTTGGACTTGGCGGATGTTTATTATTATAACAATACTAACGACTCGCCCCGGCTTCGAACGGGTATAAGTTTTATTTTAAACCTTCCGTGAAAAATCATCTAACTGATGGTGAAAACCGTATCAAAATCCGTTGCGTGGATTAGGAGGAGTTAGCGGACATACAGACAGACGCGGAAAGCGATATAAAGCAATATAATATGTAGAGAAGTATAAGTAATCATAGAACCGGAATATTAGCAACATTATCAAAAAATTTGGCAATTGAAGCAAGGACTGTAAAAAGGCCGCATTATTGTGAAATATTGCCAAAAACGGTGCAACCAGCACTGCAAAGCATCCGCCGTGTAATTGCAGCATTAATTGCAAGTAATTATTAATAACGAACTTGATATGAAGTGTTCTTGACCTTGACATTTGGAATAGTAAAGTACAAGGTCAGGGCAATACATTGTAGCGGAAATAGGGCTCAGTAAGACCAACTTATCGGCACATTTGATTAAGGAACCAATGTTAAATATTCGAATTGTTTATAATATTTTCTAAAATGTGTCTAAAAATATATATAGGTACATAAGCCAAGGACACTTTTATCGTGAAAATTTGTTGTTCTTTTTTTTTTAGATTCGCCTTCCATTGTTTTTGTAAATCAATGCCTGCGTGACTAGTTTTACGTCATCATCAAAGCTCGGAGCGTCACGAACATTGGAAGTTCCCCAGTTCTAAATAATCACTTACAATCAACATGCTTTTCAATCATAACTTTAACCATACCGCAATTACATACGCATTAATCTGTGGCATGACGTCACAGGAAGTGCGTTCGGAATGCTAAGCAGTTTCCGGTACTATGAAACGGAATCCCAGATGTCTTAGAACGCGCTGTACCTATGCGTCACATTTTATATAATTAGTTCTTTAAATGGTAATAATTAGTAAAATATGTGACACTGTTTGTACATTAATTAATATCAATGTACTATTAGTTAGAGTTTAAGTATTAGTTAGTTAGAAAGGGTGTATAAAATACTTTAAGCTGTATTTTATATACTCTGCTAAACTCGGTCTAATAATTTATTTCCTCTGACAGCTGCAATATACCTAATTGTAAAAAGCTGAATAATAACATTTTCTTTCAATATTTCACTGAAGTAGGTATATCGAGTATCTGCTTACACGTTCAAAAACCTAGCGAGAGAGATGTTTAGAATTCGTGTTTTCTTTTTACAATTTCATGTTGTCGTTGTTATGTTGTTTTGCAGCTATCACGGCAAATAAATCCTTGGACTGAGATTGAGTAAATGCTCATGAATTTGTGCGCTAAGGCTCGATTTTCGGCCAAGTTAACCGTAAAATTTAAAAAAAAATATTTTGCACTTTGATGTCTTTCACACATTTTCAAGAAAATACCCTTTGAATAATTAAAAAAAAATTGCTTTATCTTAGGCAAAGTTTTACCACTTTTAAGCAGCACTTATTAGCAAAATAAAAATTACTTCAAAACGTTTGCAATGTTATTCCAAAAAGTTTTCTATGCCCAACCGTTTTTTTTTTTTTTTTTTAATTCGTTACTAATTTTTTTTACTACATCAGCCAGCAAAAATTACGACACGTATAGTTGTAAAAGTAGGTATGTTGCAATACAGAAGTAGGTAGTTATTTCTAAAACCTCCCGTTATAAAATTGCGTGGAAAGACATCAGAAAACCCCTCACTAAAAACCCATTCATTATTTCAATTATTGAATTTCAAACCAATTAAAAACCGCTAATTTCTGCGAAACACGTGAGAAATTCAAAAACAATAGAGAATTGAACTAAATCATATAATTATTAAGAGCAAGTAATTCCATTAATTCAAAAGACAATAAGATTTTAATCTATGAGAAATAAGGCGTAATCTTGCACCTGACATGATTGAGTTTTCTTGCTTTATGTAATGCTTTAAAAGCTTTTTTTTATCGCATTTCTTTGTTTTACTTTATCGTATGGTACCTTGCATAATAAACTAAGAAGGCATACCACGGCAAAGAAATTTGATGAATAGGTATTTAGCGAATCTATTGCTGTCCCCTAACCTCAAGCCTCTCCCCGTAGAGCGCAATAGGGACTGCGGCTCGGATCGATTATACCTACAAAATCATCGTCTCGTATTTTTCTGTTTCCTCATTCAAAACTTGGCTGATTTCATTATTTTTTTAATCAATAGTTGTGAAAAGGATTGAACTATGCTTCTGTCATTTATTTTTGTTTTATAAACTCGTCTTTGTTTGATAGATGTCTGAACATGGCGGTAAAAAAAAAACATTTTTGGGATATTTAAAGGCTCATATTTCTTATAGTAGTTATCTAATAAGAAAAAATAAATGATATAAGCATGACAATAGAGGAGATACATTATATTTTAAAAAAATACAGTTCTAGTGGTATTATCCAGGGAGGAAACACGAGAATACGTTTGTATGGACAAAACGCTGCCCATGTGCCCACTTAATACTGCAAACTCTGTAAGGACTTAACCACACTGGCTTATAAGCCATATACGGCAGGCCTAGCACGACCCGTGCACGCTGGACATATTGTCTTTCCATCGTTTTTTTCTATTTTTTTTTTCTTTTTTTTTTTTTCTTTGTTTCGCTTTGTCGCGTCTAAGCGCGGGTAAAAACGCTAGAAAGACAATTAGTGCACGACCCATGCTGCCCAGGGGGGTTAGACAACACTCACTTTCCGTTAGCGTTAACGCCTGCGGAAAGATGAAATTGTATGAAAATGACATTGACAATGACATTAGCTTGAGAGATGAGAGATTCTCTGTGTATTCCTTCACAGAAAGCGCAAGTATATTGTAAGCTGAAAGTTTTGAGAACATTCAGACCAAAAGCCATGGATACAACATAATTATTACAGTTTGTAAGGCGATTTGCACTACCATAATCATAATCATCTTTATTTCATAGATAAAAAAGCCGATATCACAAAGAAAAAATAAAATAAGTAATACATGGTAGCATATAGTATCTATATAAAGGCTTAACAATAAGGCTTTGATAAATGCAAGATATTCGGCATAAATAAATCGGCTTTTGGTAACAAATAGGTTGGTTCACAGAACCTACACTAAGCAGAGCTTGTGTTGCAGGTTTCTGTATACCTTCATGGAACAATAAAAAGCAGAAACAAAACAAAACACAATCAAACAACAACAAACAAACAAAACAAAACAAACAAAACAAACAAACAAAACGAAAACAAACAAAACAAAATCTACACAACATACTTGAAACAAAATCTAGATAATAGAATGATTACAATATTAGTTAAGCCAAACAACAATAAATATAATAAAACTAAATACTTAGCTTGAACGTTTACAGGGTGCATTGTGTTGTGTTTATGTAATATATGTATGTTATTCATATACGTTCATATTGCTTGTTTTTTTTTAAACCAAATTTTTTGTTTGGGGCTTTACTCGCTATGCGATTATGCCAGCCCCGTTTTTCAAAGCATCATTGATATTATTACAGTAGTTACGCATGCCTCAGAGCCATCACTACTTAAGATTATCAAATTTCTCCTCCACATTCTTATTCAATTTACTTTATCTCTCGTTAAGATCCTTAGAATTACTTATTTTATCCAATTAAACTAAAAAGTTAAGCTCGAGAAAGCTGATCCAAGCCTTATTGTGGTAGACAATGCACTATAACCTGTACAAGGCAAGCATAAAGGTGAAAGACACAGCAACCGCTGCGGTGCCGCGATGGCGGTTGCGGTCAACTTATTTTCTGACTTATATCGCCGCAAGCCGCAAGCGTTCTTTAGTTCATTACTCGTCATTTGGTTAGCGTAATACCAATATTACAATTATTCTTTAAAAGTAATCCAAACCAGTACAAATAAAAGACTTAGGGAATGAGAATGAATTTGCCAAAACCTTAAAATACAAACAGCTCGCGAAATGTTACTATACCCTAAAATTAAATAATAATTCGATCCGCTCCGAACTTTGTTACTGAGCTTGGGGGCGTGGGTTCGATTCCCACCGAGGACAAACATTCATGTGATGAACATTTGTGTTTGTTCTATATCTGGGTGTTAATATCCATTTAAGTATGTATTTAAAACTATATATGTATGTATATCAGTCTCTAGCAGCCATAATATCACAAGCTTTGCTTAGTTTGGGGTCAGATGACCGTTGGTGCAAAAATGTCCCGAATATTTATTTATTTATTATTTAATGTAATACCTATCTTAAACATAATTATTATGTTACCTATGATCTGTATGTGAATTTTATAATGTGCAATACAAAATATATATTTTTAGTATTAAGTATTGCAATTTTTAGTATTAAGTCACGTTGACAGTATGTTCGAATTATCAAGTTTTTAGGCCATCCGAAGGCCACCGTAGCTTTAGAATTCTTTTAGAACGGTTTGTTCAGGCAGCATCACTTGAGAACCAGTTCTCATTCCAGGCTAAGTATACTTACCCTCTTCGACCACACCGTCACTTAAAATAAGGTGAACTGTGCTTAAACGTTTTTTTTTTTTTTTAATTTAAAATGCAACTCCACGGACTCCAAGGTCCGTGACTTTTATTATACTTGACTACAATTTTGTTAACTTAAACGAATTTACTTAGTGCTTAAACGTTTAACCAGTCAACCATAAAAAACCAGGACCTACAACCTTCAACGTGCCACCTGAAATGGAGCTCAAATGAAAATTCCACTCGCAAACACTGATTAAGACTGACTATCCATTACTTACCATCAGATAAGACCATAAATCAAACCCCCCTCGGGCGAGGGGGGGTTCGCCGGATAAAAGAGCTGATAATCTTGAAACGGTTAAACAGATTTTCTTGAGTCATAACTAAGAAAACTCTAGTCTAGATCAAGTTACGTTTCAAACAGAAAATAACTAAAACAACATCTGTTCAGCAGTTTAAGATCTACGAAGCCACAGTCAGACACACAGATAAACACGTTAAACTTATAACACTCCTCTGTTTGGGTCGGAGCTTAAAAATAAATTCGTGACCGCAACCGCATCCGCGCCAATATCTTAAAGATAATTGTTAGTAAACTGTTTGCGCCCCAGGGCCTATCGGTGACCAAATGCGGCGTTCTGTCTGTAATCACTTTCTTTATTTCACTTCGTTTGAAAGCGGCCACAATGAGTGCTCGTTTGACTTTTGGCGCATCCGTGTAGGTAGAATTGCTGTGTTAGTAAGGTTAATCGTACAAAACTCCGTTTGGTATGGGCCCTTCACTGATAAATCTTGGGAGCTTATTGTTGGATATAGACTAGGTATTACGTCTTTATGCCTTAACCTACGACCATATTGGCGTAACCAGTGGAAAATTAACCTGAGACGTAAGTACTTACTTACCTGTTATAGGCACTTGCGTCCATAATCCCTATCCATAAGGATTGGCCTATAAACATAACGCCATTCATAAAAACGTCATCGTCGATTGTTACGCCAAAAACGTTGCTACTTGCGTCTATGAATTTAAATCATCGCGGGTCACTGTGTACTACACAGACCAAATTGACATGACAGTTATCCTTTAAAGCCATAACCACTAGAACCACCACCACCATTTAGAACCACTTCTAATTAATACTATTAATTATTTGTTCTGTGCTAAAGTGAAGTAATACGACTTGTATCTCTATCTATACAGAAATAAAATTTAGTTTGGCATATACTACGAGTGTTCGAGAATTTAACTGTCACTAAATTGACCAGACTTTATCTGAGCTGCATGTTGAGCACGCACGGTCAGTCCATCGCGTCAAATGGCATCATAAACAATCACAATTAGATTTTGGGTTCAAAATTTGGCGCGATAACACGTGAAATTCATTGCCCATAATCTACTTCACGTCATTTGGAGTCACGCTGCGCAGCCCGAGTATGTCCGAAACTCGCATTCATTTGCGTTCATTCCGCAGGCGTAAAGCCCACGGCTTCACTTTACTTTGGGTAAAGCAGTGAGTCGTCTAGATTACTGTCATCCATTCTTAACTTCATCCGATCGGTGCGTAGCGTAAATGACGTCAACGAATTAATGGTGTTTGGGAATACTGATTATTTTGCGGTTTCGACCGTTTAGTGCGCGATGACCATTAACCAGACAATGTGATTATGCATTGCATATTAGTATGCGTTTCCATGGCTGTGTGTGTTATGTCATACGTGGAAGAGTCAAAGATCAAGCAAGTCCAGATATGATCGAGTTCGGATTCCCAGAATTGATATGGGATCAGCTTTGTTAGGTCTTCCTTTTCCATGTTTGTAGTATTATCATAGTGGCAAGTTGCACAATGACATTACATTATAAATTTGAACCTTATTTCAGAAAAGTCATAATTCCAATTAGTCTGAGAGAGAAAAAATAGTAAGCACATTCAATAGTAGGCTTCATTATTAAACTATATATTGGTACTTAGACACTGAGTTTTTTAAGTGTCGTTTCAGTTTTATTGATTTGTTTTGTCCTACTACTAGTGAGTTAAAGTTTATTTTATATAGCTCCCACTAGTTTCTATCCCAAGGCAGCATAATATGGTCCAATACTTTCCGCGCTCATCACACCGTCAAGATCGAAGGACGAGTCCTATAAAGCTAAATTAATACTTTTTTTTTACAATGATTGTCAATCAAATTTTAAACGTAGTGTTTTGTAACAATTTTTTCACAAAATAGGCACAGAATTGTCTTTCACATAAATTAGGCATTTTACCTCCAAGACAGTAACAGTTTTATTAACCCTTCTATCTAAACGACGTTTTTTAATCTTTGAAGATAGCATTCAGAACGCATTCGCATATCCTGTTCGCAATACCACCGTATCCTGGTCTTACATCCGCAGATAATATTTCTTTAAAGTAGGTCAAATTATATTGGTCAAGCATTAGGAAGGAAACTCCAATATAAATAGGTATGAATTAATGAAATTCCATGCCTTATCACGACGAAATAAAGTATATTTTTGTTGAGATTCACTTAGTAGAATAGTTAAGACAGGCCATTTTTAGAGCATACTCATAATGGGTAACATTGACAGTTTGTTACGACAGATTCTAGATAGTCATTTTTAAAGTAGTTTTTTAGGAATCAACTCCCATTGTATGCTAAACAGTAGATTACCATCTGGTTGATATTTTTAATCTTCGAATTTTGAACTGTCAATGGGTTGTCAAAAGTGACATTAAACAAAAAGGGACGCGTTCCACAAAAACATACTACGGTTAACCTTAATTTAAAACTGTGTAACTAAATTAAATAATAAGCCAAATATCGTTTCAATTTCGTATGTTTTAACCTTTTTGAAAATGTAAGAAAAATTAAGCCTTGCAACTGTTATGATTATGACGAATGATATGAAATAATTGCTTTTGCTTGCAATGCATCTAAATTTTTGCATCGTTATAATTATGATAACAATATAAATAGTTGCAGTGTTATTAAATCAAAATTATTTATTATACAACTGATACAAATATGGAGTACAACTTACCTAGTTATATAGTAATACCTAGTTAATTTATACCTACAGCTAAACGAGAAACTGATTACACCATTATTGGAATGTATTATAATCATATACTTAATCACTGAAAGAAATATAATATACTAGCTGCGCCCTGCGGTTTCACCCGCGAGGTGATGAAAAATTGTGATGATGATGTAAAGTAACCTATGTCACTCTCCTGCCCTTGAACTATACCCATGCAAAAAATCAGGTCGATCCGTTGCTTCGTTGCTGCGTGAAAGAGGCACAAACAACCACCAAACCAACAAACTTTTCGCATTTATAATAATTATTTATTAGTATGATTACATCAAAACAAAATATTTTCATGACAATATTATAGTGTAGGTTATAAATTTTGGCGCCTTGACGTCGGCGTCGCTGTTACTGTGATAAGAATTCAAATAATTACTTTTTATATAAATAACAAAAAATATTATTCACACGTTTTCTTGTGTAATATTTTCTCCAATTAAATATTGCGTAGGATGCCAAGAACTCATAATGTTTGTTTAATTTTCCCATTACTGCCTCCGTCACGTATCAGAAACCAAAATTTAAACAATAAAACACAATTACAAAAATTCCTTTTTTAACGTCGAAACAATACATCGTTTGCTTCCCCAAAAAATACACTAAACTTTTTGCAGCTGACAACACTCTCATTAAAATATAGTGATGCGCTATTATCGATAAAAGTCACAAATTTTATTGAAAAAAACTGACAATTAGAGCTTTAATAAAAATATCAAGTCATAATTATCTCCATTTATAGATCTCATTAGGGTGTTTTATTGTGAAGATAGTAAATTTTTGGGGCTGAGGTATTTACTTGATGTACGGGTATGCAATTGTGTACCTCATTTGGTAATAATTGTATGGAGCGTGTATGGGCATGCGACGTAATTGGGAGGCGTCTTTTGTTGGTGTTGGTGAAGTGTCGACACATTGGATTGTAGGTGAGATCTTATAATTTTTATGAATGGGAATAAAAATAGCATAAACAGGTTGCAACAGCACCAGAAAATTATAATGGTTCGTTTATTTTAATTAGATGCAGTTTTACTTATGATATGTAAATCAGTCCACAGCGCTGTACGCATGACAAATTCGGATGTCGAGACATTAGTATTAAAAGAGCCACAACAAAAAACAACAACAAAAGAGTTAGTCGTTCCTGAAACAGAAAACTTTCTTAAATCTTACATTATTATAATATTTTGCAATATTTGCAATTTACCCCGCTTATTATAATTTTACAATGATGGATTATTGTTAAAATATTACGACACTATTAACAATTTTGACAATTTTAACTTTGCGTGTTTGACAGTTCTATGACAGGACAACGTCTGTCAGGTCAGCTAGTAACTTAACAAATTAAAAACTTGCTAACAAGGTCGAAATTAACACTAATTACTGGCCTTGATAATCATTAATTTACATTAATAAACCTTTTGAAACTTTTTGCTCGCAGTTTGCGGAAGGCCTCTACATAAAATATAGCTTACATGAAGTAATAAGTATTTAATTAGTCAGTCTCATAAATCATGAAATGAGATATTAATTGTAATTTCAATCGATTAGGGCCGCTTCTTCGGTGTTCACATTAATCAGGCGTCGAGTAAACTGTAGGACCTTAGTGTAAGGTCCTGTTTACACGAGGCTGGTTAATATGCTGCCGAATAAGTAATAGTAAAATAATTGTGTATCATTATTTTGTGTTTCTTATTCACATAATAATATTAAATTAAATAAATATTTTTGGGACATTTTTGCACACACCGTCATCTGACCCCAAACTAAGCAAAGGTTGTGATATGGCTGCCAGAGACTGATATACATACATATATAGTTTTTAAATACATACTTAAATAGATATTAACAACCAGATATAGAAGAAACACAAATGTTCATCACACAAATGTTTGCCCTACGTGTGAATCGAACCCACGCCCTCAGGCTCAGAAGGTAGGTTCACTATCAACTGGACCAAAACGGGCTATCAAATATACTAAAGGAAGTGGTCAAATTGTTTTTGAATCTGATAGTGATTTGTTTTACTTTTGGTTACCCGATGGAAAGCGATGTTGTGGCCGAATATGGAGCACGTAAACCTAGGTATTTATGCACTCTGGCATTGAAGACTCCCAGGTTACAGTTTCAGGAAAAGTTAGTGTTCAGAGATATTCCTGAAGAACAGATTACTGAACCGACTCTTTCACAAGCACGAGTAGGTACTACAAATTCTAATCGTGTAGGTATGTGCAGTGTGATAAGAATTACTTACAAAAATTTTTGAAATATGTAAATGAATTCATGTTTTTTTTTTTCAGTAAAATCTCAACTTATATGAAAAAAGTTTTAAAAAAAACACCTTTTTCTGCGTAATTCGGTACAAACTCGTGTATTTTCGCCGTTAACCACTCACCAGTGATTCGTTCATTAACCATCTCTTTGACATTTAATCGTTGGTTAAGAGGAGTGTCCCGCGCCTTTGAACTTTACGTTTTCGTACGCCAATTTGAACTGGAGCCACTGGATACTATCAAAGGTTAATCAAAACATAAACGTCGTTTTGACCGTGATTTAAGGAAAATTTTAAATTAAGCGAAAAATTTGTGGAATCGTTGCAAAAAAATACTACCTAGTTAATGATTAGAGACCAAAATAATTTACTAAACTAAGTCCAAGAATTTGTTTGTTCTGACAGCTGCAACAATATTATTAAAAGTTTTTTTACACCTTTTTTTATATTTAGCGTGTCCTGCTACAGTATCAGAATTCGTTGTTTTCATTTAGCTTTTTACAATGTTATTGCAGCTGACAGAGCAAATGAATGCTTGATTCCGTCCAAGCAATCAGCATTTATTAGGGTTCCGTACCCAAAGGGTAAAAATGGGATCCTATTACTAAACCTACGATGTCTGTCTATCCGTACGTCCGTCCGTCTGCCCTCCCCTTAATTAAACGGCTGTATATTTCGAACTGGAAGAACCGATGGGGAAGAAAGGTTCTGGAGTGGAGACCACGAACCGGAAGACGCAGCGTAGGTAGGCTTCCGACTAGATGGACCGACGACATAGCAAGAGTCGCTGGCATCCAGTGGATGCAAAAGGCAGGCTGTCGTTCAGTGTGAAGGTTAAAGGGGGAGGCCTATGTTCAGCAGTGGACGTCTTCTGGCTGATGATGATGATGATGATGATATTTCGAACTGTAATAGATAGCCAGTTCAAATTGAAATTTTCACAGAATATGTAATGTTACGGCGTTTTAACAAAGAAAAAAAAATGAAAAAAAAAAAGTTATAGGTCCATACAACAAATGTATTTTTTAACGTATTTTTTTATTAACTCTAATGGAAAAACTTTAATACGTACAAGCGTCAAATTTGGCACGATTATAGTACACACTCTAAAATATAACAACAAATAATAAATAATGGCTAAGTACGAGTCAGTGATAAGTTTCTTGTTAATTACCAAGTTATAACTGATAATTTCATTATTGAATTTTGTGGTGGTACGGAACCCTCAGTGCACGAGCCCGTTTATTTAACATGTTTAACAACTCAATTTATTTCATTCAATGTTCAGTGCAGGTAGGTACATACTGCAGGTGCATGAATACATGAACGTATATGTATATAACGTATAACTTACATACTTAGCGGCAAGCTTCTGCATTCATAAAGATAACGCGTGATTCTTTTATTTGTTATCAAGTTCTCAGTGATGCAATAATAATAATTATCAGTAATATAAAAAAAGGAGAAAAATGTATTAGCTGATGTATTTATTACCTTCTACAAATAAAGGTGACACACTGCACTGTAGCAAAGTGCGACAACCTCATCATCATCATCAGCTAGAAGACGTTGAAAGAGACGCTGCTGAACATAGACCTCCCCGTTTAACCTCCACACTGAACGACAGCCAGCCTTCTGCATCCACTGGATGCCCGCGGATCTCACAATCGACAAACTGAATGTGTAGGTTTTTTTTTTAATAGTCGGAATACGGGATTAAGGGAAAGAAACATTGGAAAAGTTGCAAGGTAAAATGGAAAATTCCGAAAAAATTAATAAAAAAATCTATGGAATTTTTGTATGAACTTAAGACCATAACTCATAAAAAAATCGACCAGGACAACATTTGTCAGGTCAGCTAGTATTTTTTTTTTTTATGAAAGTAATCAAATAGGCTTATTCCAAAAATCCCCTTTGCGTCCCATTTGATTGCCGAAAGGGGATTATTGGACTAAAAGTCCTGATATTCCCTTATTCCACAAATCCCCTTTCTTTTCTTATTGTCATCTTAGTAAATACAAATACAAAAAACTAATTAAGTAATCACAAAGTCTTTATTTGCAATGTAGTTTATTTACTATCAATGAATCATACTATCGTGATTCGCGGCTCCCTTTAAATATGATCTGTCAAGAAGTGAGAACAGAGTAATTACCACCTTAAACGACTTCATAATGACCTCAATGGTCACCATTTAGCCTGCCGCGACCGCATCTGTCAATGTCAAATTTGACACTGACAGCTGCAACCTTGTCCGCCTTGTTCTGTCATTATGACATTGTTTTGAAATTATATTATAATGTTGTGTATATCTGTGTAATGCGTTGTTAAAATGAGACGTTTATGTCGATGGTCAGTAATAGCTGGAGAGTTTATGACTCATAATCATAATGTAATCGTTTTTGGTCGTAATTAATATTTAACATATACATATATACATTATTGGAGTAAGTAAGGATCCCAATTTTTTTTGAAAATATAATATAGCCTATGTTCATTGGCGGATCCATGGGGGCCTTGGACCTACAAATCTCGGTCCTCCTGGCGGAGAGGTGGCCGTTTGCCAACCTCTCCGGAATGAGTCAAACCTATATGAGTTTTTTATACCTATTTGTGAAAAATTTAGGTGAACTAAAAAAAAGCGTTGCCATATTTTCTACATAACATATTTTATTTATCTTACGTACGTTCTACAGAAACGATTGTCATAAGGATTGTGTAAAATTGAATAATACTTATTTATTGTCAGATCTCGTTATTATTCTACTCGAGTAGGTTGGAATATGAATCTTCGGGTTCAAAAGACGTGTAAAATTTCAAAGTGTTGCCAACAGTGAACATGGTTTGACTCTGTAATGAATTAGATTAAAGTATTTCACGCGATGGTTGATGTAGCTAAAATCCTAAGAGGTTTAAAGGTGTATACCTCACCAACATTGTAACATATTGTGATTGTGTTTGTGCAGATGAGAAATTATTCCGCATTTTCATATTCAGCTAATGCCATATTTAGACTCTGATCCCGAAAACTGTAAAAGGAAACTAGAAAATGTAAATACATAATTTAATTTACTACTTAAAAGTAAATACTAACATTGCCAATTAAGGTCCGTATTCATTAAATTTTGATACACCTTTTTAAAAGTTGATGAACTCTATCGTCAAAAACTAAATTAAAATACGAAGTAGTGTTTTTCTTTTAAATATAAATAATAAGTTTGCGTTTGATCACCATCTTGCAGTCTACGTTGGAGCACGCTTGCCTAGAAGAAACTGATTCACTTGTCATTTGGAGACACCCAGACTGGTCTAAAGAAGAAAGTGTTAAATTTCGATATTTTGTCATTTCTAAATGTATCTTTACCTTTTTTATATCAACAAGCGAAGTCGCGGTCAACCGCAAGCCTAAGATACAATTAAAAAAGACTATAAAATCAAAGCAATAAACACATACAAAAATCTCAATCTACAAGCATTAATATACCAATTACCTACATTGACTACGTTTTATTAGCACTCCATTCCCACATTTGCCTAAACGATCCACTAAATTCAGACTAACCCACATTCTCGCCACGTAGGGAGCTGGCAGGTAGAGCACAGCTCTGCTGAATATTGGATGGCTTCGGAGAATGGTAGAGTAGGGCCTTGAATGGCGAACTGAGGTTGCAGACGTGGGAAAAGTTTTGTCCAAACTAACTGAGCTTCGGAACCCGACCTAAAAACTTGGACTTCACCTACTGACTGCTTGACCTACGAACTATTTATATCAGGTTATTTGACAGAGCCATTATACTAAGCCAGTCGATTATCGTAGTCGACAGCCAGCTATTTTTGTCTCTATTTACACAGCTCCTATAATTGCTAAGTTCTAGTAGAATATTTCGCCGAATGGCGTCTGGGCGGCAAACATTTCGGGAGAAACAATTGAAACTATGTTGTGCCCAAGGACGTTGTACAAAAAGGTAGGTCCAAATTCTTTGACGTTGTATACATTAAAGCCAATAGGGTATATAACCTCCTTGGTTTTGCCTAGATTTTTTAGTCGTGCGTTCTATTGATTTTCCGTTTACATCTCTATAAAGTGCGATTATTTCAAGCTTTAGGCGTGAAATAAAAAAAATTGTAAAAGTTTTAGCGTCGATTATTCAAATACAAACGGCTACAAGCTTAACGAAATGTGATTATTTCTTCGTTTTATCAGCTAAAATAAGTCCATTAGTTAACATTACACCCACAGATATTTAATTTTAATAAAACCACTTCTGCCACCACCAGCAAGTTGAAGTGGCAGTGGGCACAAAGCAGACAGAACAGATGACCGATGGGGCCGAAAGGTTCTATAATGGAGACCACGGACTGGTAAGCGCAGCGTAGGACCTCCACCCACAAGATAGACAGACGACCTAAAAGAAACCGCAGGGAAACACTAGATGCAAAGCGCTTCCATCCGGCCCTTTTGGAGATAGATGGGGGAGGCTTATGTCCAGCAGTGGATGTCCTATGGATGAAATGATGATGAACCACTTTTGAGCCCGAATGGAACTAATGTACCGTCTTCCCATGGTTTTCAAGTGGAGCTGGAGTATTATAAGCCTATTTCACATCTAAAAATCGGTGCCAATCGACTGATAACAAAGAAGTCCGCATTTCTTTTTCTATACTAATATTATAAAGAGGAAAGATTAATTGTATGTATGTTTGTAACGAATTGGCTCAAAAGTAGTGGACCGATTTAAAAAATTCTTTCACCATTTGAATGCAACATTATCACTGATTAATATAGACTGTTTTAATAGGCTATATAACTATACCCGTGCGGAGCCGGGCGGACCGCTAGCAAGAAATACAGGGCCAGAGTCCTCGAAGCTGAGCCCAAAGTTCATCGTACGATTTTGTAAACGTATTTTTATTCACCGGTTTACTTTAAATATTTCAGGAAGTGCTATATATCGGCTTTTAGGTCTACATGTCCAAGCCAGATTAGTACGAAATGTGTTATCTAAATCGATTTCCCGTAGACAGAACCGGAACGAATTGCTCATACTGTTGACCAACATACAAACAATTGACGTTGAATTGCTGACAACCTAACGGCATTAACTCCGTTTTAGAATTTGCATGGCGCGTGAGACTATCGACTATCGACTTCCCGATTCTTATCGATAACGACGAGTAGGGTTGTTAGACGTCAGGATTTGACATTGACATTTCGAGATTTATTTACTCATGTTCAACTTAGCAAAATGTCAAACTTTTTCTTTATGCTGTCATTTGCGAATTGTTGTTTTATTGTCTACCTTTTCGTGACTTCACAGCTAAGCCAATATTGACAAAATTTGGAAAAGAAATATTACACAATCATCTTAAAAAAGAAAAAAATACCTATTGTGCTTATATGATTTTTTTATTATAAATTAAGTTTATTTATTTTTGTTTGTTTGTTTGAAGTATTTTAGCTCTTCTTTTTGTGTTGGCAACCCTATATAGATGCACATCGATTATGTTGATCGCATATCGATATTTTAAATCGATTGTTTACTTGCGAGAGTCGGTGACTCAGCATGTGGTAAAGAAAGATTAAATCGTGAAAGTCAATGTCAGAACTGTTGTAGTGCGGCCAACTCATCTGCACAGTTAAGAGGTCGCCACCATCGGATTTACGAATTTTGATTATGAACAAATCTTGTACCCAAGTCGATTTTAACCTACTACTAATTTGATTTCAAACTTAGCAAGGATAATGGCATGTTATCCAGATGGTATTTATTTTACAACAATAAGTTGCCTTTTATTTGACAAAGTTTAATATAAAAGTTTTATGTCTAGAACGCTTTAACTGAGAAAATTTAAGTTGCCTTATTTGACAAAGTTTACTTTACAAATTTTATGTCCAGAACGTTTTAAGTACCTACCCATATAAGTCGGGCAGATAAAAACATAAAATGCAAAAACAAATAAAAAAATTGGCCGTCACGGGACACCACGGGATGTGAAACATCAGACTCACACAGAGAAGCAGTATATGCGCACGACACGCAAGGGAGTCGAGAGTGATGGCATAACGGCATAAGAGAGCGTCATATCTTTTGCCGTCATGGCACACGAGTCGGTTTTACCAACACGGCAAATATTGTGGACAAAAGTAACAATGCTTCTTATTTTTACAATCATAATTAATAAATTATGAATGTAAAAGTGTCTTTGTTTGTTGGTTTTTTGTACCTCTTTCACGCAGCAACAAAGTTTGACATGAAAAAGATACACACGGTTTGACATGATTTTTTGCATAGAAATAGGAGTGACTTATAAGAATGTACGGTTTTTAAGAGGACAGGAGTAGAGCCCCCGTCAAAAAAACATAACAGGCATAATAAAAGATAAGCAAATCAATTTTTTATTCCGATAGTCGGCCAAGAATGCAATAAAGCACCTTTGGAGTACTACCTACTTTCAGCAACACAACGATTGCATAGGCTTAGAATAACTACTCAGAGAAGGTAGGTTTCCAAACAACGCCTTCTCAAAACGTAAGCTACAAATTCGCTTTGTAGCTTACGTTTCGATTGGTATTTTAAACGATTTAAGCAAGATAATTAATGGATTACCTGTGGAATGTCACACCATAACTCTTATGCTGCTTTTCTGATTTGTTGTGGTACGATTTCACCACGCAAATTGTCATAGTAAAATTTTTTTTTTTTTTTGGTGTCATATATGACACCATTTGAATGGCTTAAATTTTGCGAATGTACTTGGTTTCTTTGTGTAGTTATTCTAAGTGCATAGGTTATAAAACGCAGATTAAAACCTGCAATTTTTGACGATAAATGGTCATCTGACCTGGTTACCAAAAATAATAGTTTAATAAATACTTCATCACCTTCCCGAGTGGCTATGGGAGTCGAACCCTCATTTAGCCATGTCATAGTTTACCTGTCTTTGTCCACTGTCATCGGCCCTGTCTTTGTCCACGTGGGTGAAATCGCGGGGCGTAGCTAGTTTTAGTAATAAAATCAAGCTAGTTTTTCAATAACTACTTAGGATATATTATTTGCTAACCTGTTTAGCTAATAAGGTGTGAAACAACTTATTCCAAGCGCTAAGTATAATTCGAACCAAGACCAATCATTTTAATCGAATTATTGACTCCCTTTAAGGAGTTTATTATTTCAAACTGTGTGATGGCCAATAAATATAAATAATTATCAAATAACAACAAATGCAATCTTCGGTTATACACGCCTTTTTTACGCAATTTGTCTTAATTTTGGCACTGACTGCAAAAATAACTGATTATAAATTGAAAATAGGTAGGTAACTAGGTATAGGTATATATATGTATTAATCAATAATTTCGTTGATTTTGGTTTGAAGTAATTTAAATATTATTTTCCACTTTTTAGATAAAAACAATAACGCAGGGAAACGCTGGATGCAGGCCGCTTCCAACCGGCCCTTTTGGAGATCGATGGGGGAGGCCTATGTCCAGCAGTGGACGTCTTACGGCTGAAATGATGATGATGATGATGACTTTTTAGTTTAAGTTTGTACAATACATACATATATAGTCAATAATTCTGTCCTTGTTTTTTTCTTCTAAAAAATTATTTTATGTTAAGTTTTAAACGTAAAGTTGCAACCAATAGGAACAGCAGTCAAATATTTTATTTAGCTTTTTACAATGATATTATTAACTGTCAAAGTTAAAATTATTGGATCGAGTATAGTTTCATTTTGAAGTACTGTCACTGGTTCAACGAAATCGACGCCAGCACCTAAAGCATAATTATTTCATTAGTGTAAGGCGTACTCAACAATCCCACCTTTGCCGGCGCCTCCGCCCGCGCGATCGATAATTGCCGATAGTATCGACAAGGACGATCGTTTCTATCGATAACTCATTGCACAACACTAGTGGGTGAAAAACATTGGCTGACAGTTAAAGAGGAAATAGCAAAGAGTATATAACTACGTTTGTAAGAGGAAACTATGAATGTAGGTAAGTTGCAAAAACAGAGCTGTCAAATACCCAACGACCACAATACGTACTTTGGTATGTGTTAGGTACTCAACTCAAAGAGCCTGGACCCCTAATGAGAATTCCAGATTTACAACAATCATGTTGAACCAAGCACAAGTTCGGTCGTGCATGGAGTACTGCTCTCATCTTTAGGATGGATCAGCTAAGTATCAGCTTGGGGCGTTACAGTCTATTGAGAAGCGTGCCAAGAGGCTCATCGGCAACGAATCCCTGGTTCAAACTAAGCTTCGCTAGTCTTGAGCATCGGCGCAAAGTTGCTAGTCTATCGGTTTTTTATCAGATACATTTCGGAGAGTGTGCATCGGATCTGCACGATCTAATTTCCTCCTGCCCATTTTTCTAGCGGACTACCAGAGCGGGCACAAAAAAATCGACACCGCTGGTTGATATTACGAAATCCCATACAAAGTGCTTTGATTCCACTTTTATTATGCGAACTGCTAGTCTGTGGAATGCGCTGCCTGAATGGGTGTTCCCCGATAGTTACAATCTGGGTGTCTTCAAATCGAGAGTGAATCGGTTTCTTCTAGGCAAGCGTGCTCCATCGTAGGCCGCATCATCGCTTAACATCAGGCGAGTTGGCGGCACAACGCAAGCCTATTATTAAAAAAAAAAAAACAATATCTCTTGAATCTTAGCTACGATCAAGTTACCGATCAACAAATTTTTTTAAAAAATACTTTCATCCATTTAGGAGCTATTATGCCACATACAGATACACAAATACAACCTAAAACTTATAACATCCCTCTGTTTGCATCGGGTATTAAACATTACTACCGCCGCGATTATACGACCATTTTATTGTCACTAAATAAATAGTAAAATTATAGTTAGAGGGCATGATTATTATAATACACATAATTGCAAGCCATTTATTGGTAAACCTGCGACCAAATAAAATGAATGGACGGACCCATAAGAAGCGTTTTTTTTTAATTTTACAATATGCGCGCCGGCGCTCACTTCGTTTCAGTCGGTCTCTAACCGTAGGAAGTGAGACACAAGACTGTTGTTACATGATAACGAAACATCTGACCAAATTATGCCTTCGTGTGCTTTCCCGAAGTGTAAATACACAACAAAAAACTACTAAGTATCTATTTTTTGTAACACTTGTTGTTTACTGAACATACTTTTAATTAGGTTTTGAAGTATATGTCCGACGATTTTGACTTGTTTTTACTGAACAAGTTCAATGGTTATGGCCCGTCCATTCATTTTATTTTAGTCGAAGTGGTATACCACTTGTTTATAAACATTTACAAAACGCCATGTAGGTGCACGATAATTGTGTATTGCCATTCAACAATGGCTTACAGATCATGTCTAGTAAATCACGCTATAGTTATTATACGAAACAATATTATTATGTTCAATAAATAATATACACCAGAGATTAATCTTATCTGTAAGTACAGGGCCTTTATATTAATTATGAGTAATTTAAATGCATAAAGTATTAATTTGTATCTTGAACGAGACGCCATCGCACCATGCCTATTTTGTATTACAGGCGCACCCAAAGAAGTACGTAGAGATCGAAGGGCGCACCTTAGTTTATTGCAAGTGCAAGGGTCACCGCGATTGGCATAATGATAAAAGTTCCTAATCTATATCTATACTAATATTATAAAGAGGAAAGATTTGTATGTATGTATGATTGTATCGAATTGGCTCAAAAAATATTAGACCGATTTTAAAAATTCTTTCACTGTTGGGAATCTACACTATCCCCGGGTGACATAGGCTATAATCTATACCCGTGCGAAGCTGGGGCGGACCGCTTGTAATTATATTGCAGATTGTCAAAAACATGTATCTTTTTACTAAATTGGAATGTTTAGTAGCAAGCATCAAAAGAAAATTATTTTAGTCATATTACGCAATATAACAAAATTCACTTTTTTATGAATTAGCCGATTTCAGGATGGATAGTTCTAAAGTCAGTCCGTATCTGTGTTATTTTTATGTTTTTTTTTTAATGCTTACCGATCACACCGTGGTCTGTATACACTGTACCGAATTACGTGATTATTTTTTCAATATGCAAAGGAAGCTCCCGAAGTGGTCCCACTAATTTAATTGGCTCAGTGACTAAGTAGTGTTTAACTAACCGCAATAATACGAATGATTTTGTTCAAGTTTTTACTAGTTTTGAAGTCTGTTTTTAATATTGATAACTAATTGCTCAGTCCATCGGTAGTTTATGTACCTATAAACTTTTTTTTTAGGGCAAGTGCCTAAAATAGTTATTAATAACTTGTTTAGTTATTAATAACTAAACAAAATACAAGCTAAAACTAACACTACAAATACAGTTAGACTGCCCATAGACCGTTGAAGGTCTAAAGACAATCCAAATTTTCAAACCCACTACCAGTTGGCAGCGTTCCCAGCATGCTGGCGGCATTACCACGTTGAATGGCAATGCTAATGCGTTGAGCCAGAAACACGCCAGCATTTTGGTCACGCGTCGCATTAACCAGGCGTTCTGAAAGATTAACTTAAACTATTTACTTAAACCACTTGTTTTATAGTTTCCCAATTATATTTTGTAATTAAAATAAGATATTCTTTTGACTATGTATTTCTAAAATATGGGTTATAATGGATTTCAATCTAATAAATCAATAATGTAAGAGAATTTATCTCGAACCACAATTCTCAATCACAATATCCCGCTCGTATAAATTACAGCTCTAGTATAATTGCCAGTGCTGATAACGTCGTCTCAAGGGAATTGATTAAAACATAACTCGTAGGAAACTACACACTAACAGAGATAAGGAAATTGTGGAGGACGTACTGAAATGTCGGGGTTTTGATATTTCAATTATTGGCATTTACTTCGATCATTTCTATTTTGAACTAGTACATTAAGCATTATAGAATAACAAAGTGTCAAAAAACCGCCAGATCAAAATGGGATTGTGTGGAACATGTGGCGCGTATGCATCCCGGCCAGGATCGTCCAATGGATGCCCGATGGATGACTATGTCAAGGAAGGCCTAAAAAACGCTGGCGTGACGATCTTAACTCATTCCGGAGAGGTTGGTAAGAGCGGAGGACTGAGATTTATGGCAGGAAATGGGGGAAACGTTAGCATAGCCGTGGGACGGTAAAAGTAAAAAAATATGCAAAGTAATATAAACAATATATCGTCATTGTAAAATAATAACTAAGTTGAAATCAATTTGATTCAGTACACGTTCTTATAGGCAGATACGTAAGCTTTAAAAAATAAAGCATAAAAATTACCATACCTGCTTTATTGCATGACCAAATCAAATTAAGTAATTAATTGAAACTGGAAGTTAGCACATCATAAATATTTGAAGCGTTGCATTAAAATCATTCAAAACCGTATCTACTCAAATTTTGTATTGAAACGATTCATTTTGCGAACTGAAACTGCCAATTTGAACCCGATGGAAAAAGATTAATTCCTCAATATTACAGAGGCTCGTGGCCAAAATAACTTCTTTCCAAGAAAGGTTCGCCTGATTAAAGTAGCATTAGGCCTTTTGCAAAATTATAAGAACATTCTTATTCTATGTGGTTGTGCTAATAATATACAAGTTTGAATTAGTTATAACAACGTAGAGCTAAGCTGTATTTAATGTGGCTTTTGTCAACTGACAAACGAGCTATTATTTATCGATGTAGTTTGTTGGGATTAAAATTTATGATTGGATTTGACTAATAGAATAGTTTATGTAAAAACAAGACCTGTATTTTTTTATCTATGTAAATAAAAATTAAGTACTGTTCGTTTGTAAGCGGATTTTTTTTTTATATTCGCAGTTGTATGAACAAGGATTTTAGGGAAAGAAAAATTAGATCAGTAAAATTTATAAAACCAAAAGTTTTTAAAATTTGGAATAAGCTGAAAGTGCTTTTTTCTATGGGATTTTTAGAAGAACTATCCCTTAATTGATTGAAATATGGACAATGGAATGAAATGACAGTGGGAGCTCATTCCACAACCTTACCACGGTAAATAATCATATAACTTTAATATGGACAACGTTTGTTAGTTCACCCAGTGTATTAATAAAAATCTGACGTTAAATTTTTAGGCGAAAAGAACTTACTCAATTCGTTGCTCTATTATGTTGAAAAAAAAATTGGCTTCTAACACTAAAGAGCAAAACTATGTTCTCATATTATCAGTAACACTTACAACCACTCAAACTATGACTACAATTCCTGAGAAAATGTACAATTCGTGTAAACGGAAGTGAAAATATGTGTTCTAAAACAAAAGGGTGTGGATTTCCCGGCGGTGTTGATAAAAATAATTCCGTAGTCAGTCCGTGAGTAACGCTTCGCTGAACTGAATACGTGGTGATTCAGGAACTTGTAGCAATAAATTTTATGAATGGAAGACAAATTGATATTGTTATAGATAAGGAATTCAAAAAGACAACATTGGGTATGCGTAATCTCTTTTAGATGGACAAGTAATTATTTATTTAAAATCTAGTTGAATTAATAGACTTATTTTGCATAATACAAACATACTATTATGATGTTCGTATTAATATTTCTTCATATCTCTTAAATTTGGAAAGAGTAAAAATATAGAAAAAGTTATATGTAATTTAACAATTACTTCGGATAAACAGTTTAATTTTGCGTGCAGTAATAAGCAGAAAGAACACCTGTTACCACCAATTCCAAATAAAATCATGATTCCACCACTAATAATCGTAGAGCTAGACAAAATGTCGCCAGAATCACACGAATCTGTCATAACTTCATAAGCGATAAATAGTCACAGTATGACAGATGACATTACGGTCACAATAGTATTGAAGATGTGACGTATCCGTCACAAGACCTTGGAGATGTTGTAAGATCTCGTTAGCGTACCAAGATTCGGATACTTGTGTTTGGTAAATCGACCTTCGGACACTTAGGTGTTTTGAAACAGTATGCTGAGATGCGGCTGATTTTGGGAGACACACTTTTTAATTCGTGCTTTTTATGATATTTTTCTATCTATGCATATAATAAAATCGTAGAGATATAAAATCTGTCTTAGACCTTCAACAGTCTATGGGCAGTCTAACTGTATTTGTTATTGTTTTTGTTATTGTTAGTATTAGCTTGTATTTTGTTTAGTATTTTTAAATGGGCAACCATTTAAAAAAACTGAACACGTTAAGACAGTTTTTTTTGAATTGTTGTTTGTTTGTTTGTGCACGCACATCTCCTAAACCACTGGACGGATTTAAATGCGGTTTTCACGAATATGTTTAGTATATGACCAGATTGAAGTACATGCTATGTAATGTCGCGGGCAACAGCTAGTATTTATAAAGTTATATGATTATTTACGGGATATTTACCGTGGTAAGGTTGTGGAATGAGCTCCCGATATGTCGGCGCAGTTACATGCACCATGTTCACGGGAAGACATGGTGCATGTAACTGCGTCGAAATATCGGGAGCTTATTCCACAACCTTACCACGGTAAATATCCCGTAAATAATCATATAACTTTAGTGAACAACCGTGATAGTTTAAAACAGTATTTATAAATTTCTTCTTTCCTTTAACTCAACATTGTTTCACGAGTATACTAAAGGTGTATTTTTAATTATTGTTATTGTAATTGAATTTGTTAGTTTGAGAGCATCCATTAAATACATGAGCCGTTTTTCTTTTAATTTTACCTTTCCCACCTTTTTACATTTACAGATTCGAATTCGTTTTAAACTGTTGAATTGTGTTTAGACATAGTTTTTTACTTAAAAATAGAATTCTCCTACTATATTTTAATTTGATAACAATGAATTGGAATTCATTTAGGATTTCCATCAGCGTCATGTACAATGATCATTCATTATTTTATTGTTTTCCTTTCAACGTATGATTCAAGGAGGCAACCACTCAAAAAATTCCATTATGATGTCTGTACTCTCCACTGGTGACAACACCGTGACGAACCACCCGTAATATTACTGAAATAATAATATATAAGTATACTGAATATTTCGACACAGATTTATCCTTCACTGGCTCAAAATATGCGTAACGAATCACAACTGATAATATTATGTCACATGCAAATTATTTATTGTACTTTATTATTATTTTATTTAAAATATTTATGTATAACAATTTACTTGTAAATTTATATAATTATTTAGGGGATATTTACCGTGGTAAGGTTGTGGAATGACCTTCCGATTGTCCGTGTCTTCCCGTGAACATGGTGCATGTAACTGCACCGGAATATCGGGAGCTCATTCCACAACCTTACCACGGTAAATATCCCGTAAATAATCATATAACTTTAGTGAACAACCGTGATAGTTTAAAACAGTAATTTACTTGTATTATAGTAATTTCATAGGAAAAAGTAAACATGAAATAATGACTGTCTGTAGTGTCTGTATGTCAAGATGACTCACACGGAAACTAGAACATGGACAAACACATTCATGATTTCAGTTATTGTTTCTGAATAATCGCTTGTAATTTTAAATATGTCATAGTGATATATCTGTGTTACCTACATGAGAGATTCGTACAAAGACAACTCAAGAATTTAGACGCCAACAGCGGGCCTAGCACGGGGCGTGGATAAATTGTCTTTCCACCCTTTTTATCCACCTGTCAGTGGTCGGACAATGACGTCGGAAACGCTACTCCCGCCGTCTATCCCCCGTGGATAAATACTCCACCGGCGTGGCCATGCTCTGAAGGTAGACAAATATGACAACGGGGAAAGGATTTTTATCCTCTCCCTGTGGAAAAATTGTCTACTGCCCGTGCTAGATCTGCAGGAATATTGGTTTAAGAGCTTGGGACGTAAACCCGGATGGCGTAGCTTCGGACCCTGGCGGTTCTAAAAATTTTCTAGTATATAATGTATCTATCTATAACATTTAATACTATCTACATAAGATAGCTAATAATGACATAATAAGGAATCACCTTTCCGTGTTCATTATTTTTTTAAATATATATTCATACGATACAGCATATTTGCTTTATACGTAGCCCCCTGATGGTTAGCAGAAACCACCGCCTATGGACACTTGAGGCCTATGAAGGTCGGCGGGAAGACCTTTGGGTGCAGCACATTCCACACCCTGCAGGTCCGTGGAAGTAAGGAGCGATAAAACAATAGGTATATAGTAATTAAAACATAGGATTCTTCAAACTTAGAATCCTTAAAAGTCGGCTACGTATCTGTTTTGTCCCCGGTGTTATAGGTATACACAGGCGGTGGTGATCGCTTACCATCAGGCAGCCCGTTAGCTTGCTGGCTAAATATTACGGCATTTTTATTTGAAAGAAACATTTGTCTTTGTCGATAATTAAATCATATCTTTGCTAATTAAAACAAAATATTTTTGTAATATTTCACAGTAAGATTAGCCCAGATTCACATGTCAACTGACAGGTGACGTTTGACAAACCGTTCTGTCAGATTAGCTTGACAGTTGGATCGCAATCTAGAACGCTGTGCGTGCGCAATTACTTATTGAAATTATTCTAATTAGTATTACAAAGCTAATAATTAAGCTGATAGTAACGCATAGTTTGCTCTAATTAAATTACAAACAGTCATATCTTTGTGGGAAAAAAAATATGCCTCAAAATATGCAGGGTTACGCAAAAATCGTGTACCAAGCCGAAAGGAGTCCATCATTGTGAACAATGTTTACTTATGGGAACAACCGATTGGGAACAGTGAAATCGCGAAAAAAATATCAGCTGTTCCATAGAAAACGCAGTCATTTCGCAGTTGACAAAATGTATGGAAAAGCTGTTTTTTTAGCAATTTCACGGTTGGTTCCACAGTTGGTTGGTTCATAATGATGAATTTAAACGGACGCCTTTCAGCTTAGTAAATTTTTCTGCGTAACCCTGTTTTGTACTAATATTTACCTGACATTTATTTTTAAAGAAAGAAAGAATGAAAGAAAATAAATTTTATTCGACACCTTTACAAAAACTTATATCTAAAGGATACAATCAGTGTCGAATGGGTCCGTCTCGTTTAAGACATATTTTGCTTTAGACTTTGGACTAGATACGGTTAGTCATAAAATTAACTCTTAGCAAATAAAATAAACAAGTGATAACTTACATTATGACTGATTCAATATTATTATAAACCGATGATTATTTAATTTATGTCATTGTTTTGCAAAAGAGACAGCATTATTCAATTATATTTCAATCTGGGTGTCTTCAAATCAAGAGTGAATCGGTTTCTTCTAGGAAAGCGTGCTCCATCGTAGACCGCATCATCGCTTAACATCAGGCGTGATGATGGTCAAACGCAACTCTATTATTAATAAAAAAAAAAAAAAAAAAAAAGAAGAAGAATTATGCATAAGTACTTATGTTGTTTTTTTGTTTTTTTCACTAGCAATCATAGACAAAATAGCAAAAATTGTTGTAATCAATCGTTATCAAAAGTCAAAATTATCTAATCTAATAGAAAAGAGGCCAATATATTATTATCATTATATTAATCATCGACAAAATACTCGAGATTACTTCTCACAACCTCGCCGCTTATTTCATTAAACAACTTTATTTGTACCAATGTACCTTATTATTTACAACGTATTTATAAAGCCCTAAACTTACTTTAATAAAGACATTAATTGTTTTTTATTATGCCAAAAAGCTGTGACCCTTATTAAGTACAATATTTATGGGTGTCATATGGAACTGTGATATTTTCTGAGATCTCGATTCTGTGTGAATTTTCTTACATCATTGGCGTTTATACGAAGGTCTACTTTGGCAGAAATGTTTTTTAAAAGTGTAGTTTTATGCAACATCTAAAAGTAATGGCATTTCATCACAGCTTTCTGTTTTAATAAATATCTAAACTACGCAACTGATGTGTTATTTTAGTACGCACTTAATTTCTGTAATTGATTACACGCACCACTAAAAATAATCAGATTAAAGTTGCTATAAACTAATTAATAATCTTTCATCTGGAGACTTTTCCCTCCACTAATGGTCTTTAGTTTTTATTTAGTTAAAGGTTAACCGTCTTACCACAAAAGATTTAAGAACGCTTTAGACATGTGTTTAGCAATTGTTTCACTGCGAAAAATATGCTAAACACTTGTCTAAAGCGTTCTTAAATATTTTGTGGTAAGACGGTAAGTTTTTTTTTTCTTCGAAAATTTTCTATTCCTTAAGTTGTCTATACTAATATTATAAAGAGGAAAGATTTGATTGTTTGTTTGTTTGCATTGAATAGGCTCCGAAACTAATGAACGGATTTGAAAAATTCTTTCACTGTTGGGAAGCTACACTATCCCCGGGTAACATAGGCTATAATGTATTTTAAAAAAAAATATCCTTACTAAAACTCCAATAATGTAACCCAAGGTGTAAAAAATAAGATTTACAATTTTGACTTTGGGTGTTTGATAGTTCTAAGACAGGACAACGTCTGTCAGGTCAGCTAGTCTATACTATCTATACTAATATTATAAAGAGGAAAGATTTTATTGTTTGTTTGTTTGTTTGTTTGTTTGCATTGAATAGGCTCCGAAACTACTGTACCGATTTCAAAAATTCTTTCACTGTTGGGAGCTACACTATCTACACTAGCTACACTATCTCCGGGTAACATAAGCTATATAATATTTTTTTTTAATAGGGATCCTTACTAAAACTCCAATAATGTAACCCAAGGTGTAAAAAATAAGATTTACAATTTTAACTTTGCCTGTTTGACAGTTCTAAGACAGGACAACGTCTGTCAGGTCAGCTAGTACATAATAAACGTGTTCTATTAATTATCACCAAATAACATAAATTGTACTTCTACAGGGTTACGTGGAAAGGGTGAGTACTAAGACGAAAGGGGCCCATAGTACCAGTCATTATGAACAACTTATACTATGAGACCTTTCAGGAAATCGCGAAAAAAATAAACTGTTCCACATGTCATGTAAGGTATACCTTTTCTTCGTAGCCCAGTATAATAAACAACAGGCACCATATTTGCAAATATATTTGCCATAAACGAGATTAAATCTTGACCTTGCAAAATCTCCTCTAAGTCTGTATTTCTCGATTAATATTTTTTGGATGTCTTCAATTAACGAAAATATTTCTTCTTTCTACAAACAAAGGTGCTTCTACTTATTCATTGCCATGCTGTCGTTTAACATGGCATTAAGTTTATTGGGGGGAAAAAACTTACCCGGCACAAAGCGACGCCTGTATCCAGTCTATCCAAGAAGTTATCCGCATTGATTCTCAACTCTGGATAGAGAACTGTCAGCCACTCAGCCAAGTCCTCTTTCATAGCATACAGGTACTCCTCCGAAGACTTGAAGGGCCGGAAGGGCCGGGTCTCCAGGAGAACTGCGCCTACGGCCGCCATGGTTCAGTGGTGTGACTTAGATGGACATTACTGGCTCTGTAACAATCAAAAGGTTTGATTTAACTTATTGGGCTATTAGATATACTAACCCCCAACCACCCTTCGACCAAAATAAATGTTGGTCGAAGCATAACATAACGTTTTACACCCATAAATGCTCTTACACGGGGGTATTTTTACAAGGAATTATACGTAAAGGTTCATAATTCGCACCATCCATGGAAGACTGGCGTAAACACATTTGCGTCAAATATTTTTTATTTCACCATTGGATAGATGAAAACCCAATACACGTACTCAAAATTTCTCAAATTATTATTCCAATAAATGACGGATATAATTTGATTTAAAAAATCAGTACGAAAATATATTTTTCATAAATTCCCTGGTAAACTTATGTAAGTTTTGTTACGCTAATTACTTTTGTAGAGTTGCCTTTTAATATTAACTTAAACGAAGTTACGCAATTATTCACAAAAACTTATTCACATAAATGAACTTACATACTTTTATCACGTGATAAAATACAGAAATATACGCTCATATACAAGTTACTATACATTTTCTCATTATTTTTCGGTGGAAGAAAAGAGTATCATTTTTTACGTACAAAAGTTATATGAAAGTGGGCTGGAATAAAGACTTAACTCGAAATACAACCACGTAGTTTGTCTATTTTCCGTAGCAACAAAGCGTTAACTTTAGTTGTTTCTAAATTTCATATTGTTAATCCGGGGATTAATGGAGTAACCACCTAATTTCAGGTTACCGCAAAAACTGCTAATTTTTCTTAAAAATGAAGTAGATAGGTATCTGTAAGGTAATATTTGCCAGCATGTTGCCAAAGGAACTAAGCGTCTAGGCCTTAAAATTTCTCCGCAAATCAGTTTTTTGACGCTCCTGAAAAGTTGGTGTTTTCAACTTACGCCAGTCTTCCATAGGTAGTGCGAATTATCATTCATTATTACATAGTAGTAAAATTACAAATAATATAATTTTTGTACACTTCTCACAGTTACTGGACTCTAAAGTTAGTCTTTAGTTAGTTTAGTCTAAGTCTAATTTAAAACGAAATACACTCATTCACTCGCTCACTGACTCATCACAAAGTCACAAAAACTACTTGACTTAAGAAGCTAAAGTTTGGCATGTAAATTCTTTATTTGGGGTGTAGAGATCAGCTAAGAAATTTTGGGAAAGCACAAAAATAAGGGTAGCAAAATGGGGTTGAAAGTTTTTATGAAAGACTAAGCGTGAAGTCGCGGGCAACAGCTAGTTTCGTATAAAAAATATGGTAATTTTCACTAACGTAAACCTTTTGAAACGCGAGTATCATAAAGATTGTACAAAACTACTAGTTTTAATTGAGGCAAAATATGTAACACTAAAGTTATGTAATTATTTACGGGATTATTACCATGGTAAGTTTGTGTGACATATAACTTTAGTGAACAACCGCGACAGTTTAAAACAGTGTTCTAAAATGTGTCAGTTTATATCTAACTCAATTTCGTTAAATAGTTAGTTTGCGTGACGAAATAAATTTAGTCTCAGTCTAGACATCTAAATCTATCAAAATTAAGCTGACAGCTGTGACTGACATTTCAAATGCTCACTTTGTTCATAATTAGGACCAATTGGAAGCAAATCTATTTACTTTAACAATCAAAGTGCTATCAAATCAAGGAGAGAATGATTAACTTTTAAATTCAATTTGATTTGATTGCTTTAAATGAATAGGGCAAAAAATTTATGCGACAATTTTATGCCAACATTATGTTATGAGATAAATGACCCCCGTTGAATAAAAATACTTGCTTTGTACAAATGCATCGGACTAATTGGGAAAATACAGAGACGACACGACGATTGAACAAGTTACAGCATTGATTATATATTATGCTCAATGTGACGTACTTACTATTGAATGTAACCTATAGGGATAGCGACGAAATACCTATTCTGACGAAAAGGCGTCAGAACCATTTTTAGATGAGTCAACTTTAGTTCCTATCGTAGATCAGAAAGATGGTCATAAAGATATCAGGCGAGATGGCAGTCAAGCGCCAGCATAGACAGAGGTGTACAACCGACTGCCGCATGAAGTTAGAAACGCATCTTCTGGGGGATCGTTCAAACATAAATTGAAAGAATGGCTTATCGAACAGGCATTCTACAAGCACTCGGACATAATCAAAATCAAATTGATGTAGGTAATTACATTGTATATTTTTTATTTTATTTTAATATTTGACATATTTTAATTTATGTGAATTATTATTATAATTTTTTATTGCTAATTAATTTCAAATATATTTATTACTGTTGTTTTTGACCTTGAATGTACCAATTTTAATATAACATGTTTAATTTCTTATTTTACTAAAATAAGTATATGTAATTTTAATAAGCATTTAATTCTATTGATTATTATTTTTGACGTGTAACATATTTGGTATGAATAAAGAACCATAAACCATATTTACGAATATAAAATTAAGTAGTACTTCTAATTAAAAAAAACTACATGTACCAATTTAGCAAATATCACATTTATTGATATTTATAACGCATGCAGAGGCCATAAGTGAAGTAGGCAACAACTGCTATTAAAAAATATTTTATGTTGTACTCAAAACAAATTTAAAATTCGTGTAAAACTGCAGTTTGTTATATCACATGGTTATCTAAAATATCTGCGACATAACGCACGGTCTCGCATTGAAATAGGTCGTTTACCCGCTGCGGTTGGACGGGCTTTGGGATAGGGCTGACAGAAATAAATAAAATTCAAAATCTTTAGAAAAAAATCCTCTTAAAGAATTTGGAAAGTGGGTAAGCTGGAAAATGAACGATACCACAGAGAGACTAATTTAATAAGATGAGAGAATAATGATTTCTTAGGTTCTTACGATTATTACAAATTGAAACTTATTTCAAGCTGCACAAGAACTTGAATCAACTGTTAATCGATCTAAAGGCTAGGGACTGCCGGCAGAAAACTAAAGTGCTTTTCATGTTTGAAGTCCCACGGCAAACAGTGGAACTAAAATGCCATGTTATAGTTTATTTATTATTATTATTATTTATTTATTCATTTAGCACGGTTATACACCAATTACACTAAAGATACAAAGATATTACAAAGTTATGAAAAATAATAACCTACAAAATTATTATAGTTGTCAGGTTGTTACTGTGTTTGGACGCTAGTGAGATTTTTATTAATTTGCCATCATAATCATGCACGATGCCAAAAAGTGCTGCTTGACAAATGATACTGATAGTGATTGATACTTGCATGAAAGCGCCGCGTCTGGGGGACTTCTTTCATGAAAAACACTTTGATACGTCACATTAGCATGTCGGTGACGCGAACCCATAAGTTTTACCCCTACCAAAAATTGTTCTACGAGTTATAAAAATACACTCATAAAAAAAATATACAACCAGCAACTGGTACATTTGCACATCTTCTTTGATAATGCATTGTTTACTAGCAGACTAGGCGTTTGACTCCAGCCTAATTGACATACCTAATCAAACAAACATAAGTACAAATTGCAATTCTACGCTTGAATAAACAGTGGTCCATCATTTTGAGCCGTTAAGCTTTGTCATTAGCACGCTTCGACAACCCTAGTAACGATTTCTGCTTCAACGCACGCAGCTTTCGCGGGTTCCGTCCCTACTGACACAAACATATTTAAAACTATGGATTGCAAGGTACAGCGCCGGCCATAAGCCTTTGATCAAGGTAGAGCGAGATTGGTGTCGATTCTGTTCTACCATTATCCAAACTTTTGGAAAAACTCAGAGTCACACAGCGGGCAATGGAGAGAGCTATGCTCGGAGTTTCTTTGCGCGATAGAATCCGAAACGTGGATATTCGCCAAAGAACCAGAGTCACCGACATAGCTGTTAAAATTTGCAAGCTGAAGTGGCAATGGGCAGGCCACATCGCTCGGAGAACCGATAACCGATGGGGAAGAAAGGTTCTTGAGTGGAGACCACGAACCGGAAGACGCAGCGTAGGTAGGCCTCCCACTAGATGGACCGACGACATTGTGAGAGTCGCGGGCATCCAGTGGATGCAAAAGGCAGTCTGTCGTTCAGTGTGGAGGTTAAAGGGGGAGGCCTATGTTCAGCAGTGGACGTCTTCTGGCTGATGATGATGAATAAGGTTCTTCCATACATTCCAACTACAAAATGTAAGTTTGTAATAGCAAAATAATTATTTTTAAATGATATAACTTCAAATTTATAACTTTCGGATTTATTCTTATATATGTACTATGAGACCTTGCCTCTTGCCAAATTTCATGATTCTAGGTCAACGGGAAGTACCCTATAGGTTTTGATTCCCCTGTGAAATCGCAAAATATACGACATAAACGTTCATATCTTTTGATTGCTTTGACTTACAACATTTATTTTTTTACAGCCGAAAGAAACCGTAAACCCAAGTATTTAATATAAATTTTAACTTGCTACCTTTACGCGTTCTTAAGAAAAAGGGTCTTGACAGACGGACAGACAGACAGACAGACGGACAACGAAGTGATCCTATAAGGGTTCCGTTTTTCCTTTTGAGGTACGGAACCCTAAAAAGTCGCTCTTTTTTTTCGCTTTTGGCCTTTTGGCGTCCCTTGCTGTCTGGCGCCTAGAGTGGCCGCTCCAGGGCCGGCCCTGGCAAGGTAGAACTAAAACCGCAGAAACTATTAAGTAATCTGTTTAAGTATAAACTAGAACTCAAACAAAACAACCAAGGGAGATATGCCTTTTATTATTGTACGTGTTCAAATGTCTCCGTGTTTCATCCACTTTTTAGAGTTCCGTACCCGAAGGGTAAAAATGGGACCTTATTACTAAGCCTACGATGTTTTAATGTGTGTCTGTCCGTCTGTCAGTCTGTCCGTCTGTCCGTCTGTCAACAAAGTCAATCAAAACAGTCAGTGACTGTATTTATTTAGTAGTTTAGTATTACTATTTCACTTTTATATAACGTCAGCGGTTAAAACTCGTACCAAGGGACCAATTCTGGCGCCACTCGAGATTATCTCGGTCACTCACACTCTTATGAATTTTCTAATAAGAAAAACAGACGCCGAGATGAACTCGAATGCGCCAGAACAGCAAACAACTTTGTAATCATAACGTGGGAATCCAACCGTGAGATGAGTATTTGTGTATAAAATGTATACAATATTTTGTGAATTACAAACAAAACGTTACATTATGTAGAATTGTTCAATGATTCATAACTTCATAAGAAATACATAAGAATGTTTTATTTATTGCAGACTCCATAATTCATGAAATTACTTCGATAGAAACGTCTTGTTAACTAACTTTAGGATGGTAGGAAGGTACTGAATGCGGTCCGTTTTTTTAATAATTATTTATATTGCATTTACCCCGATTACTCCGTCATTTGTGAATTTGCGTAACTTTATTACTATGTAGGGAAAGCTCTCGAGGTGGTGAACAAAAATGTCATTATCTTTGGCCTAGTAGTTTTTGAACCAGATAGAATAATTTTATTCGATCGCTCACAATATTTAACCGACTTCAAAAAGCAGGAGGTTACCAATTCGAATGTATGTTTTTTTTTATCTTTTTTATATCATAATATGTAATTTGTGTAAAGCCGCGCTAATATAACAAACAAATACAAATGTTAACATATAAATAAACGCACAACTTCTTACCCTTTCTTCGTTCCGTTTATAGGTAAATTGGTAAAAAGTTAATTGCGCAAGTTACTGCGCGTCGTGTACGTTGGACTTTAGCTCTACTTATTTTTTCCAGTGTTAGGTATTAATGTTATCTAGCTAGATTATCAGATTCGCGAAATTCCGTTTCACAAAACACAAAACAGTTTTAATACCCATCCATTGTTTGGCTATTTCTATTCCAAAATCAAGGTAACGGTTATCCGAAAGTCGGTTAACCACGGGGTTTGATATCAGATAACCAACAGATAGATAAGGACTAACATGACAGGTGGATTCGCGATGCCGGTCGATGACCTCGAGAAAGTTCAACCAAGTTCACTGACGATTTAACGGACGATTAAACTCTAATAACTGACGATTATAGTTGAAGTGAAACTTAGTTTTACAAATGATAGTTTTTTTATGTGAAATAATAAGGCTTGCGTTTGACCGCGTCCTCGCCTGGTGTTAAGCGATGATGCTGTCTACGTTGGAGCACGCTTGCCTAGAAGAAATTTCTTTCGTGATTTGATGGCACCCAAATTCACCACAAGGAACCATTCATTGAGGAACCATATTATTATTTTTCTTTGTTGTGTGTTTTTGTGTGGAGTCGCGGGCATCCAGTGGATGCAAAAGGCAGGCTGTCGTTCAGTGTGGAGGTTAAAGGGGGAGGCCTATGTTCAGCAGTGGACGTCTTCTGGAGAAGAAAATATTTTGTGTCCAACATGTAGGTAATTTTATTAGGAGGGCAAAGACCAAAGATAATTGTGGTTATATCCACATTGGTAAAGGTAGTGCTTTTTAATCGTCCGCTCAAGTGATCTAGCGTTTAAACTTTAATTGCTTGTTAACTGGTTGTTGAACTTACACCGTGCATTTTACTTAAATGTGAGTCATGTTTAGTTATTGCATTTAATTAGGTTTAGTCATGTTTAGTTGTTTTAAATTATGATAGACTAATTGTTAGGATTCCATGTTGTATTAGCATTTTGATTGATATCAATTAAAGCATCTCTATAATCGATAAATGTGCTAAAGAATCGCTATTACCGATTTTTTTATGCTGAAATTATTGTTTCAAAAAAGCAAAACTTATCAAAATTAAATGTTACCAAAGTCACCGACAGCGTCGCGTAGCTCAGTTCATTTTTAACCGACTTCAAAAAAGGAGGAAGGTTCTCAATTCGATCCGTTTGTTTTTTTTTATCAAGTTGAAGTGTATTATGCCTTTGGCGGAAGTCAAATTGATGAACGCCAAGAATATTGGTCACACGTGGCTTCACTCCATTTACAGTTCACTCCAAAGGTCTGAAGCCGAAGATTCACGCCAGTGGAACGAAAATGGTTTGAAAATATTGTTGTATGTGTATGTTTTTTATTTGTATATATGATTGGCGGATGCAGGGGGGGGGGGGGCATGGCCAAAACATCTAGCGATTCCATTCGACTCAACTTTCCGATTGGATTCAGGTGCACCTTGTCTGAATGGCCGCCCCTAAAATGAAAACCTGGATCCGCCCCTGGTATATATGTATTGTTGTTTAATTTGACTGTCATGGCATTTGACGCTTTGGCATGAACGGTTGTAGCTAGCTCTAGATAAACTGTGTGACTAAACCCGCGCAGCAACTTTAGAATCACGCTGTTAAAAATAAGAACTGTTACAATTTCAGTGGATGATGACTAGACACATGGCGTCATTAACTTGACTCATCACTCCTTGACCCAGAATAAATTACAAGTAACAATGAAACTGAATTATTAATATTAAATAAACAATTTTAGAATTTATATAACTAACCTTGCCAAGTAGTAGTGTGCAAACATTCAGTATGTTTTGGATTGAATGGCAAAGTTTCCAATGAAATTACTCAGTGGGTAAGCGTAACTATACATAAAAAGGTCATTGTGCAGAGTTACGAGTATTTTATTAGAACAACTTGGACTATATCCTTCCCCCAAAGGTCTTCCCGCCGAGCTTCAACATGAAGCGTTACTAAAAGGGTGTCTACAACTACCTCTCCGGGCTGGCAAAGCACCCTCAACACCATGATGCAGGTGTCCATAGGCGGCGGTTTCTGCTTACCATCAGGAGGACCACAAGCTTGTTTGACGCTCTTTTTATATAAAAAATGAGATCAGACCTGAAATCGCAAAACAACAACTGTTTCATAGAAAATGACATTCACGTTCAATGTAATGTATGAACCCGGGTATGTCCTAAAACTGCGAACAGAACCCCCGGAGGATGGGCAGCAGCGTCCTATTAGCACACGGTGAACGTACTGCGATCCCCAAGCCACCTGCCAAGGGTGGGGATTATGGCAAAACCCCTCTAGAAGAGGGAGGCCTTTGTCCAGCAGTGGACGTTTACTTGCTGATGATGTGTTGTGTGTGTGAAAAATTAAAGTTGAGAGAAAAATCTTCAAAACCTTCCAGAATTATTTCGTCATCTCCGTCATCATGTTCTCAAGAATCAATTAACCACGCAAGACTTCGTTTTGTAACGAATTTTCTTCGTAATCCTTGAAGAGTTTACCTGTTATTCTGTACATACTGTGGAATTTAGCCTACTTTAGAGAAATGGTTTAATCACACAATGTATGACTTCACTGATATCACTTGTCCTAGAATTTAGTACAGGCGGTATTTTCGGAAATGTTCAACTGACAATTTCACTCTAGTTTTTGTGTGTATTACGCGAAATCTTCGCCAATCCATAGGCGACGGTGATCGCTTACCATCAGGCGGCCCGTTAGCTTGTTTACCACCTAAGGCTTAAAAAAACTTTACGGCCTAAAAAAATTAATGATTTTTTTGTAATCCATATTGTGATGTTAAATTTGTAATAGGTTATCATGAAAATGGAAACTCCAAATTTAAATTTAAAATTTAATAAAGATATTGATGACTAGCTGCGCCCCGCGATTTCGCCCGCGTATAGGAGAAAAATGGTGATGATGATGATGATGATGAAAAGTAGTCTATGTCACTCTCCAGTCCTTGAACTAATCCCATGTAAAAATCTGGTCAATCCGTTGGTCTGTTGCTGCGTGAAAGAGGAACAAACAAACCAACAAACTAACAAACTTTTCACATTTATAATATTAGTATGATAATCTGCTCTTAAAAAAATTATATTTATTCTTGTTGTAAATATGTATTAAGTATAAAGTTTTTGTATTCTTAACGTTTTTTTAAAATTAATAATAGGCTTGCGTTTGACCACCATCTGATGCGGTCTACGTTGGAGCAGGCTGGCCTAGAAGAAACCGATTCACTCGAGATTTGAAGACACCCAGATTGTAACCATCGGGGTACACCCATTCAGGCAGCGCATTCCACAGACTATCAGTTCTTAACTTGTGTTAAAATAAGACGCTGGCTTACTCTCTAATAAACAATAGCAATATCTACGTATTCACACTGTTCACACATGATTTTATTAATACCTAAATAATGTATCGCAACATTCCACATACAGTCATGATTCCATCAAGCCACAAAGAGAAAAACCTCAGAAAAACTAGTAACAATATGTAAGTAGCGTTGGAAAAACTGACAACATCGTAACATGCAGGTAGCGTCGGCAACGCAAGACAATGCCGCGGCCGGTTGCGCAATGGTACGCTCCGGTGACTTCCGTTGTCGCGCGCTGTACGGTGCGCATAAAAATCTCACAAGAAAATATGAAATTTGGATTTTTCATGTTTTGATATTCACAGGGTTACAGAGGAAGTTGGCACTAAGCTAACAAGATGTTAGTACTCATATTATGAACAATTTTTTATATGGGACCAACCCTGTAAACGCCAAATAAATACATTTCAATGACTGTGTTTGTCATGTTTTATGGAACAACTTAGGTTTTATGCGATATAAAGTAAAAATTGTTTATAGGGATGATTAAATGGCCACTCTTCGGCTAAGTAACGTCGTCCCGTGTAACCGTATAACATAGAAAAATAATAAATTCGATACCTATTATATATGCGAATGTAACGCCCTTTATCTTCTTCTCCCCCACACTCTCTCTCTCTTTCTCTCTCTCTCTCTCTCTGTCTGTGTGTGTGTGTGTGTGTGTGTAAATTGTGTTTTTGTGGGGTTTTTTTATTTAGTTTTTTATATTGAGTTTAGAAAAAAAATATTTTGTAACATTGTGTATTTTTTATAGTAGGGAATTTACTTTTATGTCATGTAACCTGTGTTATATTATACATTATATGTGTTAAAACCTGAAATAAATAAATTTGAATTTGATATGAAATTTGGCAGGGAACCTATAATGATATTGTGTCCATTATGAGGGTGAATATAATTATATTATTGGTTGGCCAAAATCTTGAGTATTTAGTCCTGTCTAGCATTGCATGTCAATTTTAAAAAGATATTTTTATATTGTTGCTGTCGGTACACAGTTAGTAGGGTAATCTGTTTACAGAGCATCAGCCGCGAGCGCAACATTTATTTTTAAGTTTCGTGTTAACTTACTTCACGCTCCTGTTCAAGTTTTTTTAATGTTTGTATTTTCCGTTTTACCCGAAATTATGAAATATAATAGCTGCGGCTTTGGTTTTGAAGTTTTTCTGCACTTTACGTAATTAAAAAATGTTTTACGTTTTTCTCGCGATGCAAACCACTCCTTCGACAAATTCTACTATCAACTCCTTCGACTATATCAAGTCTGGTGCGATTTGGTGCATCCGTCCAGATTTGGCCAGCCATGTCCGGAGATTCTGCTTTTCGTACAGACTTTGTCCGGATTTTTAACTTATAGATGGAAAATTGTAACGACGCTGTTTTAATAAGTAAGTAAAATTTTAAATATCGCTACATTTCCAGAGCATAATATAATTATGTATAACCAAGTATCTATCCTCCTTGGTTATTTATACACACAACCTAGTTTTGCAATAATTTTCAAAAGTAAATTAATGTTATTGTTGTGGTGTTTGAATTTAATTTAAATAATCATTTTCAATGTAATAAAACGATTTCAAAATTAGTAAGCGCTCGAACAAATTTATTGATAGTACCAAATCAACAGGCTTTCGAAAAACAAATATATTTGTTAGAACTGCAGTGCAAGTACCGTTATTTATCGATCGTCAAATTCGCTAAAATGGCATAGTATCGATCACAGCGAGTACTGCAAAAATGGCATATTATCGAATTTGACGACCTCAACTGTCAATTTGACGATCGATAAAAGAACGGTACTTGCACCCCTGGTTCAAATACTAAATACCAACTGAGACGTTTATGAATTTTTTTGTAGGACCAATTCGACAGTTTCCTCTACATAATAGAAACAAAAAAACACATAAGCTGATTCAGAAACATTGGTGTAATCGGAGCAAATATTAAAAAAAACATACATAAAAAAGTTTTGTAAAGACATTTCGACCAGATTGGTTCTCGTCTTGGAGGATCCCAGAGCTGGGCATATTTCGCTCAAACAATCCAGCTAGGCAATGCTGCCAGCATTCTGAGGAGTCTGCCGCAGAGAGGTGTCGATTTATTCACCCAAGTGTTTTTTTTTTTACTTTCTCTGTATATATTACTAGCTGACCTGACAGACGTTGTCCTGTCTTAGAACTGTCAAACACGCAAAGTCAAAATTGTAAAACTTATTTTTTTACACCTTGGGTTACATTATTGGCGTTTTAGTAAGGATCCATTTTTATTTTTGAAAATATAATATAGCCTATGTTAACCGGGGATAGTGTAGCTACCCAACAGTGAAAGAATTTTTCAAATCGGTTCATTAGTTTCGGAGCCTATTCAATGCAAACAAACAAACAAACAAACAATCAAATCTTTCCTCTTTATAATATTAGTATAGATATGTTTAGCAGTAGATAATAGTTTTATCGATAAGTTGTATATAATATTATTAATAGAAAATTAATATTCTACATAAAAAATGCCGAATCTAAGTATCTAAGTAATAAGTGAAGTCACTTAAAAAGTGCTCGTAGAATACCTTTATGATATCACTATCTCAAGTCACGTTCAGGGGGTCTAGACAAGAGCCACACACTGTTAGCGTTCACGCCTGCGGAAAGATGAAATTGTATGAAAATGACATTAGTTTGAGATAATTTATCTCATGCTAATGTCATTGTCAATGTCATTTTCATACAATTTCATCTTTCCGCAGGCGTGAACGCTAACGGTGTGTGGCTCTTGTCTAGATCCCCAGGTCACCTGTATTCAATTCAAAACACTACAATATTTAAAAAAAATATTACACTCAAATATTTAAAGGTAAACTGCTAAGAAATTCAATCGTGAAATCTTCGTGAGTTCTTACAATATTGACACTTTCAGAGCATAGAGATATAATATGTGATAAGGTAAAGATAATGTAGATTTACAGACGCTTGCAATTTGGGAAAATATCATCAGTAACCGTTTTCTATGGAACAGCTTGAAAGCTCGAAGTAATCCTTGGTTGAATTATTAAAACAGCTCTTGATTAATCAGCAAAGTATACAGTTCTTTATTATAATTATTACAATATAAAATTCACTCTACGAGTCTTTCTTATTTTCTCTCGTAGCTGCTTTGTTTTGTTAAAATTTTCATGACCGTGGATTCTATGTCCTTTAGTCGTAATATTAAACAGTTTACATTGACTTAATAGCGTCAAACAAGTCATAGTCACAGTCAGAGTCAAGCTAAGTAAGTCACGGTCAAGTCGAACTCATGCCCCTGTAAAGTGGTGAAGACTTTACAAGAGGCTCCTATGTAGTTTTGGAAACAACACGAAAAGACACGTTTCACCGCGTTATATCACTTTCCCAGACTCGAGCACGTTTACGAGCACTTAATGAATAATAATTCACCATTTAGTACACATTAACACTCGAAAATACACAAGTTTAGGAAAATAATCCAACGAGCCGACATGTTTTTTTCCACGTTGGAGCCAAAACTCTCTCTCGTAGCTGCGTTGTTGTTAAAATTTTCATGAGCGTGGATTCAATGTCCTTTACTCGTAATATTAAACAGTTTATTTTGTCTTATTAGCGTCAAACAAGTCATAGTCACAGTCAGAGTCAAGCTAAGTAAGTCACGGTCAAGTCGAACTCATGCCCCTGTAAAGTGGTGAAAACTTTACAAGAGGCTCCTATGGAGTTTTGGAAACAACACGAAAAGACACGTTTCACCTCGTTATATCACTTGCCCACACTCGAGCACGTTTACAAGCACTTAATGAATAATAATTCACCATTAAGTACACATTAACACTCGAAAATACACAAGTTTAGGAAAATAATCCAACGAGCCGACATGATTTTTCCGCGTTGGCGCCAAAACTCTCTCGTAGCTGCCAGCTGATCGTGTTGCCAGCCGTGATTTTCTAAAAATCACTAAAACCAATATTTTTATTTATTTATTTTATATACAGAATTATTTTAAACAGATTTTTATAAAATACGCCACTGCCTTACTTTGTCTGCAGCGCACATTAAATTAAAGAAGTTTAACACAATAAACACTTTGAGACAATCAGATAGTGGCATTAAAATATAAATAATCCTAACAAGCTGATATTTTTTCGCTATCTCAGAGTTGCCCAAGGGTCGGCAACGTATTTATGATGCCTCTGGTGTTACAAGTGAGTGCTGTCGGTGACGGTGGCCGCTTACCATCAGGCGGCCCGCCTGCTTGTTTGCTAACTATAGCATAAAAAACTTATACGTGCGAAGCCGAGTCGGGTCGCTGGTTTATTACAAACTGTGTCTTTGACCAACCTCTTTCATTTATTTCCGCTTTAACGTCCCATAATAGTACGCCGCACGTAGTTTTATTATTTTTTATCTATAATAATCCAAGTAAAAGTTACGTATAAGTGTAGTACATAACGGCCTTGAGGACCGGAAGTGAGTTAGGCAAGTAGTGTACTTGCTCCGACCTCGCTAGGGCGGTGACATTTCGTTGATAGTTGTTGTCGATACAATATTATACATTCGATAAGATATGCACGAAATGTTAAATTAAATTATTGATTTAAATAAAATTCCGGCTGCAATTTTTTTTATTTAAGTTTGACAACTTTGACAGTCCTAAGCTAGTAGACTATATTTAAAACAACATAGTTTTTTTTCCCTTCTAATTCTAGAATTATGTATATTTAGCAGCATGGGCTAATGTGCCTATATCACAGTGTCAAAATGTTGTATTTATCGGTCAAGATAAATCAATTATATAATTATTATCTTCTTGTTATACAATTATTTATAATACTTATTATGTTATTATCATAGCTTTGTGTAATCTTAAAGCTCAATTATTTTTAATAATATCATTATTGTTTTAAACTATCACGGTTGTTCACTACAGTTATATGATTATTTACGCGATATTTACCGTGGTAAGGTTATGGAATGAGCTCCCGACACACCCGTCCGTGTTTGGGTTTTCCACAACCTTATCACGGTAAATATCCCGTAAATAATCATATAACTTTAATATCATTATTTTAATATTAGGTACTCAATGTTTTTCTTGTGTTAAAATGTTAATATTAATAACACTGTTTTTTTTTCTCGGTATAAACAAATAATTCTAAGACAGTGAGAGAAGTCGCTGGATTCTGAAATACCGATTTTTTTTCTAGTTTGGACTGTGGGTCACAATCCTATTTTACCAAAATAAAGTATTTGCTTCACCTTTACTTGATTAAAATTATTTTCGTGGTTAACATACTCGTATGAATTAATCAGGAGTTTCACTTTTAGGTATAATTTGTCTTTTATAAGCATCACAGCATCACTTTATTGTTAAATTTAATAGTTCCGTACAATTTTTTGTGAAATAAACTATTAAGTTGTCCAAGCAACGTTTCCTATTATGTTTTTCAACAGTTTAGTGCTTGAATATACACATAAAGTTTTTTAAAGCAAGAATATCGGCTAGTTCGCCCACACCTCACAAAGTTTCATTAAAAATAATGGTTTTTAAAGTTGGAGTCGAGATTTGCAAAGGTTACTCCTACGCCATGGTTGCAAAATATCGCATAAATTATAGAAAATTATCAGTTTTATAGAGTTAAGTACTTAAACTTTAACTTTTATTACATTTTATAATGAAAACTTACATATATGTTGCCATTTAAATATATGACTTTATTTTTATCAATAATATTCTAAACGACTTCCACAATATTGTTTACCTATATTATATTGTTATACTATGACCGTAAATTATATTATAATACCTACATAGATTATATTATTGTTTTGAAATTAACGCTATCAAAAATGTATCGATAAAGAAACAAATTATTTATTTATTATTATAATAATATAACAAGATATATATTCCCAAATATAATAACTACTGTTCTTTTCAAAGTCCAGTAGTTATTATAGTGTATATGTATTACCAAGTATATAAAATGCCACGAGTTGCAAACTATAAAATAATAAATAGCTTTCTTCTTGTATCTGAGTATATAAGTTTGCAGATACGTTATCGGAAATATCAAGTGCTTGATAACATTATTGAGTTGATCATAAAATTGTTTTTCATGATTAGAAACATGAAACGAAATGAATATTGTTTACTTCATTTTGGTTTTTAACAGACTTCAAAATAGGAGGAGGTTCTCAAGTTTGACTGTATGTTTTTTTTTGTATGTTTGTTACGAGATTACACCAATTATGAATTGATTTTGATGATAATTTTTTGTTTGGCAGTTCCTACTGCAGAGGTGCCCCCCCCCCATATACAATTTATCGAAATTGATTCAACGATTTTTGAAATAATCAACAAAAACAATAAATTTTGGTTTGGTTTTATGATTCCTTTAGCAAAAGTTTCGATGAAGACTTTCAATCTCTGTTTTAACTGTAATTTTTCTATAGGTATAGCTTCGTAGTCGGTTTGTTATACTAAAACTTATATATATAATTAATTAACGTTTTATTCTTTTCCCTTAATATTCGATTGTTTTAGTAACGTGTGTTGTGATATTATCGCATAGTTTTTCAATTACATAATTTTTATTTGACGCCTATAATATGTACTTTTCATAGCCGCCGCTACAAATAATTGTCAATATGTTGCATAGTAATTTTAAAATTTAGTAATTTTTGGGTATAGACATTTCCTTGTAATAATATCTATTATATAATGTTCTATTATTAAAATTTGTTGGGTAATCAAACTATTAAAATAATCATTTACATTCTAGGAGTTAATACTTTTAAAATATTGAAAGGTTTATACCAGTCAAGTAAGAAATCTTAATTATTTATTTAATTGGTTAGGTATTATCTCCATTTATCATATTTATATTTACGATTATTTCACAAAAACTAAATAAAACGTTTACAAAATTAGTAAAAATATAATAGTGTATACTCTATTGCACACCCCATCTTGTACGTCTTCTATAAATCTTTTCGATACTAAGGTTGCTTGGAAGAGATCGCTTTAGCGATAAGGCCGCCAGTTGTTACACTAGTTTTAAGAGTTTTTTGTCCTCTGTATCAAATTTAATGATGTTAACAATAAAGAGTTAATCAATCAATCAAAACATTTTTCAACAGGTAGATTTCCTATTACATTTGGATACACTTCATCAATTTGGTTCATTTGGTCTTCATCAAAGAGTACTTTTTAATATAGGGTCTTCATCATAGAAACATTTGGATAGCTAAATTTTTCGATCAGCGCTAAAATTACCAGAACTTTACTCGTGCTTGGTTTACAGATTTTTCACAATACTTGCGCGCGTATACAGCTCGAAGTCTCAATATTATAAAACATCCTAAGCATTGTGAATATGCAAATTTTGTTAACGGTGTGATCTTTCCGCGAAATCTGTAAACGTTCCCGAGTTCATCGTCTCAAACTTTTCGACAATTTTTCTAAATGTTACGACAAAAAAGTATTTGATTCAACATCACAGTTATTATTTTGATTTCATGGATTGTAAAGGTGAAGTGCTTTACTGTAATTTACTAATACCTACATAATAATGGTGTTATTTACTTTGTTTGTCAGTTTTACAAAATATACGCGTTTGCAAACTTGATTTAAATTCGCATTTTATTCGTCTGTCTTTTGTTTGACTTTGACATTTGGAAACTAGATTTTGCACTCAAAATGTTTTGAATGTCATTCTATTTACTTAGGCAATTTACTTAATTTTTGATACTTAAGTATCTAATAACTTTGATTGTATAGCTGCATATAGAAACATCAATGTCGTATGCCTCCGAAGGTATTATTCCAACTGTCAGAATGTCCAAGGTGTTAAAAATATATTATTATCTGTAATGAATAATGAGACACTTTTGCTCATTTTTTACGTTCCATACCCAAAAGGTGTCAACGGTCTATTACGGCTGCGCTGTCTGTCCTCCTACCTATAAAAAGCTATATCTTTGGAACAATAAAATTAAAGATCCGCTGATTTAAATTTAAAAAAAAATAATTGTACTATGGTATTGGTCAACAAATAATAAAAATATAGAAAATGTTAAAAGTTATAGGGGGAGAGGAAAACATATTTTCCCAGATTAAAATATAATTATAATTAGTTTAAAAGGTAAGAGATTTCGAGGAATAATTCGGTGGACGTTCATAATTAGCGAAAACTTGCGCAATATAGGGAAGAATGGCGTCTTTTAGTATCGGAGGCCAAGACACACTTAGTGTCGCTGCGTCAGCATAAGTTGTATTGTAGTAAGTATTTTTATTTTACTTTTTGATTGTTTGCTGTTTTAGACATCTTACTCATATTTTAGTTTTTTATGTGATATTATACTTAAATCTTATTGGAATTTTGACTTGCCCATCGTAACTACCAATGTTATAAGGCCAATAAAGATTTATCTTCTGTTCCATGAGTTTGTTGAGCCATAAAATTAAAAAAAAATCATCTTTATTACAATACAATCAATATTCTCCAGCGTGATCATTATATTTTATTCTGAATGCAAGTCGGCTGCCCCACAGGAAGGTTAGCTAAAAGCTTTAAAGATATTCAGAGGGCGTAGCGCCTAATCCTAAAATAGCATGCGTCGGGCTCCTCGGTCGAAATACCAACTTGGCTGAATAAAATTAGGCGACAGTTTTATTTGGTGTGGTTTATGGCGAGAAGTTTTGAACCACTGTGGCGCCTGTACAGTGTACCCAATATTCTTGTACTCATAGAGAACCATTGTACATAAACGTGTACAAATTAAAATATTCCTTTTCAGGCCCAATGTGTACAAAGTCAGTAATGTTGGGCCTGACTGAAGTAAATTGTGTCGTACAGAAATATGTACGCGGGGTCTTTTATAGAAGGATAGTTTTATGGATACTTTTTCAAAAAAATTGGGATCCTTACTAAAACTCCAATAATGTAACCCAAGGTGTAAAAAATAAGATTTGTAATTTTGACTTTGCGTGTTTGACAGTTCTAAGACAGGACAACGTCCTAAGACAGGACAACGTCTGTCAGGTCTGCTAGTATTGTATAATTGTGTCATTTTAATTTTAAATTGTGATTTTTGTCCTGTAAATGACGTCGTCAAGTGTATATTAGTTATACCTAAGACCCGAAATAAATGAATTGAATTGAATTGAATTGATGAAAACTATAAAAAATCGGTATAGTACTATATAGGTGGTTTATATGTGGTAGATAAGGAATCATGTTTCTTTTCCTGCTAATTGGCAAAAAATATATATTTTAGTGTTAAAACAAAGACCATTCGTTTATTTGCTTTAACAATAAATTTGTAAAAGTCAGAATAAAATATTTACTTCAAAATTTAATATTTCAATCATATTTTTCGTAACTGCTGCAGTCTTACGTTCAAACCCTCGGGAAAGTGATCAGAACTCGTAGTTTTCATTCATTTTTTTAGAAATGTCAATGTTATTACAACTGTCAGTGCAAATATATAATTAAACCAAGTTTAAGTAGGTATACTACTGATACATTGAATTATTTCATACATATTTGAAAGTATTTATGAAAACTAAGTTCTAAAAAACTTTATTGTTACAAAATTTTATAAGAACTTAGACTTATTAAAATAATAATGCAAATTAGTAATTGGCATTTGAGAAAAAAATATGAGAAAATGCATTTGAATTAATTAGATTAAAATGTCGTCAACTAGATCAGTAAAATAGAATTACAATTAATGATCAATTCCATTTTATTTGAAATCTTACTATACATGCCTATCCAAATGACGTATTTTATGTATTCGGTTATAACTATTTCCATTATTTTTAAAGTATGTAAATAAATTGATTGTTGTTTATTATTAAAATATACATCCTTTACGGACCGTACTGAAAAAAATATCGACAATACACAACTCTCTAACTACACAACTACAACACTATCAATTTTGTGTCCTAAGTTTGACACGCATCCAAACTTCCTACAAATATCATAAAGTCCAATCAAATAGGATTATCGAATAAAGATATTATCTACTATTATCATCATCTGACGTCATTGATAAAATTCACTATCGATAAGTAAATTGAACACTCACGAACAGTGCACATCGAAGCCGGAACAGATAAATATTTATTCACTACCTAGGAATAAAATATACTTAGTAGGTTTTTATATTATTACCTATAAATACTATTATGACCTTTAAATGCAGGTGTTTACATAAAAACCGCATTACAATTCACTTTTACACCTCCTTCATTCGATTTCAACTTTAAAACTTTATATTTCCGACAGCATCAATCAAAACTTTAAAAATAAAAATACAAACCTTATGTTTGGAAAAAAGCTTGCGGGTCCCAGTCACACCACTAAGCGAAATCCTTTTTTTACAGAAATAAGCAAACACAACACCAGGGTTCGATCGATATCGCGACTGCGCGGTGTTATCGATATATTCGATAGTACGCGAGCAAGCACTAAGCGTGTGTTTGAATCGAGCGACGCGAGGCAACTGACGCCGAATGCGACGCGCGCAGGATGTGTGGAGTGCGCTGGCGCAGGGTACGGCCAACAGAATCCTTGAGTGCAATTTCGAGATTTATCTTAATTGTTTTTTTTTTTTTGCTTCGGTCCCGCAACTTGTATTTAATCTATGGTCTTGAGAGGCAGATGTCCCACACTGTCCTTGGAATTTAGCTTTGAACGAGTTAAAAATAAATGGTTGGTTAGAAACAGAGACATACAACATAGAATACAGTCATATAGAGTAAACGTGTTACATAGATCCATAGCAAATCAAGCGTGAAAAAGATTTTGTTTAGTGCCATTCGACATTTAGTACTTTTTTCGAAGTCATTTCTAAAACTATGAGTAACGCATCCTGAAAACTGAAACCCAGAATTCTAATTCTCGTTACTTCTTATTCAATGACAAAACATTTACAACCGTCATTAGCAGTGCATTAAGAATTTTCTTCTTTGTTTTATTAAACAAGGTTATTCGGATAAGTTATGCTAAGCTGAAAGGAGCTCATTGTACTCGGATTATAAACAACTTTTACTATGAGCCCAGGCCTCAAATCGCGAATAAAATATTAGCCGTTTCATACCTGCATTTGGTTGAGGGTTAATGCCTCTTAACACGCTTTTGTCAGCTTCACTTGTAACTAACTAAACTAACTAACTAAGAAAGAGTCCTTGGAAGTTAGGATGGCTCCTTGTATGGGACGCAACTTGTGTCGATACTTTGGCGCCGTCACATCTTCCTGGGACACAAGGAAGGGCTGGCGCGGCTGCCAATTCGGCAGAGCAGCACAAGCGACGCAAATATGCTAACCTCGGCAGTGGTTACATATTTGATCCGTTTGGGGTCGAGACATTGGCCATTAGGTCACATAACCTGGCTGCACCCTAATGCAGCCGGGTATCTTTGAAAGATTTCCCCCTCAAATACAAAAAAAGGGACGTAGCTTCAAAAATCTTTCAAAGCACCAAGTAAATGCGACGCTTGACCAAAATGCTGGCGTGTTTCTGGCTCAACGCATAAGCATTGCCATTCTATACCTGGCATTCTATATCTTATTTTCTTCTATTCTATTTTCTATATATTCTTATTTGTTCTATATCTGGTTGTTAATATCTATTTAAGTATGTATTTAAAACTATATATGTATGTATATCAGTCTCTGGCAGCCATATCACAAGCTTTGCTTAGTTTGGGGTCAGATGACCGTGTGTTAAAAAAATGGCCCGAATATTTATTTATTTATTTATTCAGCGTGGTAATGCCGCCAGCATGTTGAGTATGCTGCCAACTGATAGTGGGCTTCAGCATTTGAACTGTATTTAGACCTTCAACGGTCTATGGACAGTCCAACTGTTTTTGTAGTGTTAGTGTTAGCTTGTATTTTGTTTAGTTAATAAAGGCAAAAAAAAACATATAAGTAATCAAATCTTGGAGTCAGTTTTATCTTACTGCTAGTTCTCGTATCGTTTTAAAATTTCAGTAGAATAACTTTTCAAAATTTAGAAATAATGGAGCAGAAAGTTGATGAGCTCAATGAACACTTTTCATTAGTATACCCTTTCCGAACAACCCGGCTGGCATAAGTAATAGAAATCAGTATGACATCTTGATCACACACTTTTTGCCTTTCAAAGACGTCGCATAACATCTATGACATATTACATGAGAATCGATATTGTTATCGAATCGTACAAAATATCGATTTCCTTTCCCATGCATCGATTTATCTGACAATGATACAATGAATGACAATATCATTGCACTTTCCCGGCTTTTATTTGTCTTGCAGACTTTGGTGTAAGTAGTAAGTAAGGAAAATCTGCGGGATAATTAAAAAATTAAGTTAGGCAAGAAACAATGTAATCTTGGTAGATATAAATAAGTACCTACTTACCTATCTTGTGAAGGAAAATAAACGTTATCTATTACTATCCATATCATTATTTATTAGGAACATCCGTTAAAAATAAATATAACCTAACCGATTTTAAAATGTATTTTTTTTTGTTAGTTACTTTTTAGGGTATATATAAGATCCTTGGGTAGGTACTTTAAATAAGTAGTCATCTATACTAATATTATAAAGAGGAAAGATTTGTATGTAAATATGTTTGTACCGAATTGGCTCAAAAAGTACTGGACCGATTTTAAAAATTATTTCACTGTTGGGAAGCTACACTATCCCCGGGTGACATGGGCTATAATCTATCCCCGTGCGAAGCTGGGGCGGACCGCTAGTGATATAATATTTAGAGAGACTAAATATTTATTTATTTAAGCCTTGTTTATTCCTGACAGCATTTGACTAATGCTAACTATCGACTAACTATTACTATATGTTTAAAATCTAGATATTTTTTTGTAATTAAAACCATTCAAAGACGGTTTATGTTGTTGGTTTATTTGGACCACAAATACACCTCGTTTTTTATTATTATTGTAATAGGCTTGCGCTTGGCCGCCAACTCGCGATGATGCGGTCTACGGTGGAGCACGCTCACTTAGAAGAAACCGATTCACTCTCGATTTGAAGACACCCAGATACCACCACCCGTGCTGTTTACTCCTTATAGCATCAGCTATCTGTCAGTTAAAGTCCCGTCAAAATTGGTCTAGCCTTTAGCCGAGTCCACAGAAAACATACCTACATAACTACATACATACCCACGTAGATTTTTATATATATCTATAATAATCTATACATATAAAAATGAATCCCTATATATTTACCTTGGTCACGCCATAACTTAAGAACGACTTTACCGATTTCGTTCATCTTTTTTCTAAAGATTTGTATCCTTTGGAGAAGGTTCTAAAAATTTAGAAATTTGCGCAGTAAATTGGAAAATTTCGGAAAACTTAACAACCATTTATCTTCACGCGTTTGACAGTTCTGGGACAGTAGGCTTAGTACGTAAACGAAAACTTTTTTCGTTAACGTATCCATACATTTATATGTTCCATACATTTTAGTAAAGCGCCACCAGCGGAAACGCGGAGGAACTAAAATTGGTAGTAATCGGCAGTATAGAATGCTTCACTCTAATACGAAAAAAGTTTTCGAATTCCTTTCAGCCCAGCAATGTATGGAGCAAACGAAAAAAGTTTTCGAAAACTATCAAATCTGGGACTAAGCTTACAGGACAACGTCTGTCGGGTCAGCTAGTAGATAAATAAAAAAATATGAGACCACCTATGATTTATGGCCTACCTAATATAAAAGGAATCATCAAAAACATTTCTATATTGAGGGAGGAATCGCGTAACAAACATACAAAAAAAAAACACAGTCGAATTGATAACCTCCTTTGAAGTCTGTTAAAAACACCAGTCGACCAGTCTATTACCATTTTCATTTCATTTTATATTCCTTGCATGTATTCATTCTATTTTATTTTCCTTGAATTTTCCTAAATCTCCTAGAACGAAATTCAGTACGTACTATAAGATAGGTCCTCGTACTTGTTATCAATTCGATAACAAATGATATTGTCATTTCGTTATTCAATTAATACTTTAATACCCTTGGTATGTAACTTATCTGTGCTATTTTTACACACGTACTTTAGAGTACCTACTATCGCTGCATTGGCTGGTACTATGGAGATACGCTAATTTTTGAAACATTAGATTCGAAAAGACTTGCAATTTTGCGAACACCGCTTTTGCCACACTTTTTACGCGTTTTATATCTTCATTTGTACCTATACTCCGTTTTTTAATCTTAGATATTTTATGTAAACAAAGAAATGTCACGGAAAGTCACTGTCAAAGTGAAATGCCAGTTGCTCAAAACTTTTTTCTCGTATGATCAATATTTTACTTTCTATTTTCTTCGGCTTTGCTCTCGCGCGGTAAAATGGGGGATAATCTGATAGTTCAAAAAATTTATAATAAACATTATTAAAAGATTGAATTGATGGCATTGATTATAGAGGCGTTGACTATTATGTTAGAGGAAATAGAGATCAAATCAAACGTTGGCCACAAATGTTTAGAACCACTACTGTCCTACCAGTCTAATAAAATATTTTCTATCAAAAATTGTTTTTTTTTTTTCAACATAATCATAGTCATTTTATTGGTAACTAATAATTACAAGTCATCTTTGTTACTAGTATCAAGGTACTAAAGTAAATAATTATAAGATCTATTCTAACTTAAACTAGGTAATTGGTAATAACATTGTATAGAAGAGATATTACGCTAAAATAAATAGTACAAAACGATTGCTATTTAATGATTGATCATATTACGACTAGAAAAACTTAATAAAATATCTTTTTGGTCAAATATTGTGAACTACCATTACAAAATATATTTTTTTCACTAGTAACTCCTTTGTTTACATAAAATATCTAGAGTTTTGGCGCCAACGCGGAAAAAACATGTCGGCTCGTTGGATTATTTTCCTAAACTTGTGTATTTTCGAGTGTTAATGTGTACTAAATGGTGAATTATTATTCATTAAGTGCTCGTAAACGTGCTCGAGTGTGGGAAAGTGATATAACGAGGTGAAACGTGTCTTTTCGTGATGTTTCCAAAACTCCATAGGAGCCTCTTGTAAAGTCTTCACCACTTTACAGGGGCATGAGTTCGACTTGACCGTGACTTACTTAGCTTGACTCTGACTATGACTTGTTTGACGCTAATAAGACAAAATAACTGTTTAATATTACGAGTAAAGGACATTGAATCCACGCTCATGAATATTTTAACAAAAAAAAAAAAAAAACATAAAATATCTAGAGTTTTGGCGCCAACGCGGAAAAAACATGTCGGCTCGTTGGATTATTTTCCTAAACTTGTGTATTTTCGAGTGTTAATGTGTACTAAATGGTGAATTATTATTCATTAAGTGCTCGTAAACGTGCTCGAGTGTGGGAAAGTGGTATAACGAGGTGAAACGTGTCTTTTCGTGTTGTTTCCAAAACTCCATAGGAGCCTCTTGTAAAGTCTCCACCACTTTACAGGGGCATGAGTTCGACTTGACCGTGACTTACTTAGCTTGACTCTGACTGTGACTTGTTTGACGCTATTAAGACAAAGTAAACTGTTTAATATTACGAGTAAAGGACATTGAATCCACGCTCATGAAGATTTTAACAAAAATAACATAAAATATCTAAGATAAAACGGAGTATAACAACGTTATCGAATCTAAAATTTCTAACTATTGAATTGATTTGAAACTTTGCAAGTATAACGTAATTCGGATCGGCAAAAGACTCGAGTGGAAAAGGACTAGCCACAATGCGCGGATGAGTTACAAATGGACAAAAAAGATAACCATGTGGAATGGTTACTGGTTACAGACAAGGGAAGCAGAGGTAGACCAACAGAGCGATGCATTGACGAGATATAAAAATCACAGGAAAGGCGAATGATAGAACTATGTGCAGGGCCAGCCCCAGTGCCGGATTAATCACGTAGCAAGTACGGGCCCCGCGCGAAAGGGGGCCCCGCCTTAGAATAACTACACAAAGATATGTATATATATAACATATATGGCTCCAAAAAATATATAAAAATTTACTATGACAATTTGCGCGGTGAAATCGTACCACAACAAATCAAAAAAGCAGCATAAGAGTTATGGTGTGACATTCCACAGGTAATCCATTAATGTTCTTGCTTAAATCGTTTAAAATACCAATCGAAACGTAAGCTACAAAGCGAATTTGTAGCTTACGTTTTGAGAAGGCGTTGTTTAGAAACTTACCTTCTCTGAGTAGTTATTCTAAGGCATATTTAAACCCACTAATCTCTGACTGAGCGTAATTCACTTTGGCAACAAATTATCTATAGAGAAAATAGCTGGAACAATTGATTTAAAGCAAATCATTTCCACTTTTTCCAAAATTGAGTCAAGAAAAATAAATTTTACCTAATCTAACGTTTAAAAAAAATCAAAACTATGTTTAGAGAACAAGCTACTTATATACAAAACTATCCTAAAACCTGTGTGGACTTATGGAATCGAGCTCTGGGGAACGGCTTCAAAAACCAACCTAAGCATTCTGCAACGTTTTCAGTCAAAATTGCTACGAATGATAACCAACGCTCCCTGCTATGTCACAAATGATACTCTACACAAGGACCTGGAAATGCCCACAGTGGAAGAAGAAATAAGAAATAACGCCCTAACTTATCAAAAACGACTGCAAAATCATCCAAATGAATTAGCAAAGATGTTGATGTCAAGAAGGCCTCCAAGGAGGCTTAAAAGGAAGATAGGAGACTTAACAAAATAAGAAAAATTATGATGGATGCGTCAATGGGCGTATTCCACACAAGACAAACGTCACTTAAGACAAAAGTTCAAAATAAAGCCTATTGTGTTCAACAGACACATAGATTTAAAAAAGGGGATTATTTAAAAAAAACCTAACCTAACGTTTTTTTAAAGTTTGTCTTTCATACAGCTAAAAAGGAAGGTGTAGGTCTCTTTAATGTAATAAAAAGGGCGTTTATTTATAGATACGATTACACATCCATGCATGATTACCTCCCTGTTTTGACTTGAACAAAAGACAAAACAAAGGTATTGTAGTGATTTGTTATCAATTTCGTAAGCGCTCTAGCAAAAATCCATATTATTTGAGCTGGTTTAATAACTACTGAAATTTTTGTGGGACCACCTCGCGGGTTTCTTCTATATAATAAAAAAAGAAATACTCAAATTGGTTTACAGATGTCGGCGTCGCTGTACATACATTAAAAAAACTCTGGTAGAATTGAGAACCTTCCTCCTTTTTCAAAGTTGGTTAATATTGACTGAAAGTTGATATTTATTAAGCAACCCAAATACCACATTCCATGAGCTTTTCAATTCATTAATAATGTGCAATCCAGAACCGCCTTCCGTCCGTTCATGCTTCCTAATTAAAGGTATTTTAACACAGACCTAGAGGAAATAGACGATAAAAGCTCCCTGTCAATGGTGTTGTGTTGATGTTGTCCCATTTTCATTTTAAAATTCATTTTATTTTGGTCGAAGGGCATGATGTGTCCTAATGTTTAATTTATTACAAATAACAAACTTAGCGATAAATATAACTAAATACATTACACATACTGAAAAAATATATTAAATTGGCTGATAAATATCTGAGATATGAGCGTTTAAAGTTTTTGTTAGGGATAAAGAATCCTCTCTCCCTTTCTCGCAAAGCGTGTGTTATAATAGCATTTGTATGGTGCGCCTGAGGCGTGATGTCATAGCTCAGTATACTGCGCTCTCTGTCTAGCATGAAATTAAAATACTTAATAAAAAACTAATTTTAATTTTGTTTTTGTTGATGTTGTTGTTTCTATTTATAATCAGCTTTTTTTATAAGGTAATAAAAATATATTTGTCATTATGCCTATTTTGACTAGTACTCTTGAATTGTCAACATCCTTTTCATAGCGCTGATAATGTTAGAACTCGCAGGTGAGTTTTGTTTTATTTTATAGAAGGCTTGCGTTTGGCCGCCAACTCGCTTATGCTAGTTTACGGGATGGTACGACAGAATCAAAGACATCTGTGCTTAAAGAAAAATACGATATAGTATTTAAAGAAGTATACTTACACGCTTAATTAACGTTTCTAAGTAAAACGTATTTGACATGTTATTCTGTACACTCCAACCGCTCGTTTGCTTTGCTTCTAACATGACTACCATAGCTGAACTTCCATAAATGTATCAGTAATGCATCTTACACAAGGTGCATCTATTTTGCACTACTAAAGAAGGATTCGTATTTTTACATTATGTTTACCTATCTTGCTCTCACACGCACGACCTTGCTCTAAGTTGTGCATGTTACTTATAACGTGTGCAAAACGCATTAATCAAAATAAACCTGCGCAGTGGCTTATTTACACAAAAGACAATATTGCCTCAGGGATTGCTCTATCAACAAAGTTGTATCATTCCTCGAAACTCCATTTTGATTACTAACAAACTTTGGGTTAAATTGTTGATACAATGTGTCAAATTGTTTAAACTGTGCATTGAAATGCGACTTCTGCGTAATTTTACGAGCTGCTTCACTCACTTCCTCTAAGTCTGTGTTTGGCACGACGCCAGCGCCACCTATAGTATCTCATGTCAGCTGAACTGCATACATAGTAACAGTCATTTCATCTGTGACATGACCGGGTGAACGACTCGGTTATGCAGGATCACGTCGTTTAGACGCCAGTCAGTGGCATTATATATCGTGATGTAATATCACACTTTAGATCAAAAGCGTGGTTGAAAGAAATAAAACCGTCCATGTGCGAGTTGAGCTCGCGCACTGAGGTTTCCGTGCCACCACATAACTTGTTAGCTAATAAAGTACAAAAAAGTAGTGCAAAAAGACAACATCCCATCAACGCCCATCCAAGTACCGGCCGCGCCCGACGTTGCTTCACTTCGGTGATCGTACGAGAACCGGTGGTGAACAGAAAATTTTCCCCGACTCGCACTTGGCCATTATTTATTATTTTTGTTGATATACTTTAAAGTGTAAACTATAATCATGCCAAGTTTGACGCTTGTAGGTAACCTATGTATTACCGTTTTTACATTAGAGCTAATACAAAAATACGTTAAAAAACACGTTTGTTGTATGGGTAACTCCCTTTCGTTATTACTTTTTGACTTTTTTATTATTTCTTTGTTAATCTGCCATTACATTACATATTCTGTGAAAATTTCAACAGGCTATTTCATGCGGTTCGAAAGATATAGCCGTTAATAGGTAGAACAGACTGACGGACGGACAGACAGACAGACAGATATCGTAGGCTTAATAATAGGGTCCCGATTTTACCTTTTGGGTACGGAACCCTAAAAAACTGCGTATTTAAAGTTGCTAGCTGCTGTTCCGAAAGCTCCTCCCTTTCGAAACTCCCTCCTTCGACGCCAACGAGGGCCACACAGAATTGTCGTCTCCTTCCTCGTTTCGATGGATAGTCAGAGCTCTTCCGACTCCCGTCACGACAACCTTAAGATGTAGTAGATTAATTTGAGCACCACCAGGGGGTCTAGACAAGAGCTATTTTCTGTTAGCGCTAACGCCTGCGGCAAGATGAAATTGTATGAAAATGACATTGACTTGAGATAACATCTCTCAAGCTAATGTCATTGTCAATGTCATTTTCGTACAATTTCACCTTTCCGCAGGCGTTAACGCTAACAGAAAATGGGTCTTGTCTATAAGTAGTCGATATATCCTGTCTTATTTTTCGAAATAAGGGTGCTATTATGTCTTCTGTGCTAATACCTGATCCGTTCGATCGTGGGTAATAAACATATATAGGCAAGTAGCATAAAGGAGTATCAGATATGATACTTGAACTTTAAAGCTAGTTAGCAAATAGCAGTCTTTCCCAACCAACCATTCAAAACCACAGTCAAAAGTATTTGAAACGCAAACATACGATAAGAATATGTTCAATCCAATCGATCATCCAGTCATTTCGCGTAATGACTGCCCGCGGGCCTAATGCGAATTGTTCATTGACCAGTATCGATAGATCTATTTCACATTTTTGCTCAACAGTGCATCTCTAATGTGGGGGCTGAATTTTTTGGTTTGGCTGTATTACTCGAAATACAGAGTGATGGCCGAGCGGTAGCATTTGCGCTTTACAATCTGACGGCACCTCGGCCCTGCTCCAATAACTTATTTAGTACTTCAATAAATTATGTGCAGTTTCGATGCAATCACTCAAAAACCGTGAAGGAAAAAATCTTGAGGAAACCGACATGTCTAAGAACCTCAATAATATGACATTTCACGGCCATTGTAACATAGTCGAAACATCGAAGGAAAAGTACATATTTTTACCTAAATTAAATAATACATGATAAGTCCCGATAAACATTTAAAACATGTGTTCAAATCGAGAAAGTTTAAAAATTACTATAATATGACATTCACCAACATGGACTGGGCCAGCATGGTGGATTAGGGCACATCCTCTCTCTCAGAGAGAAGGCCTGTGTCCCAGCAGTGGGAACATGATAGACAGAAATGATGAGGGTGTCTCGAGATAAGCGAGAGAGCATTTTATGATCTCGTTGAATCTATCTCGTTTTATGCCTGCGCAGTGTAAGGTCTCATCTGAGAGGTTATCGGGTGAGAAACTAGCTTGAGGGAAAAGTTTAGCCACTAAGCTACATTATGTACACCAAGTCTAAAAAAAAAAGTAAAAAAAAAAGTTAAAGTAATAAATAAAGTTTAAATATATTTTGATTTTTGATTTTTATTATCTACCAACACCACTCCATTGCAGCTAGATATACAGGGTTACGTATATAGACTGTACTAAGCCGAAAGGAGGTCATTGTACTCATCATTATGAACAACTAGTACTATGGGACTAATGGGACCAACCCTGAAATCACGAAAAAAATATCAGTTGTTCCATAGAAAACGGCCATTGACACTCAAAATTAATGGAACAGTTGGTTTTTTTTCGCGATTTCAGAGTTGGTCCCTTAGTATAAGTTGTTCATAATGATGAGTACAATGACCTCCTTTCGGCTCAGTACAGTCTTTATGCGTAACCCTGTATAAGCTTGAACTGAAAATTTTCTTACCAATTTTGAAGCGTAGACCTTATAATTTTTTTTTTATAAGTGGCAAACGAACGTCGGGCCTATAGACACCTATAATACCCGGGGCATTTTCAGTGCGTTGCCTAACTTTGAGGGCTCTATCCCTTCGTTTGAAGCAGTCCAAATGATACTTCAGAGGAAAAATCGAAGGTTGTAAGCCATTCCACAACTTACAAGTACGTGGCAGAAACAGTCGATCAAATTAGTAGCATTTAAGTAGGTAGGTACTACAGGTTGTCTTTCCGTGAACATGGTGCATGTAACTGCGCTGAACTATCGGGAGCTCATTCCACAATCTTACCACGGTAAATATCCCGTAAATAATCATATAACTTTAGGTACTACAGGGTCTTCGTGGCCGACTATAAGTACGTTAGTTTGTAAAGCTGTCAATTTAGATAATTTCTCAGAGCTCTATCTACAATGGTCACTACTATCAAAGGCCCGCAATTGATTTATTCTGTGAACCGTACATTGTATTCACCACAGAAAGAGGGTTATTTCATGTCATTCGTTTCTATTGCTATGATAATACTTTTGATATTTAGAAAATACGAGAATAATAATAATAGATACGAGTACAAAAAGTTATAAATATTATTCGGGAAATTGACACACTGTCTGACCCCAAACTAAGCAAAGCTTGTGATATGGCTGCCAGAGACTGATATACATACATATATAGTTTTAAATACATACGTAAATACATCCCATCGCCATCTTATTGTCCCGATGAGTATGTATACGAGTAATTGCATCATGTTTATTTTGGAATTAATACTTTTTTGTTACAATGTTTTGTTTATTCAAATCAGAACATAACTTAAATATAGGCCCAATGCTTCTGGAAATTAAAATATAGTATAAACTGGCTGGCTATAGTATAGTTTTAGCTATGCTGACGACTGGTTGGAGGTGCTGGGCTGCTGGCCTAAAATCGTGCAAGCAGGCATACCAGCCTCCCATGTACAGCCAGTGTTTAATTTGCCATTGGTGCGGTCGCAGGTTGCTGGTCCAGTATAAAGGTTAATTTATTACTCCAACTTTGGAGAGTCAATACTCGATACCACATCGTCAGCTTAAATCCAAATTCTGCCCCTGGGCGAAACAGTGCATGACAAATACATACGATCTACACCTCCAGGAAGATATATGCAGTATGCACGAGTCGGAACCCGCCTCTGAACTAACGTAAGCAACAAATAATAAAACTGTAAATTATTCAAGAACCACTTTAACTTAAAATAAATTAAATTTACATTAAATTACATTACAGAAATGACTATTAGAATATGACAAGACGAATTGTCAAAAACTTCTAGATTCGGAGGAAAAACTAGAAACGTGTTTTAGAAAGCCTGTTTTCGCCGAATTATTCAATCGAAGAAATGTTTACCAATCACATTTATTAAATAACACTATATTTTATTTATATCCTCCACTATTTGAAAATATGAATGTGCTACTGTTTGCCATAACTGCGCAAATTGATGCAACGCAACCCAAGTACTAAGACTAAGTAAGTAGACGACATATCAACTCTTAACACCAGATAAAGATGAAAAAACCCGATGATGATGATGATATATTACCTACCATTTGTAAAGCAATCTCCATGACACGTAATGCAGCCACCTGTCCTGTCAGAACAAACACCAAAATTCATTCATCAATACTGAATGAAGAAATCGAAAGTAGTTCCATTCTAGACAATGTCCTAACATTCTGTCACAAAATAACTATATGAGTTTAGTTGGGGATTAGTGACTTTTGACTTATCCATTGTGGTTTTAATAGTGTTTGTTTGTGTTATTCGCACTTATACAGGGTTATTTTAGCTAGGAAAGGCCCGTGACTGTGTCAGCGTAGGGCTAGGCTTCGCTATATGATTTCCAAGAATCCTTTTTAGTGCTCAAGACGTTATAAGAAAACTTGTGCAAAATTTCATGCTTCTAAAGCACAGATAACATTATTTTTCTTGCATTAATGCAAGAAAAATAATTTTTTGGTTAACCAATTTTTTTATTTTTTTTTATTGTTTATTCGGGGACCGTGGAAAAAGGCATAACCAAAGATACGCATATGCCCAGCTATTGTTGAAAGCTGATTATGCCTATTCTATATTTTAATTTTTTATATGAGAATGTATGAAACTACTCCGACAAACACGTTCAAATATCAGACAAATATTAGTCAACATTAGCAGCTCAGTGTCTATTTTCTAACTGTACAAATCACTTGTCTTGTCACCTTGCTAATCAAAGGAACAGTTGTTATGACAACCTGCTAAAATGGTTAAAATAAGCTAAAACTTAGTTTTTAGCACATCCTCGCTATTTGCTTTCACGACGTTGTTTTTCGTATTAAGGTTAATCTCTATCCGTGGACAAATAAGTTGTTGGACATGTCAGTCGACTATCCTTACATAAAATTTGCAGGGAAAAATATAGAGCTAAGTTATTTTTAGTTGACGCGTCTCTTATGTAACACATTGTACAATTGTGCGAGTGTGACGAATGCGACATAGTGCTAGCGAAAAAAATCGTGACATTTTTCAAACGTGATATTATACACCGAAAGAATGAGAAAACTCTATCATAGAAGACACCTCACAGAAGAAATCAAGGCAAGTAACGTGACTGCTGTAAACGGTATTAGTTCAAAGTAAGGATAATAAGGGCAAAAGAGTGTGATTATCTGTGTATGAACCACATTTTTCAGGATCAGATCAGGTCAATTTCAATGGTCGTTCGATGTAGTGAAACAATCCCTGAACCAGCTGATGTGACTCATAAATGATGCTTCAGTTGGCGCGACTCTAAATTATTTTTCCTCGAATTTCCATGTTATTTTTTTCGTTCAGTTGAAGCAGAAATACGCTAGAGATTCGTCAACAGTTTTGAAAATAAACTTTCGCAAAGTAACGCTTGCTTCAATTAATTTTCCACTGTTTCATGTCCGGCAACACATTCATCCGAGTGTCTTTGACCGCTAGGTATGTAGCTAGGTATTTAGGTATTCTCTAATCAGTTTCCGTTGTTCAAACAGCCCAGTTTAAATGTGGGATCGCCGTGACGGATGACCTGACCTGGAGGCAAATAAGCAAATTTTTTTGGGTTCCGTACCCAAAGGGTAAAATCACGACCCTATTACTAAGCCTACGATGTCTATCCGTCTGTCTGTCTATCCTACCTATTAACGGCTATATCTTTCGAACCGTAATAGATACAGTTGTTGTTTTTTACAAAATATGTAAAGTATAACAACAAATATAAAAATATGGCTAAGTGCGAGTCGGTGACAAGTTTCTGTTCATTATATGGGTGGTAACCTGGGGTGGTGATGAAGGAATTCACTATTAAACCTTTTATGTTTAGTCTTTATTATATTGCACTTTACAATAGCAACGATGACGTACAGTTTGTAATAATTTCACTATTTAAAAACAACGAATAACTAGTAGTAATTTAAATAATATTCTGAGCTGAAGTACGCGCGAACGATCAGTAGAACACTGTGTCGACTCTGTGTCAACGACGGCGACACGGCGCATGCGCAGTGCTCCTGCGCGTTGAGTCGGCCGTCGCACGCGCGGCGGTTTATGCATAAGCTTATTGCGATTTAACTTCACAAGGTAAGTATATGAAATTGTATTTTGTTTATTTTATTATTTTATTCATGACGTTGCGTATTATATTTTATTTATGTATTTTATGTATTATCATACATGACACACCACAATTACATAGTTATAACTAGTAATTTCGCTATTGAACTTTGTGGTTACGGAACTCTCAGTGCGCGAGCCCTACTCGCACTTGGCCGGTTTATTACTAATTACGCGTGGAGTAAAGCATCAATCAAATGATTATCGTCATTGCATTGATGATATAGCTTTGGTGCATACTTACTGACTCAAAATTATTATCAACAAATCTTACCCACATCCCCAAATAGGGCCGGGTGCACACCGGCCACCCACGCATCACTTATTGTAGTTATTGTACTTTCTACATGACAACGCCATTGTGAACGAGGTCTTGGTCGCTCGTAAACTCAAGTTTATGACATAAATGAGATATTATTGTTATGTGATGTAATGGGTAGTTGCTTAATTAGGTAATTGTGTTCTCCGCTTTAAAAAGGACAAATATCTATGACGAAAAACTACCCACGAGAATTATATAAAAAACACAGTCGGGTAGGGTTGTACGTATTTGTCATCGACGCAAACTAACTAGTCTATGTGATCTTTTTTATCGGATACATTTCAGAGAGTGTGCATCGGATCTACATGATCTAATTCCCTCCTGCCCATTTTCATTTGGAACTCGGAACAGAGTACAAATATCAGCAGAAATATAAATAAACTTGAAAACATTAACTAGGGTCAAGGTGACACCTTAAAAATAAGAAAATAATAATAATAAATTGGCGATACCCGTAACACCACTCCCCACAGATACCCGTAACACCACTCCCCACAGATACCCGTAACACCACTCCCCACAGATACCCGTAACACCACTCCCCACAGATACCCGTAACACCACTCCCCACAGATACCCGTAACACCACTCCCCACAGATACCTGTAACACCACTCCCCACAGATACCTGTAACACCACTCCCCACAGATACCCGTAACACCACTCCCCACAGATACGTTGCCGATCTTTGAAGACTATTAAACATAAACGAAAAAAATCGTTTATGTTCTATACTATGTACGTACTATCATTGTTCTCATATTGTATAAAAGACGATGTACGAGTATGTATGTACATATATGTTCCCTATGGACTCCAAAATGGCTGGACCAATTTTGACAGGATTTTCACTGGCAGATAGCTCTTGATATAAGGTGTATACACACGGGTTAAACCGCGGGGCGCAAATAGTAATAATTTTAAATTTATAAAAAAAAAACTTTTTTTAATGTTTCACGAAACTTAACTAAAACATGCCTATAGATAATAAACACAGACCCTAAAAACAAACATTAATATGAACAAAAAACTAACTGCTAAAATCTATTGAAGTTTTTGATTGAAATCTTTTAGACGTCACTCCGACTGACAACGTTTTGTTACAAAAAAGGGATTCGATTAGTCGATAAAAAATATCGATACAAAAAAACTTAACTTAAGTCTTCATTAATTTGTTTATTGTAACATAGAACTAATAACTTTGTACGAATTTAATATAAACACACTACGCACTTTAAACTGGGACTTTTTAACGTAATCTACATTATATAAATATATATAAATGAATCCCTATTTACCTTGGTCATTAATTATTGGTAAATAATTATATTTACTTATAAATAAATATAATTTATTTAAGTACTAGCTGACCCGACAGACGTTGTCCTGTCTTAGAACTGTCAAACGCGCGAAATTAAAATCGTCGTTAAATTTTCTGAAATATTCCAATTTTCTGCGCAATTTTCTTAGTTTTTCTTTCCGTAAGAACCTTCTAGAAAATATTAGAACACTTTAAAGTAAAAAGATGAATGAAATTGGTAAAGTCATCTTTTCATGCGGGTCCCAAACTATAGCATAATATTTGAGGTTACTCCGAACAAACGAATAAATCAGCGTAATTACAGCGTTCCTGTCCTGAAATCTAGCTAATGTAATAGAATATCTATATATTACGGTTCCAAAGATAATCTAAAGGTAAAAAACCTTGTCTTAGTAATAGGGCGCCGTTGACACCCTTTGCTCGGCTAAGGTGTAGCTATAATATGATAATATTGTAATGCTAATAGCGCACATCGAAAACAAAACACGTTTTAGCACAAATGACATCATATTTAACACATTACCTATTAGATATTGACTACGATGATGTGATGTTACAAAAAAATCTACAGCTAACAGTACGTGAGGTCAATAGAGAAGGCAGAGTTAACAATAATTGATAAGCGGTGATGTTGTGATTTATGAAATCATGAATTAGTCATGTTAATAAGACGCAATTATAAAATGCAAATATATAATCATACTTTATACTTTTGATATTATAAATGCGAAAAGTTTGTTGGTTTGTTTGTTCCTCTTTCACGTAACAACAGAGTAGCGGATTGACCTGATTTTCCGCATGGGTATATATATATATATATTATTATTATTATTTGAATGTTTTTTTTTTTCTTTCGTGTTTTTTTTTCCGTGTTTGATCAATATGTAACGATAATAAGAATGTATACACTGTGACATGTAACTATATTTGTTATGAATAAAAAAGTATAAGTATAAGTAAGTATATGGGTTCTACCCTAGTTCAAGAGCCGGAGAGACATACGTACATACTTTTCATCGCCATTTTTCATCACTACGTGGATGAAACCGCGGGACGCAGCTAGTAAGTACATAAAAAACAAACTTATGGAGAATTTTAGCCAGAAATAATTAAATAATAACTACATAAATTTATTTAATTTACTTACTAGTTTTTTTTTTTTTTTTACATGACTTAATTTATATTTTTTTAATATTACACAATTAATACGTCAGAATTTCACAAACTACTTAATTCTAATTATAAAAAATCTAATCTAGTCAAACAGCCCGCCCCGGATCGTTCCTGGTGCAAAAGTGCCCATAACACTGGCAGCATTCCCACGCTGATAATTAAATTGATAATTAAAAAACATTTCCTCTGTAGTAGTTACTTATTTTAGCTATTATTTCCTATCAAAAATCTTTCAGAACGCCGGATGCGTAATAAAAATGCTGGCGTGTTTTTAAACATTGCCATTCAGCGTGGTAGTCCCGACAACATGCTGGGTACGCTGCCAACTGGTAGTGGGCTCGTAGTCCAACTGTTTTTGTATACTAGACAAGGTAGTTTTGGTTTTCCGTGTTTGTATTTTGTAAAGATAATAAAGGCATTTGCCAATAAAAATAATAACTAAATATAATATTTTAGGTTATACTGATTAGCTAATAAAATTAATTGTTACTAAAAAAAAGCAAAGAATTAAATCATTAAATCATTTAATCATTGTGTTTGTTCTATATCTGGTTGTTAATATCTATTAAAGTATGTATTTAAAACTATATATGTATGTATATCAGTCTCTGGCAGCTGTATCACAAGCTTTGCTTAGTTTGGGGTCAGATGGCCGTGTGTGAAAAAAAGTCCTGAATATTTATTTATTTATTGAAATTAAAACCTTTCTGATTTTATCGCGTGAGTTTTCATCCAAGTAATCGAAATTTAGTTATTTTTATAAGACACACTTCTGAACCAAAGATTTTCGTATGACGTCATTGTTCTAAACCAATTTTGCTGAAATTTCTATGGGACTAATTTGAAATATATTTTTCCGATTTAGATAGATAGAAACTTTATTGTGTACACCAGAAATAAAAATTACAACACGATAGAAAACACTTACGAGCTAGTGCCACAAGTGGCGGCCTTATCGCTTAAAGCGATCTCTTCCAGGCAACCATTGGATGGAAAGAATTTACGTAACAGAATCAGATTTAGTTCAAACATAACAAACATATTTTTTTGAATATGCCGAATTGAGGACCCCGTCTATTTTGAAGTCGAATAACAAGTAGGTAGGTAACTTAATCACCCCCAAAAAAACGTTAAACAGCATGTAACACATTTAACCCTAAAAACCACAACTATTTGTGGTTTCCAAGCTCGAAGGATCCAGTAAAATCCGCTGCAACGATATCAAGTGTCAATCGTTTGAACCAGAGTCCCGTTATCATAGAATAGGTGATAGTTGTTGCTGCAACACCCGACATCCGGCCTATCCTCTATGAAAGATAAATGGGTCACATCAAGCAAGGGGCGATGGATAAACAAATTATTCGATTATGAAATCGAATAACGAAAGAATCGAACATATCTTACGAATATTACAATCATATAAATCGATTTTTTATGCCGTAGGTGGCAAACAAGCTGACGGGCCGCCTGATGGTAAGCGATCAATGTCTATGGTGATGGTAGTTTATTTATAATGTAGAAATGCACAACTGGAAGACTTAATGATAAACATTTTTTACCAGTCAGATATAATGGTATGAAGTACATCAAAAATTATTATTATAGTTAAAACAGGAGCAGTGGTAGTGATAGTTTAAAACAATATACAGGGTAATAAGGAAAGGGTGTACTAAGCCCGAAAGGGGTCCGTTATACTAATCATTATCAACAATTTTTACTATAGGATCAACGCTGTAATCGTGGAAAAAAACAGCTGTTCCATACATTTTGTCGTGTCAATGACCATTTTCTAAGGCCAGCTGTTTTTTTAATAATAATAATAATAATTGCCGCCTGTTCCCATTCCAGGCTATATATACCATCTTCGACCATACCGTTGAGTTGTGGTCAATAGCCATACTAATACACCGTAAAAAATATAAATATAGATTAAAATATTATGACCGCGATCGATCAATCGCAATCATACTGCCATTTGTGACATCGTTTTATTTTATTTTACTCGATAACTTTTGGTGGAAGCAAAATATTCTACGTTTGAATAATAATCGATTTTTGTTCGATTTTACACAGCTCGTGAAGCAATAACAATCGACCTCTCAAATTGTATTTGATTTGACAGACTAACTCTATGATTGGGGTGCTCTAGTTAAACTATCGAGGTCCAATGGCCGTCAGCAACTGGTACAAGATGCTTTGTCGCAGTGGCGTAGCTATACTGCTTAGTCCCGTGGCAAATTCATCGGATGGGGCCTTCGAACAATTATACATAGAACGCACTATTTTGACTCTGTTCCGATTACTTCAAATGCGCCACTATCGCGGTATCTATTTGCGCGTTAGTCTTGGTACGTCTGAGAAAGAGCATGCTGCGTGATCAAAATATGTGATTTCTATGAGTTTTTGTTACTATTTGGATGTTAAACAGTAATGTAAGTGTAGAAGTGGAATATTTACTTACTGATGATATGATACGCCATCTTTTTTGTACTTTTGTTCTATTATTGTTGCATTTTTTCACGGAGCACTTGGGCATTGTTACGGCTTGTGCAACTATCGCGTTACTGTTGGTCCGATCCGTCACCGTATTGAGTTGGTACGGATTGAGTATTGCTGCGATTAGCGCGTCATTTTTGCATCTTTGTATTTTTTGATCGAAGGATGGGCCCCTCCCTCAATGTAAAGAAGCTCATCCAACATTGTAGCATTTTCTTTAAATTAGAAATGACATGTGTTTGGTATTTTAGTAGGTAACTTTTAAGTTTTAAAACTAGTTAAAATCAAAACAATATTTTACTTGTTTATTTATTAATAATTATGCTTTGGGCCCGTGGCATAACGCCCATTCTGCCAGCTTATTGTAACGCCACTGCTTTGTCGTATTCTGTACTAAAACGCTAAGCAACAATGACCATGCTGCTAGTTTTATCTATAGAATGACAAAAATGATGCGTGTACGTTTTCAAATCGAAAGTCAAATATTTGAGACATGGGGTTTATTACAGACTTCGGCGAGTCACGTGCGCAAGAGCTTCAAGACCCTCCCCCTTTTCCCTCTTCAGCAGGACATGTAGAAGAATGGCACACTGCGGCCTACACCTGGTGAAAATACCAAAAATTCGTACTCAACGGTTTGGGTCGTCATTTATGATACGTGCTGCCCAAGAATGGAATTCCCTGCCGTCCTCCTTGTTTCCAGAGAACTACAATCTACTTCTTTGAGGCTAGAGTTAATAGATTTCTTCTAGATCAACGTGTTCCATTCTCGGCCACACCGTCGCTTACCATCAGGCGAATTGGTGGTCAAATCTAAATGTACCGGATAGCCCGTTGATCCAGTTGGTAGTGAACCTGCCTTCTGCGCTTGGGGGCGTGGATTTGATTCCCAACTGGGACATACATTCATGTGTTGAACATTTGTGTTTGTTCTATATCTGGTTGTTAATATCTATTTAGGTATGTATTTAAAATATATAATGTTTGTATATCAGTCTTTGGCAGTCATATCACAAGCTTTGCTTAGTTTGGGTTCAGCTGACCGTGTGTGCGAAAATGTTCCGAATATTTATTTATTTATTCTATAAAAAAACAAGGTCTCACTTGATCCTAAAACACTTGACACAATAAAATAAAAAAATAAAAGCTTCCATTCACTAAATTAAATCACTAACCCATAATTAGAGACAACGTTAATTCTAAATAAGGATTCCTTTAATTTTTTATTCCTTGGCCAGAACTGACCGTCAAACTATACTGCGACCAAAATTAGGCCACGCATATGGCAGGGTTATCAACGCGGGAACAGAGTCACAGATTAGATCACTAGTAAATATCCCAGCTTATCTGCAGTGGTGGCGAAATGGTGGAACTAAAAATGTTCTACGGATGGCTGTTAGTTTTATTTAGAAAATACGATGATGGCTCCTCAATCTATTTTTCTGTAGGTGCGTTAACGGAATGTCATTGACCAATGACTTGGGGGAGAGGCCACGTTTTGTTTATGTTTTACAAAATATTAGGATCGTTTGAAAAGGAAGTGCGAAAATGGGCTTTATGGTTAGTAGCAATAAGAGCTCTATGTAGTTGCATGTGAATAATATTTATACACATTTATTTATTTGTACTTATTACGCACAATGCTCTTTATTCTATTCACGTGGATTAAGCAAGTTTGTTTTCAAAATAATGTTCAGATCTTGGGGGTAAGACAAGACAAGAGCTGTTAGCGTTAACGCCTACGGAAAGATGAAATTGTATGAAAATGACATTGACAATGACATTAGCTTGAGATAGATGCTAGCTAATGTCATTTTGTAAAGGAGCAACAGCAGGAAGACACACTCTACAACCAAACCTATACCTACTTAGTACCCTTTTCTTGGAGTTAAAAAAGTAACATTACATTACCATGTTACATTAGAGATCCGACAAATAAACAAACAATCTGTTTAGTAAGGGATGATGCTGGGTGGTCCGCAGAGAGTAAAAGTAATTTTACGGCGATGTAGCTATTTTCATAGAGCTGTTAAATCTACCCCTGATTCAGTTAAATTGTATACGTCCTGTCTATAGTCCTTTTGTTTTATGTTTAGTTCTTATTGTTGTGAAAACATCTAATAACGACTGTCATCAACTTTAGATACTAGATATTACAAAAGGGGATTTGTGGCTTTTTAGGGTTCCGTACGCAAAGGGTAAAAACGGGACCCTATTACTAAGCCTACGATGCCTGTATATCTGTCTGTCCGTCTGTACGTTTGTCCTACCTATTAACGGCTGTATCTTTCGAACCGTAATAGATAGCCAGTTGAAATTTTCACATGATATCTAAGCTATGACAAATTAACTAAGAAATACTAAAAAAGTCAAAAAGTTAAAACGAAAGAGGGGTCCCCATACAACAAACGTGTTTTTTAAACGTATTAATGATTGTAAAAACGGTAATACGTACAAGCGTCTAACTTGGCATGATTATAGTACACGCTAACTAAAGCATAACAACAAATAATAAATAATGGCCAAGTGCGAGTCGGTGACAAATTTCTGTTCATTAAAAGTTATACCGAGCGTCACTTGCAAAATACTAACTATGTGACGGCGTAGCAATAATTGTTTGCCTATTTTCAAATTGTTTTTTATTTTTTACTAGCGACCCGCCCGCCCGGCTTTGCACGGGTGTAATTTACGTGCGAAGTCGGGTCGGGTCGCTAGTTATATATATAAACCTTCCGTGAAAAATGATGTAACTGATGGTGAAAACCGCTTCAAAATCCGTTGCGTAGTTTTAAAGATTTAAGCATACATAGGGACGGACATACAGCGACAGCGACTTTATTTTATACTATGTAGTGATAGTGATAGTGAAGTGATTAATAATTATTGTATTTTGTGGTGGTACGGAACCCTCAGTGTACAAGCCCAACTCGGACTTGGCTGGTTTATTTTTCAATTTCAATATCCAACATTCTCAGTACGATACGCATTAAATTCCTAACAAAAAAACTTAGTACGAAAGCTTATGCAACATGAGTCATGTAGCGTCGCTTTATCAATGTACACAATGTTATCAATTTTGACCCACATTAATAATCTAGGCACGCCCACAAGCTCGATAGCATGGATTCTCTGAAGAGGGTAGATTAGAATGTGTTTGAATCATAACATGTTGTTACAAAAATCAAACACAATTACGTCAGTGGTAATAGCCGTGGTGCCGGGGCAATAGAATACGGCACCGGTACCCCCTGCATGTAGTAAGAGGCTACTAAAAGGGGATCTTCAGGCTCGGGATGGTCAAAGTTGGAGACCATCCACTTAAGTGTACCCAGGGAGAGAACGACAACGTTGTGTGACCAACGTTGTCGTCGGCGGAGGGGCTGAGACAACACGGTTGTCTCGGTAGGAGCCGCATCGCAGTGCCGAGGGCTCCGGTGCGTTCTTCTGGAGATCCTGGAAGCCTCTTGTCAAGGCTGGTCACGGGGGGGAAGAGAAGCGCAACCGATACCAGCAGATGGCGCTTTTCTTTATTCTCTTCTACTAGCGCTACGGTAATTTGATTTTTAGAACCCTTTACGCTATTTGACTTATCTGACTACAGCGCTTACGGAAGTTCAAGACAACCTATAACACGCTCAAATTACGGCGCCATCTAAAATTATACCGTTTTTTAGGCAAATGTCCGAGCTACGCTCTAATGTTCTCTATTCCTCTTAGTCTATCTTCCTCGATTTAACTAACTTTCCTCTCCCTGCATTTGTTATTTTATTTTAATACTTTATTGCACACTTACGAATGTAGACATGAACAAATGGAGGACTTTAATAAAAGGATTTTAATTTTATACTAAAGCCTGTCTTCGTCTTGGGCAGCTTGAACCCCTCGCTTCATTGAGGACTTTAACTGTAGTGTCCCTCGTTACGCTCTGGATTCAATATGCCGCCCGCGACGTAACACACTGTTTTATTCCCTTACTGCATAATCTACTATTAAAAACGGCTTAGTACCTCCTTACTTACCCATATAAAAAGGTAAGTTTGTACTACATGGTACAATAGTCCACAGTAAACAGTGTATTGTAAAGCCATCAATATCTGCAATGAATGCTCCGTTGATGCATGTATGGCAGATAGTTGACCCCACTGGCGCCGGCGCTAATCCGCGCCACAGTTCACACCGTTCAGTGAGACAACTTGTGTGGCTAAACTAGCATCTCTAGATGGTTTACAGCTGTGCGGACAGTCCGTACGGAGCATTCGCCTGCGGGCGGGTGCAGGGATAGCCGTTCGCCCGCGTGAATTAGATTTTAAAATAAAATAATAAATAAAATCTAATTCACACACCGTACCTAGGTTGAGGCACTTGCGCATGTTATATGCATCGTGTAAACTAGTAAAAGGATAAGCAGGTCCTGCAAATGACGCAAGTTCTGGCGCGAGCCACTCGCACAATTACCCGCGCGAATTGCGTTTGGACTACGGATTACCAGTTTGAGAAGGTGAATTAAAGTTTTTTTTTCTCATGTTAGTTTTTTTGCTGTCAAACATTCATCATCGTCATCATCATTTCAGCCGTAGGACGTCCACTGCTGGACATAGGCCTCCCCCATCGATCTCCAAAAAGGCCGGTTGAAAGCGGCCTGCATCCAGCGTTTCCCTGCGGTCTCTTTTAGGTAGTCTGTCCATCTTGTGGGTGGACGTCCTACGCTGCGCTTACCGGTCCGTGGTCTCCATTCCAGAACCTTATGTTGATCATTAGTTTCAAACATTATGATATTATTAGTCAAACATTATGTTGTGCCAACAGTAAATTTAAATTGTCATTCTGTCCACGGTATAGTAGGCAGCGCGTGCAGCTTACACGTCATGTCGCTTGCACCCAATTGCTGACATCAATGCTTGACACCTATACAGGCTCCAGATACAACCAACGCGTTAGTAATTTCAGGGGCCTTACGGACAACTGCAATTACAGGCACCTAATCCGCTCAGTTGGAAAATCACGCGACCGCAAACCGTATCTGGGCGATACGGTTTGCGGTCGCGTGATTTTCCAACTGAGCGGATTAGGTGCCTGTAATAGCAGTTGTCCGTAAGGCACCTGCATGAAGACCCTGAAAGCGTTGGCAGGACGATTTAAGAAGCGTATTACAAAATGCATCGTAAAATTTTAGGTATTTGGATTTTCGGGCATAAAATGAAAAATAAAGCCGTAATTGTAAAGTAGAACATAAAACAAGTAAACCATAATATTAAAATTGTTTATTTTATGTCAGTAATTATAAGTCCGGTAATGTTTACTTCACTGTTACTAATTCTTCACTCCACTTATCCTACTGTTAGTATCTTAAGCCACTGTGGCAACCGTCCATTCGCATTGACCCACGTTTGACACGTGACTTACCGTATAAAGGAGCGATTGGATATTTATAGACCACAGGGTACCTACCTGTGCGGACTTTTCGCTAATCTGTGGTGTTAAATGGGACCAACCCTGAAATCGCGAAGAGTGTCAATTTTCCATACAACCGTTTTCTATGGAACAGCTGAAATTTTTTCGCGATTTCAGGGTTGGTCCTATAGTAAAAGTTGTTAATAATTACGAGTACAAAGACCTGCTTTCGGCTTAGTACAGTCTATATGCGTAACTCTGTATACCAAAATGTTTACGTTGGGTAAGTATATAGGCCTCCTGCTATTTGAGATTGAGTCTAATCATGCATTTTATTGAATTCTTTATTGAAACACTTCATTAAAAACATACAAAAATGGTAAGCGCCAGTCGGCGGCCGCCGCTCACGTTCTAATAAAGGAGAGTGCCCAAATATGTGCGAAATCCGGCACAATACGAGTACCAGTCTACCTTCAACTTTTTACGGTTTATTCGTTACTATTTTAGTGTGAGTTATGTTTCTTGCACACGGCGCAACTATGTTGCCAGGTACAGAAGGTTTGGTTGGTTTTAAGGATGCACGTATCATTAAAGTCTGTTTTTTCTTATCCGTCTTATGTAAACAAATATGGTAGAAAGGCAGCCAATGACAATCACTAGCGAGGAAATTCGGAGCTGTCATTGGTCGAGCAGGGCACATAGCACGCAGAACAGATGGCCGATGCGGCCGAAAGGTTCTCGAATGGAGACCACGGATCGGTAAGCGCAGCGTAGTATGTCCACCCACGTGATGGACAGACAACCTAAAAGAGACCGCAGGGAAACGCTGGATGCAGGCCGCTTCCAACCGGCACTTTTGGAGATCGATGGGGGAGGCCTACGTCCAGCAGTGGACGTCCTACGGCTGATGATGATGATGACAAGAACCATGTACCCGGTTCACTTGGAATGTCAATGTACAGTGCACCGATATAGTGACCGCCACGTCATGGGTCAAGGTGCGACCTCACCGGAACATCTGACCTGTCAGGCGCGGCTATATTTAGCAACGCATTATAATCATAAGTAAAGCATGGACAGCTCATCACTTGGCTATGTTGCGGACTTATGGTCAGGCCTTATAAGTTGCAGGACATTTCTCAGACCTTTGAATGCGCAGTGAGCGTGTAGCCAAAACTTTAGCTGAAGGTTATTCAGGCACATGACCTTGTTATATGTCTTCCCTCAGATCAGACAAATAAGAGAGATATGCCTTGGTACAATCATCGTTCGTGTTCAAATTTATCCATGTATCTGCCACTTTTTTCACTATACCGCCGCTTAACGCTAAAATTGCAAGTACTTGCAAATTTTTTACGCCGACAAAAACTTGCAGCGACACTAATAAACGAACTAATAGTCTACATGCAAAAGAAAAGGGCGGCAAAGTCGTCTGCAGGGTGAGTCATAATATAGGTATCAAGCCTAATTTAGGCCTGATGCGTTCGATATCTCCCTTGTTTGTCTGATCCGAGTCTTTATAATTATTTATTAGATTTTCACGAATAATCATCATTATCATCATCATTTCAGCCATAGGACATCCACTGCTGGGCATAGGCCTCCCCATCTATCTCCAAAAAGGCCGGTTGAAAGCGGCCTGCATCCAGCGTTTCCTTGCGGTCTCTTTTAGGTCGTCTGTCCATCTTGCGGGTGGACGTCCTACGCTGCGCTTACCAGTATACGTGGTCTCCATTCCAGAACCTTTCAGCCCCATCGGCCATCTGTTCTGCGTGATATGTGCCCTGCCCACTGCCATTTCACACAGCTTGCTTCGCGAATAATACACATTGAAAATAAACTTAACATAAAAAGCTATAGAGATGTCATCAAGTCTACCTGCGTCCTGTGACGACATACACTACAAAGTTTGGTACGTCAGGAATTTAAACCATGTAAAACATACGCGATAAATCTGTCAAAAGTTTTTAATATCTCTTTAGTCTTCCTTCTTCCTTATAGCGTTAATTAATCTAGGTTTTGTTAGGTCAGCGTTCCGACCACTCCCTTTACTTACACTATGATCATTGCTTCCTTTAAAGTCCTAGCTCTTGTGCAAATAATGAGATAGTTTTTAAGGGTTACATGGAATGGTGATCGTCATCATCACCAACCAAAAGACCTCCATTGCTGACCATAGGTCTCCTTAGAACTGCACACTGAACGACAGCCTGCCATCTGCATCCACTTGATGCCCGCAAGTTTTGTAAGCCCGTTGTAAATTCACCACCACCACCACCTTTTCACCACCTTTTTCACCTTGAAAAAGACTGCCTAATGCGGTTGAAACTATAGTCGGAGTGACCGGCTTAATCTTACGTGAGTAATTCCCGTGTAATATAAATAAAATCCGTTGAAAATTGTCTACATACTAAACCAACTGCGTAGGAATGTACCTACACTGTATCACTCTATTATTCTATCTCGTCCATCAAACTCGAACGACACGCACCCGCCGCGCCCACGTCGTCTGGTCATACCCTTATATGCCAGCCAGGGCAGCAATTACGAAAATAATTTGATCTATGTATGTAGATTGTATGGTATGAACAAATTGGAAGGTCTTAGGAAAAACTAGTGACGAAACTAGCGAAATTTTATTTTGTTTAGGCGCGATGTCGACCTGATGCGATGAGACATGACATGAGTGATCAGGCAATCCATACTTTGTGAACGTTAAACATTGCAACGTGTGGCAGGTTCCGTACTACAACTTGTAAGATCTCGTGTAACGCTACTAAAATTATAGCATCGGACTAAAGACTTCAGATTATCTGAGCTTTTAATAGGTTTGCGCTTGACAACCACCTCACCTGATGTTAAGCGACGATGCGGTCTACGGTGGAGCATGGTTGCCTAGAAACCGATTCTCTCGCTATTATATACCCAGATTGTAACCATCGGGGAATCATTCAGGCAGTGCATTCCACAGACTAGCAGTTCGCATAATAAAATGGAATCAAAGTGTTTCATACGTTTGTAACTTACTTTCTTTCATTGCAATGACTTTTGTGTGCAAGTAAGTGTGGTCGCATGACGAACAAGAGAGTCGGCAAGAGTGGATGATTAGTCAAATAAAAAAAACGCGAATATTTAAAGGCTTCTACAGACCAAAAGCAGCAGTGGCAGTGCAACTTGTACGCGGACCTGTCCATTTTGTACCTTACACATGGAACTGTGTGAATCACTTCACACCTAATATGAGCAAACGCCCGTGCTCGAGCTGCTGCTTGTTTACTCATAAGCCGGCAACACACTTTGGCCATAGCTCGCCTCGGCTAACGTGAGCGTAGGCCAAGTATTCAAGGCGAATACTACTGACTACACGTTCCGCGATAGAATCCGAAACGCGGATATACGCCGAAGAACCAGAGTCACCGACATAGCTATTTAAATTTGCAAGCTGAAGTGGCAATGGGCAGGCTACATCGCTCGAAGAACCGATAACTGATGGGGAAGAAAGGTTCTTGAGTGGAGACCATGATCCGGAAGACGCAGCGTAGGTAGGCCTCCCAATAGATGGACCAACGACATCGTGAGAGTCGCAAGCATCCAGTGGATGCAGATGTCAGCCTGTCGTTCAGTGTGGAGTTCTAAGAGGGGTTCCTATATTCAGCCTTGGATGTCTTCTGACTGATGCTGGTGATAACACGTTGGTCAAAATAGGTAAAGATTGATCGAGCCAATGCCAACCAACGTGTGGATACAGCTTGCCGAGTGCAGGTGCAGAAAAATTTACACTGAAACGAAGTGAGATGAGTCGTGGCGAGCGATCCCCAGTGGTGGCAAGGCACGTCAAACAAGTATTCACGTTGACTTTGGCCTGCACTTGAACAGTTAGGCGAGAGATGGCAAGCCTAGGCAAATTGATTGACTACACGTTTGCCTGCCTTCGCTTGGCGAGCTGTGGTCAATATCAATATTGCCGGCTTTAGCTCCTTGTATTACAAAACCCCTCCCCTGTTTAAGCAAGCTCTACCTACAGCACACATTTGGTCTACGCAAGGCTTTATGATTAGGTTTCGGCTTATGTCACTATGGTTTTCGCATCGCATCTAATTTATAATTTCAGCCTATAATGGCCTTGACACAGGCCTCCTCTCAGAGAGAGAGAGCGAGAATGGGCCCTAATCCACCATGATGGCCCAGTGCATGTTGGTGAATGTCATATGTCTCTGAACTTTTAAGGTTCTTGGACATACCGGTTTCCTCACGATGTTTTACTTCACCTTTTTTGAGCGATGGCATCGAAACTGCACATAATTTATTTAAAGTACTAAATAAGTCATTGGTGCATGACAGAGGTTCGAACCGGGTACCATCAGATTATAAAACGCTCATGCTACCGCTCGGCTACCATCGCTCTTCGCATCTAATTATAGGACCAGTGTTTCAATAAGTTTCTGGAACAGTTTGATGGCCTAACACGGTGACGAGCAATTCCAACAAACCCCATTTGTTTCTCATTTATATGAAATTACCTGAATACATGCTGTTGGAATGGTGGATCGTTTAACCGCAGAAATGAAGCAGTTGCTTTAACCACAGAAATGAAGCAGTTGCTTTAACCACAGAAATGAAGCAGTTGCTTTAAAGTTAGTAACTGGTCTGGGAAAATTCTGACCGCATCGCCATTGGAAACGTTTGTAGTCATTACCAGTCGTTACTTTGAATTTATTGCTAATGTCTGCTTTATTCATAAGGGAATGACGTTTGACTGGCGTGTACATGTACACTGTACACTAAGGGCTACATAATAGATCTACCTAGTCTGTGCTTTACCTAGTCTGTGATCTTATATCCAATTGGATTGCGTACATATAAAATCTACTTCTTTATTGACGGTTTCTATTTTGCAGGCGTTTTTTTTTTAGATACATTTTCACCACGTAATAATTGATGGCACCAATAGAATACAGGGTCGAAGAAGCGCTGCTAGCTAGCTCTATAGGAGCAATACCTTAACTTAAGTTTTTTTCACTGGCATGTGCCTTTATTAACTTAATAAAATACAAGCTAACACTAATTTTGTATTGATAAATAATTTAAGTTAGATTTATATTTATTGTAATTTTTTGTTATGTATATTATCTTGTTGGTAAAACTTTGGTATTTCTATGTAATATTTCTGTCTTTTATAAGGTGTTTTTGATGCACGCCTACCTACCATTTGTTCCAACCTGGTGGATGACTGGTAGAAAATGTTAAGCATTAAGTCTTCCAATTGTACATATCTACTTAATTTGTAAGTTTGCAATAAAGTATTAAAATAATAAATAAAATTAATTCCTAAAATACTTTGCCTATTATACAAAAACAATTGGACTGACCATAGACCCTGAAGATCTAAGACAATACAAATGCTCGCGCCTACTCCCCGTTGGCAGCGTACCCAGCCTGACGGCATTATTTAACCAGAAGGCTCCATGGCTCTGACCAGGTGCTCTGAAAGATTTTACTATAGTAACACGATAATTACTCCAACACAATAGTTAAAGTGGTGAGCATAGAAGCACTATTTCAGAACGCCCTTAAAAAAACTCGTAAACATCTTAAAACTATTATCCAACCAGGAAGTCAACATAACACACGCGAGTCTCTGCCTTATAAGGCTTTTACGCACTGCCATTTACCTCCGAGCCCTTTTAGGGCTCCGACCTTGGCTGGAACAATGTCAGAATTCCTACAATTCATGATGACCTAATAATTAGTACGTTGGCCTTAAATAACGCGTAAATTGACAATCACATGCACAAGGAAGTCCTGTGAGTCAGACGTGAGGAATAAGAGGCGCCATGCGATCGGACCTTGGTCATTGATTAAAGGTTTTTAATAAACGAAAATGAATCCGAAGAATCAAGCCAAAGAATGGAACTCCTGCAGTCCTGTTTATTTGAGAACTACAATCTAGGCATCTTCAAGGCTAGAGTGAATAGATTTCTGCTAGATCAACGTGTTCCATCCTTAAGTTAAAGTTCCTAAATTCCTAAGTTTAGCCACACCGTCCCTTACCACCAGGCGAGTTGGTGGCCAAACTGAGACCCAGTCTATATAAAAAAGTACCCATTTCAAAGTTAAAGTAAAGTTATCTAAGATATTAAAAAGTGTTTGAAATTATTCATGCTACAATGCTACACCATTTAAACATTTTCTGGTTTCAGGCAACATGCTCAAAATGCTGTAGATTTGGGCACGAAGCTTTTTTTAAATCATTGCTATATCTTGAGACCTTTCGTAATGGAAAACTTTTAGGATTTCCAAAAGTCTCCGATATAGTGTGATCTTTGCCAGTAGTATACTCAGAGGCAACCATGTGTGTGTACCTGTATCACCTAGGAAGTGAATCAAGTGAATGACACACAGCACTGACTGTTGCCCAAATACAGGCGTTGATTTGTACCAGTTCTGCCGTAAAGGGCTATCATGCCCTTTGGCCTCGCAGCGTTTCCGAACGCCTATCTTTGGTAGGGTTAAGGTGGCTTCATAGCTGGTTCATGGCTTAGGAATTTTCTTAAATATAAGATTAGTATAGATAAGTTTTAATTTTTTGGATTATCTGTTTTTCTTTATTGCTGGTTTTGAACCAGCTTGCATATGTGTCCTGTGTGTGCATCTTGGTGGTTGAGCAGTAGCATGTGCATTTTACAGTCTGACTGACGTCACCCGGTTCGATCCCCAGCCCTGCACCAATGACTTGTTTAGTATATAAATATTTATGCTCAGTTTCGATGCGATCGCTCAAAAACGGTGAAGGAAAACATTGTTAAGAATCCGGTGTGTCCATGAACCTCAAAAGTTGCCTGGAAGAAATCGCTTAAGGCGATAAGGCCGCTTATTATACTGCCGGTTTTTGTATTATTTTTAAGTTACCTGTAATTTTTTTTTCGGTGTATGATAAAGTTATATATTATTATTATGAAACTATAGTTAGTAAGCGTCATGACAGTAGCCTGGCGTGAGCCATACCGCAGAACTGCTCTATATAAACAGCACGTTTATGATGAGACTGACTGTTTACAATACTACCGCAACATTTATAAGAGGGTACGTCAGTTGTTATCTCACATTTTTATCTCACGCACAAAAAATAATAATAATTAATCCGTTTTTATCTCGCTAAATTACAAGAGTGCGCTTTTATCTCACCACAGTCCTACGTCCCAGAATAAATAATAGTAGTACTCCGTAACTGCACCTACCATAAAATATAATACCAATAATACTTTACTAGTACTTTTGATTATAGCTCCGGTACAGCTGAAAAGTAACTACCTAAATAATCATATCACAAATAAGAGTGTTTGTGGGTGAAAAAAATATAAATTATCTCAAACATTTTTATTTTACAAAAATAGTAGAAAAATAATCAAAGTAGGTATCATAGGTAGTAAAAAAAAAGATTTTAAAAGTCTTCAAAATAGTTTAATATTTACTTATTCAAATAATCACAGATTTACTAGAACTAATATCAGTTTAATTTGTCTTGGACTGAGTACGGAATTATTGTATGTAATCCTAAATTTATAAAATCATATGTAATCATACACTAAAATTACTGTTATACATACATGATTGACATTTTCAAGTTGCTAATTGACAAGACTTTTTAAATAACAAATTGTTAAATTAAATTGTTTTGATGGTTAGGGTGGGTTATTTGAATAGTTATTAGTTTAGTTATTAGTGAATTCCAAATATTTTGGATTTATTTGACATATTATGTATTTAAATGCTATGTATTCGCAAGGTAGGTAGGTTCAGATACTTTATTATGCACAACTAAAAAAACAGAAAATTAACGAAAACTTAAATAAATAACTAAAAACTAAAACTTAAAACAACTAAATACAAACTAAAAACTTAAACTAAAAGACCATTAGTGGAGGGAAAGGTCCCCAGAATGCTGGCAGCATTGCCACGTTGAATGGCAATGCTCAATTTCTGGGCGAAATAAAAGCCAGCATTCTGGACACCCGACGCCTCCTCTGTATTCTACTTTAGTTTAGATGTTAGAATTTATAAAATAAAGTGTTTTATAAATTATGAATGCCATGATGCTAGAACATGGAGGTCTGAAATTACATAACATCTGCATGTTACTTACCCGAGTCTCCGCACAATAAATATTTTGAATTTTAAATTGCTCTAGAACAGCATTGTGGCTTCGGGCACATCTTCTTTCTTTGAGAGGCCTGTGTCCCAGCAGTGGGAACGTGATAGGCTGAAATGATGATGATGCATCTGAAAATATGCTAAACTGAGAATTTTTAATAAATGAGATACAAAAAGCTCAAAGCTCTCCTGTCCTTGTTAGTGCTAAGAATTGCACTTTTTTTTCAATTTATTTTTATTTTTTTAAATGTTTTAAAACTGATTAGTGATTATTCCTCTATTTTCATTATTCCAATATTTTCCTCCACCAAAATAAAAATTCGTATGCTCCAATATTGCCAGATGTGAGAATTCAGTTACCAGTTGCCACACTCTTCAGGTGCAAGTCCACGGGGAAATTAAAAATGGATTTCTCCGTGGCTCCTTTTTGTATGCATAATTTCATGGCGCTCCTCTATCATCATTAGGGTAATTGATGGACTTCTCTGTAACGGGAAATTTCAATGGAAAACAAATTTAAGGAAATTATGTTTCAAAATTTTGTCACGTCGAGAAATTCTGGTCTCTTTCAAATTGATTCCATTTTAGTGAGTATCAGATAAAATATATTTACTACCAGCTGACCCGACAAACGTTATCCTGTCCAATGAGTTACGGTTCATACAAAAATTCTATACAAAAAGCATCCTAGCCCGTTGGTCTAGTTGGTAGTGACCCTGCCTTCTGCGCTTGGGGGCGTGGGTTCGATTCCCACTTAAGACAAACATTCATGTGTTGAACATTTGTGTTTGTTCTATATCTGGGTGTTAATATTTATTTAAGTATGTATTTAATAAATATATATGTATGTATGTATATCAGTCTCTGGCAGCCATATCACAAGCTTTGCTTTGTTTGGGGTCAGATGACCGTGTGTGCAAAAGTGTCTCGAATATTTATTTATTTATTTACGTCTACTGGATGCCAGCGACTCTCATAATGTCGTCGGTTCATCTAGTGGGAGGCCTACCTCGATGCGTAATTAGAAATAATTATGAATATAGTTATTTAAATGTGAGAACTGGATTGTAATTTACCAGACGAACCATACAAATAACAAATCGGTCAAGCCATTTTCGAGTTTTTGCGATTATAACGCACGGCAACTGATATCAACCATAGTAGACTCGATAATCAATTTAAATCATAATAATAATAAATCATTTAATGGCAAGTAACAAAGATCCAAATAGTATTAAGTACATTATTAAAAAAAAAAAGTTGCTCGCGAATTGTTTGTGCTACGCAATATCTAATGGTGTTTGTAAAAGATAAAAAATATATTCTTGTAACTCGGCTTACTTACTTTTAATCGATGTTTTAGAAGGCTGTAACGTATCGGTAATATTTTCGGTATACATAATTATTGTCTGGCAGTCTGTTTGTTTATCGCACAAGGCATACAAATAACTTATTAAAAAACCGGACAAGTACGAGTAGGACTCGTGCTCTGAGGGTTTAGTTGGACGGAACACTCAGAGCGATAGTCAAAAAAAAAAAAAAAACTAACTGAAGTTGAAATATTGACAGACAAACTTAACTTTGTAGTTGATAATAAGGTTCTTCGTTACATTCCAACTACAAAATGTTAGTTTGTAATAGCAAAATAATTATTTTTAAATGATATAACTTCAAATTTGTAACTTTAGGATTTATTCCTATATATGTGCTATGAGACCTTGCCTTTTGCCAAATTTCATAATTCTAGGTCAACGGAAAGTACCCTATAGGTTTTGATTCCCCTGTGAAATCGCAAAATATGCGACATAAACGTTCATATCTTTTGATTGCGTTGACTTTCAACTTTTATTTTTTTTATAGCGGAAAGAAACTGTAGACCTAAGTATTTAATATAAATTTCAACTTGACACCTTTACGCGTTCTCGAGAAAAAGGGTCTTGACAGACGGACAGACGGACAACGAAGTGATCCTATAAGGGTTCTGTTTTTTTTCCTTTTGAGGTACGGAACCCTAAAAAGGTACTTGTTTTTTTTGTGTCAATAAATTTTTAATAACTGAAATTGTTGTTTTAAAAAATCTTACTTTCTAAGTGCGAAAATATCTTCAAAGATTTCAAACACTTAGAAATATTCCAGTCTGTCTTTGTGTTTTTTTCGTGGGTTTTTTTTCTACCTTTGTTTGTGTCTTGAAAAGAACCTATCGTAAAAGCGTTTTCTTTTGCATTTCTTACTAAAAGTAAAAAACCAAGCAAACCGCAATATTCTTTTGACCCGTCACTGGAAACCTTTTATTTTATTTTATATAATAATAACATCTGTTCAGATACTGCTCATTACTGTTCTGTATAATGTAGTAGTATTTATTAGAGTTTATAATGGGTACTTTATATCATCGTAGCATATAAGGAGGCCATTATCGCCCACCTGGCGTTTGTTTACATTTTGAGAAACTTCGCAAAAAAACTTGCGTGTCAAACAACCTCGACCAACTCGAAGTTAAGTTCGTAGTTTATTGTTTTTTTTAAATTCAGTGGAATTTGTAAAATAAATAAAATAAAAATAAAGCCAGTATTTTTTTTAATTAAGTTTTGTATTTTATGTGGCGGTACGGTACCCTCAGTGCGCGAACCCGACTCGCACATGTCCTGTTACATCGTCTTGGTTTGGTTGGTTCTTCATACTGAAATACAATGACCTCTTTTCGGTTTTGTACCGTGTAACCACAGAAGACATAATAGACAGTGATACCCTGCATAAGTGATTCAAAACAGCTCTCATCAAGTCCCGTAGTTTGAAAACTCCGTGAGGAATGTTATCATTATCATAACACAGGTATCGTATTATCACACGCGGCGGTGCAACGACCTCTCAGATGATAACGTATATTAGACTCATTTGCATATGGCTCTATTAGCTTTCTTCTGTAAATAATTGACCGAGCGTAGAGAGATCACAGATTGTAAAGGGACAAGTCGGCATTTGTATGTATGTTTGTATATTTGTACGACTTTATCAAAACTTGCGTGAGGATACGTTATAAACTATTAACCGTCAAACCGACGCGGTAACCGTCTCCGGGAGCGCGCGTATTCCCTGATGAAGAAGTTTCAATGGATCTGTAACCTGTCGCTCGTTTCGACCGATAAACATAACGCGTATGTTTTTATTTACATTTTACGTTTGTATATTTGTATGATTTTTATGTTTGTATATTTGTATGATTTTTATGTTTGTATATTTGTATAATTTTTATGTTTGTATATTTGTATAATTTTACGTGTATGTTTATATGTTTGTATATTTGTTCGACGATATCTTGCGTTTCGTAGATCCGATCCCTATGAAATTTATTGGCTAGTTGTTAATATCTAGAATTATCTACAATTTTTAACCGAGCGAAGAGAGGTCTCGTATATTCTAATGGGACAAGTCGGCGTTTTAGGTTTGTTTGTATATTTGTTTGATGATAACATGCGTATCGTTGATCTTATCTTTATGAAAATTTGCAGGCATATAGTTCATTTCAAAACAATTTTTGAGTTAGAATATGGGCAAAATCGGTTGCGAAAAAATAGGGGCCGCGAGGTCTCAGCTTAGAGCTAACAACTTGTGATTTTACTTAGTATGAACTATTGCTACAAACTGACTCTCAAAGCTCAAAGTCACAGTTAAAATCTGACAAGGTAAACAGTAGACGACCTTCGCACATTTCACCACCACCCACTGCCTCTAACTACCGTGCAGTGGTACTTGCAGACGGTAGAGTGCGCTCGAGTGATGGTCAACATGCCATCGTTACACTAACGTCAAGTTATACCAGTTTAGATTGGTCGAGTAGATGGAGCTAGCGGATTAAATTTTATTTTTACATGCCTGCCCAGGAGGAGGGTATTGTTTTGGGTGTTTCATAATGTATAAGTGCAGAGCGATGGTGGGTGAGTGGCCGGTAGCAATTACCATCTAACAGCGCCCGGTTCGATCTAGGTGCTGCATCTACGATTCATTTAGTACTTATATAAACTATTGCAGTTTTCGATGCCACTGCTCAAAACGATGAAGAAAAACATCGTTAAGAGACCGGTATGTCTAATCTAAGGTCCTCAAAAATTCAAAGACGTCCGCTGGGCTAGCATGATGGATTAGGGCCCATCGCCCCTCGCACTCTCTCCCTCTCTCTCTCTGAGATGCTTGCGACCTATTTATGTATATTTTCTTTACATCTTGTAGCACGGCTTGTAGTACGGCTTGACAGATTTTGACGTGCAATGTGTGGTTAGATTCGTTTCTATGTCTGGAATGTCAAACAGATAAACATTTTCATTGATAACTATATTGCGTCCCGTGGTTTCACCTGCGTAGATTACTCGTTATATAATCAGCTATCTGCTAGTGAAAGTCCCGTCAAAATCGGTCCAGGTGTATTGGAGTCCATAAGGAACATACACTTGTTTGCGTACAGAAGATTAAGTAACCTAAACTTGTTTGTTTTGCCGGTTAAGAATGTAATTATGCCTTTTACAGAATTTTATTGACCATGAATAAATTCACATATGATCCAGCTTGTTAGCTTGTTGGTCCAGTAGCTGGCATAACACAAACCAGCAATGTAAACACTCCCGTCCCCTCATCGCAAAATATTGCGCACCCACTGCCGTAAGTTGTTTGCGTAGAAAAGAAACTTGCAGAAGGACATCTTGCTAGAATATTTATATTTTGCCTGTCCAGATTTTATTTTGCTTTTTACAGTATTTTGTGACCACACATAAATTTGCATACGTTGCAGCTTGTCGTTCCAGTAGCTGGCAATACAAACCGGCAATGTAAACATTCGAGTTGCCTTATAAACAGGTGCGCCTCGTCGCAGAATCTTGTGCACCCACTGCCGCGCGCGAGTTATTTGCGCACAGAAAAAATCTTGCAGAAGGGTGTCATGTAGGGTTGCCAACTTTTTTTACAAGAAATAAAGTAAGTAGGTATATTAAGGTAGGAAAAACAAAATGGAAAAATATACAGTACCTATTATTATAACTTTTTAAACTATATATGTAAGTACTGTATTTTTGTTGAATAAACAGTATCATAGAACTAAAACAGTATAAAACAATTTGTAAATGGTTGCTAATCCTAGTGTGAATGATACCAATGGGGTGAATTCTGCGTTTGCTACGTTATTTTATTTAGCTACCATTTAACCTGGATTTACACGTTATCGAGTGCTAGAAACTGCAATTAAGTAAGTCTCTTAAGAGAAGTTTTTGCAATTTTGCTCAGGATGTTATTGCAACAAAAGGGCAACTACTTCTGGGCGTCTATTTAGATGTTTTTCACAGTGATTTTTGGTCAAAGCTGATAAGACGAGAATGTGTATCGAGAGGTCCTGAGCTTTTCTCACAGATTTATGGCTTGCGCTTAGACTTTCCCGAGAACCACGCGAATTCAATCTTAATGAGGCTATTACATTTGCCTACATTCAGAGACCCAATTTAGGAAACGCCAAATTCAGGCAAGTTTAATAAGAGTTAGGACAATTAGGATCTTAAATAAAGGAAAGGAAGGCTTCCTTTGGCCTTGAAGGCCTTGCAAATGTAATATCATCACCATAATCGTCAACCCACTGCTGGCGTACAAGCCTCCTCTTTCCATTGGTCCCTTGTTGTTTGTCGTTGTTTTTATCTTTTCCTTGTAGTTGTCATTACTTTGTTGATGATGTTCCCATCTCAGGCCTAGCCACACGCTCAACAGCTTTGGAATTTCAAAGCTGTCCAAGATAATCTCACTGCATTACCTCAACTGATCCACACGTCAAGTCCAGCGCTGTCAAGTCAGTGGGCGACAAGATAGCATTCTTTGTCGTTTCGCAACTATTCGTCGGGTGTCGGCTGGGCCGGTAAGCTTAGCCGTTCGTACATGAAAGCGCCCAAAGTATCGGATATACGGCTACTCTAGTAGCGTGTCGTCAGCACTTAAGTTATTGCCGACTTGCGTCGCCTGGTGTATGAACAGTTAACGTGGACTGAGATGTTTACTGGTGTCTGGTGTTGTAAACACGCGACTTCGAATACTTCGACGCTTTTCATTTACAAGTAGATTATTTTAACCCCGACGCGAACAGAGGGGTGTTAGGTATAAGTTTAACGTACTAATATATATGTATCGTTATCGTAGCTCCCAAACGGCTGAACTGGATTTGATTTTTTAATGCCATAGTTGCCAAACAAGCTAGCGGGCCCCCTGATGGTAAAGGATCACCATCGCCTATGGATACCTTTAACACCAAAGGCATCACAGATATGTTGCCGACCTTTGAAGACTTATTGATAACCCTTTTGAAGAACTGCATGTTGTAGTTACTCGGAAATTCCACAGGAAGGACAGCTCATTCCACATATAGCAAGTATGAGGCATAAAAGATTGAGTAAAACGCAGTGTGCGATTTCCACAAATTTATGATTATGTGAATGAGCTTTCAGACAGTGGCAGTGCGATATTAAACTGTGACGCCGGTAGCAGATCGAACAGTTCTTCAGAATACTCCCCGTTGTAAATGTGATAAAAGATACATAGAGACCCAACGTCTCTACGCATGCTGAGTGGCTCTAGGTGCTCGGTGAGCTTGGGATCGTACTTGGATTTTAGCTGAAATGGTATCGAATCTTTAAATAATAGTGCACGGCTTTGGGCCACTTGTATAGCGGTTCCACTGTCTGATATTCCGGTCGGAGTGTATTGAGAATTTCCCTGTACCAGTGTAGCTCCTCAAAATAATGCAGAATGGCTATGGGCTGCTGGCATAGCTGATCCATCGCTTGTGATTTCGATTGGGGTGTATTGTGAGTTTAATTTTAGGTCATTATAAATCTTATAATAACGGAGCACTGCTTTGGGTTCTGAAACTGTTATTTCATCAGATGTATAATGGCATTGGTGCTGGCAGTTGCGCGGTTTCTCCAAAATTTCCCGATTTACTGATTGGCAGTGTAGTAGCGGTATTGAAAGGTGAGTGGAACCCCAAGAATAGCAGTGTCCATTACAAAGAGATTCAACCTTCATCATCATCATCATCAGCCAGAAGCCGTTAACTGCTGAACATAGGCCTCCCCCTTTAAACTCCACACTGAACGACAGCCGGCCGTTTGCATACACTGGATGCCAGTGACTCTCACAATGTCGTCGATCCATCTAGTGGGAGACCTACCTACGCTGCGAACATTTCTTCGCCATCGCTTATAGGTTCTCGACCTTAGCTTAGCTGAAACAATCAGCAGGAATTCATTTTACATTTATTTAATATATCTGATAAACAAGAAATGTAATCTGCTTGATAAGGATCCCAAAAACTTATGTTCATAATTTTGACGCCATAATTAATTAAGTTGCCAACTTCGTACTAAACAAACGTGTGCAAAAACTTCCTAATCAAAACGTATCTATTTGTAACGCTTTTCAACATAATTGTTTTATATAAAAACTTGATATGGTGACGTGTGGGTGCCGCAAAAACTGCACGAGTGGGCTGCGCGTACGCAGGATTAGCTAAATCGGTGATAGAGTTATGCAAAATATGACTAAATTTAAAGGTATTGTGACAACTTAGCATTATTAAATGGTTTGATTTTTCTTTTTTTATTTAATTAAAGTACGATGGGCCAGGAACGTCACGCAATGGATGCCCGATGGACGACGCAGTCAAGGAAGGCCCAAGAAACGCTGGCGTGACGATCTTGACTCATTCCGGAGGACCGAGAAAATGGGGGAGACCTTGGCCTACCAGGGGGACAGTAAAGGTTAAAAAAAAATAAAGAAAAGATATTTAATTAGGCTTGCGCTTGACCGCCATCTCGCCTTACGTTGAGCAATGATGCTATCTACGATGGAGCACGCTTGCCTAAAATAAATCGATTCAATCGCCCTAATTGTAACGATCAGGGAAAACTCTTACAGGAAACGCATTTCACAGTCTAGCATTTCACACAATAAAGGTAGAATCAAAGCGCTCCGTGCGGGTTTTCGGTATATCAATCATGTAACAGGTACAAAAACTTACGATTGAAGTTATAATTAAAGGGCTGGTTCTTACTATTAAATTTCTTACTATTGAAGTTATGGTTAAAGGCCTGGCTCTTACTATTAAAGTTCTTACTATTGAAGTTATATTTAAAGGAATTTCTATTGAACTTAACATCCAGTTAAATCTCAAGAATTTATCGGTAAAACTTTCAGCCATTTCCCACAATCATAAGTTATGTATCGATCGTTTGGCACCTTTTTTTCACATGATTATGTCATTTCTAAGATTTAATTTTACTCTGGATTAACAATTTGAAGTGGCAGTGGGCAGAGACAGCACGCAGAACAAATGACCGATGAGGTCGAAAGGTTCTCGAATGAAAACCACGGACCGGTAAGTGCAGCGTACGACGCCCACCGAGAAGATGGATGGACGAACCTAAAAGAGACCACAGGGAAATGCTGAATGCAGGCCGCTTCCAACCGGCTCTTTTGGAGATCGATGGAGGCACATGTCCAGCAGTGAACGTCCTATGGCTGAAATGATGAATTTTACTCCACTCGTTTGCGTGGTCTGTCATATTTTTTATTCCTCTTTTACGAATCCTGCCTCACTCTTGCATAATTAATGTTAGCCAATTAGTTTACCGAGCGGTATATAATAAGTCAAGTGTTTTGTAGTCACGTCGAGCACGTGCGACGCTTCCTCGTTTTAGTCTTAATTCTCTGATTCCATTAGATTTAATGGCTTTTATAACTTCATATTGGATGCAGCAAACAGAGCTACTTTAATTTAAGAGCGCATTTTAGCGACCTTTTACTTATTTTCAACATAATATGTGAAGATCTTGTTGTGAAGGCGAGCCAAAAATACTATTTACAACACATTTGCTCAAAAAGTGCACTTACGAAGCCTGTATACATCGTTCGAAAGTTAAACATTACGGATCATACAACGGAGCGTGCGGTAATGAATTTGTCCGCACGCTCAGATGTATAGCACTGTGCGTGTGATTTACGGTATTTTTTTAATTTCCATCATAATTACATAAGAATTCCACAAAAGAGTTTCATATTACGAGAATAAATAAGCTGAATGATCAAACCTCCTTGGAAGCGCTTTTGCTCAATACGTTTGTCTCAGTTTAATACTAAAGAGAAAATGAGACGAAAGATGTAGTTCTAATTTTCACCACGTGATAGTGGCGCTATTTGCATGTTCGCGCCATTTTCTTATTATATTATACAAACTATTGTTGTGACTGATATTAAGTTATAAACAAAAATTGTTTCTTTTGTAGCCTTTTTTTCTCGCAATTGTGTTGTAAAACGTTGTATGGCACACGTGCGGATTGGTTATTACAAACTCGTGACTATGGTAAGCCCTCGACTTCGTCTCGGGCTTACATTCGTCTACTCGTTTGTAATAACCAACTTTCCGCACTTGTATCATAAATAACTATTTCACTTTTCATGCTGGTAAAGTTCTTGTTTATGATCAGCGTATGAGGATTAAAACTGTTTTTTTGCTCTAGTGCATAAAAGTCTGTTTTTTGTGCACTACTGCATCAAAATGCTTTTTATCACTCGGTTACTGCATAAATATGTTTACTCTCTAAAATCATTCAAAGAAGTTCAGTTTGTAATAAGGAAGTTTGCCTGGGTCTTTCATAATACCCATAATAGACCCAGACATAACTTTTCTGGAATAATAAAGCTCTGGCCGTATCCAAACACCAAAGAAGCCGAAGCATGTCAAAGTAAAACGTTTGTGCTTTGGAAACCGAACCATTTGCGCCACGAAAGTCTTTATCTGAAATATCTGATTATTCATATTCAGACCAAGACTCGAAGATCTCCAGTGAACCTTTCATACTTTGATAATATACCATGTATATAATCAAATCCTTCATATAAGATATACTTCCACTAATAATATAACCGTTTTTGAAAATTTGGAAATTGGAATCCTGGCTCTCAGAAATATCCAGGCCTTATCAATTTAAAACTCAAAGTTCCAAAGTTCGGAAAAGACTTGCCTAGGAAAAGGCGACAGAAGGGATCAGAATGTGGGCAGCATTGGTCAAGTTGAATGGCAATGCTTTAGTTTAGCCTATAATGCCTATAGTAACTTATTAAGTATCGATAAATAAAAGAACTAAGTACAAAGAACTGAAATTAAAACCTAAACTAAAGCATTGCCATTCAACTTGACCAATGCTGCCCACATTCTGATTCCTTCTGTCGCCTTTTCCTTCCACCAATATTCCTTCCACCGGGTGTATCAGTATTTTTTTATTATTATTATTTGTGGGGCTTTCATTAATATCAATAAAGATATATTAAAATCTCTGATCGTAAATCACGATCTTGGTAGTGAGTGAGCTGATATAATTTACAAAACCACACAAAAGAAACAGTCTGGAGCTCTCAATTGCCCAAGATATGGAAGTATGTGAGACATATAAATTACCAACTGATCTGCAAACACGAATGTTTAATTTTGCCGGCGCCTACACCTCATAAACAATATCCATTGCACCAACAAACTGTGAAATTGGCCTCGTCTGGACGCTGATGCCTTTAGAACCTTTCCTCAATGAAGAACCTCAAACATTTTTCAACACTGAAAGGACATCTTGCAGCACTTAAAGCGACAAGGGAATAGAAATTTGTAGCCAAATCAACAAGGACAATATCACAATGAGAAAGCTCAAAGATAGCTCTAACATCGAAGGAAGTATCAGCAGTTCTTAAAATGACATGGGACTGAAATTTTGAAACAGTATCAGGACATTCAGATTTTATGGAGCGATGATTGAAATAAGGAGCGATGAACTATTATAAGACCAAACTCAAATGAAACTCCACAGGAATGTCAATATCACCACACTGAATTTATTTCAACATTATAACATTTTAATCACAATTCACTTAGCACTATTTTAGTACTTGACGTCCGTTGGACTCGAATCCCCACGACCGAATGCCTTTCCGCTTGCCGAGTCTCCTCCCACCAAAACCTCATATCCCCTCTTTTTCTTTTTATGTCTCAACTGGCATTAGTTTTAAAAGTCATAAATAGTCAAGCCAGCCACTCTTTACCAATACTTTTGGAATTGCCAGTGATAAATTTAAACCAATAAAAGTAATATGTTCAAATTAAATGTTGAAAGAACGACTAATGTTCATAAATATACTCGAAACCTTACACTCGACCATCCTGATAACATGTGTGACCCCACACATGCCTCTGTAGGAACCTTACACTCGGCAAGTTTTAAAGTTTTCCGTCCGTATTAATTATAATTATACAATATTATATTATAAAAGTATCCCTAATTTATACAATAAAATTGGTTTTGGAAATAACTTTAGTATAGATATTTATAAATACTACATCATCGTTAATATTATTTAATCAACTTTGTTTACATCAAGCATCTATGACCATAACTATCAACCATCAGAAACTAATTAGAATAACAATACAACATCAATAGTCACTGTAACCATCTAATCTCTACCAGATCCAATCAATAATTCCAGAATAAACAGATCTGTACTAGAACCAACTAGCTGTAACCGTTGTTCTCTCTCTCTTAAGAACAAACAGCCACTAGTTAGCCTCAAACCCAGGGATTTTGATTAACTGCGTTAAGTAACGAACTAATTCATTCTCGTTATTAACGAATCAATCCAAATCATCACTATACTAGCTAACCAACTAGCTGTAACCGTTGCTCTCTCTCTCTTAACAAACAGCCACTAGTTAGCCTCAAACCCAGGGATTTTGATTAACTGCGTTAAGTAACGAACTAATACATTCTCGTTATTAACGAATCAATCCAAATCATCACTATACTAGCTAGCCAACTAGCTGTAACCGTTGCTCTCTCTCTCTTAAGAACAAACAGCCACTAGTTAGCCTCAAACCCAGGGATTTTGATTAACTGCGTTAAGTAACGAACTAATTCATTCTCGTTATTAACGAATCAATCCAAATCATCACTATACTAGCTAACCAACTAGCTGTAACCGTTGCTCTCTCTCTCTTAACAAACAGCCACTAGTTAGCCTCAAACCCAGGGATTTTGATTAACTGCGTTAAGTAACGAACTAATTCATTCTCGTTATTAACGAATCAATCCAAATCATCACTATACTAGCTAACCAACTAGCTGTAACCGTTGCTCTCTCTCTCTTAAGAACAAACAGCCACTAGTTAGCCTCAAACCCAGGGATTTTGATTAACTGCGTTAAGTAACGAACTAATTCATTCTCGTTATTAACGAATTAATCCAAATCGTCAACTAAATCAAGTCGCGAATTCCTCTTCACGCTTTAACCAAACCAACCAAACCGTCCTTGTCAAGTCGCGGATCTATTCATTCTCGCTCCTTGACCTGAAAAAATACAAAACCAGGAGATTAATAACTTATGTACTTAGTACTTCATTATCACTTGTATCATCCATATTATCATTATTTACATCATCACTATCATTATCCAGCTCTAACGATGTTATGTGTATCCATGGCTGCATCCGGTCTGCCGCCACAGTAGTTTTACGCTTATTTTTCATTCCTTCGAACCCAGGTCTAGGAGCCACCTTGTATCGACCATTTCCCAATTTTTTTTTTGTAACTTTAAATGGTCCTTGATAAGATGGCAGAAGTTTCGTGCTTTTGCCATCGTTTTGAAAAGCAATCTTTGCAATTTTTACTAAATCACCTTTATTGTATATACGTGCTGGTCTTCGTCTTTTATCATAGTATTGTTTTTCTTGCTCCCTATCAATTCTGTCTTTTACTTCCTTACGTACAGATAATAATAGATCACAAGGTTCGCGGAATAAATCTGTTATTTTGTTCAGCACTGGGTTACTCACTGTTTATTACTGACCCGAACATAACCTCTGCTGGGTCCCTACCTATCGTTTTTTGTAAAGTATTATTAAGACCCTACTGTATCCTTCCTAATTTTAAATCCCAGTCCTTCTCATTGTTTTTTAGATTTTGGGCGGTCAATGAATCCAAATTAGTGCGATTATATCGTTCAACCTGCCCATTGGACCTCGGACTCGCTACCGCATTCAATATATGTCGTACACCTCTGTCTAGACAGAATTTCTCAAAAAGGTGCGAGGTGAAACCGCTTCCATGATCACTTACAAGTCGATCAGGAGTTCTAAAAGTGTCGAAGACATCTTCTAAAACCTTTATCACGCTCAGAGTTTAGACTGTCGCAAGATATGTTTACTCAAAGACTTGGAAGGGAATGGATGAGAATAGCAAAAGACAGGAAACTATGGACAAAACTGGGGAGGCCTACGCCAATGAGGCGACATCTACACAGGACTAAAATAACAAATTAATATTGCATGAAAAACATACTAATATTTAAAATTAATTGACCGAAGAATAATATTTGACATAAAACATCGAAAAATATAAAAAAATAAATAAAAACAAGTGACGATGCGCACAGCGCAACGTATGGAACGGAATTTAAATTTTAACAATGGGATTTAATAACCCTTCACGTTTGGTACTAGTCTTTTTCGCGTATGCACATTCAATACAAGCCTCTACGTATATTTTTTTTCAAATAAACCGCGACATTTTTGAAAATCAGTAGGTCTTTTTTTTATGCGTTCTAAAGCCTTCTCATAACCGACATGACCTATATCGTCATAGTTCACCTTGCACACCTGCCATCCCACACCCTTAGGAACTACCCACCTGACATTTTCTTTGTATCCGTCTAAACATTTGAATAATTTATTGTGTCGAAGAACATAATTTTCTTTGATATATTCAAGCCCTTGAGAGTCCAACTCAAGAAATTGCAACTTCGTTGCATCTTTAAAAACAACAATATGAGGTTGTTCGGAGTAAGTTTGTCCTATAAGCATTGGTTTATCGAGTAAGTGGTTATCTACAACCTTGCAACAGACTCCCGCAACTAGCCCCATCGATGGATAAGTTTAGCGTTACTGATCCTAACGATTGGACTAGGCCATGACCGAACCCTTTCATTGTCGATGGCACACCGTCATGAGAGATTCCTAACTTGGTGATAGTGGACTCTCCTAGTAAAATAACCTCACTACCAAAATCTACGAAGGCTTCCAAGGCTATACTATTAATAATAACTTATTTCATATATTATTATATTAATTGTCATTGGGATTGGAATTTGATATGCATATGGCTTTCTGCACATTGCTAGACTTTGCAGATTGGTTACCATGCCTGAGTAAGCAGGTATCGACAGTGTGTCCTATTCTTTGGCAATGATCACATTTTATTAATGGTTTAGTGCATCTAAAATACGGGTGCCCTTTTTCTTTACAATTGTAGCAAAATAACCCTGGTTTTGCGTTCGATTCAACATTAGACCTATTGCTGTGATCATAGTCGTATGTATTGGAAACTTCGTTGCTGGTTCTGGTTCGGAACGATGGCTGATAGAAGTTATCCTTATTACTTAGCAAAAACTGTAGTAATTGATCAGGTTCCATGCATCGTAACGCTAGGGCACTTGATTTTGTGGTTCTGTCGCTGATACCATGGATGATACAGTCGACAGCTCGTTTTCCAGTGATTTCATATTGGTTAATCAAGGAAAGCTTCTCGTAAAAATAGTTTTCAATTGGTTCGTTAACCTTACTCCTACATTTCAACATGTCCTCTAAGCACTGGCCATAATTTTGTTCGCAAGGAAAAGCCTTTAGTAGTTTTTCCTGCCACTCAGTCCACGTAAATAGAATTGTATTTAAACTTTGATACCAAGTTTTGGCCAGTCCTTGTAGTTTTTGCATTGAAAAGTGTATGGTTGTCTTGTCATCCCAGCCGTAAACAGAGGCACATTCGTTCACTTTTCTAAGCCATACATCCATTCGCTGACTTTTAGCTGAAGGATCAAATTCTGGCAGGATATTTTCATAGTCAAGTTTATTATTTGAATGTGTACTCTGCATAGCCGACTGTGACGTTGTGTTACATTTGAACGACTGTATTATTTTTACAATATCTTTAGAAGAGAAAGTAGGACTACATGACCTTGAACGACGGCCGGTGCTGGGGTCGCGGGTCCGCTGGCCACGTCGCTCATCGTCGGTACGCTGGCCACGTCGCTCGCAGTCAGCATGCTGGTTCCATCGCTCGTTGTCAGCACGCTGGCTACGTTGCTCGCTGTCAGCACGCTGGCCACGTCGCTCGCAGTCAGCATACTGGTCCCGTCGTTCGTAGTCAGCATGCTGGTTCCGTCGCTCGTTGTCAGCACGCTGGCCACGTTGCTCGCTGTCAGCAAGCTGGCCACGTCGCTCGCAGTCAGCATGCTGGTCCCGTCGCTCGCAGTCAGCATGCTGGTCCTGTCGCTCGCAGTCAGCATGCTGGTCCCGTCGCTCGTTGTCAGCACGCTGGCCACGTTGCTCGCTGTCAGCACGCTGGCCACGTAGCTCGCAGTCAGCACGCTGGTCCCGTCGCTCGCTGTAAGCACGCTGGCCACGTCGCTTGCAGTCAGCTCGCTGGTTCCGTCGCTCGCTGTCAGCACGCTGGCCACGTAGCTCGCAGTCAGCACGCTGGTCCCGTCGCTCGCTGTAAGCACGCTGGCCACGTCGCTTGCAGTCAGCTCGCTGGTCCCGTCGCTTGCAGTCAGCATGCTGGTCCCGTCGCTCGTTGTCAGCACGCTGGCCACGTTGCTCGCTGTCAGCACGCTGGCCACGTAGCTCGCAGTCAGCACGCTGGTCCCGTCGCTCGCTGTAAGCACGCTGGCCACGTCGCTTGCAGTCAGCTCGCTGGTCCCGTCGCTCGCTGTCAGCATGCTGGCCCCGTGTGTTGTGGCGTTGTTCGTCCCTTCGGCCTCGAAACTCTGCATCGCGTTCTTTTTGTACGTCTTGCTCTTCGTGACGCAATCGCTCGCGCTCGCATCTCAACTCTTGTTCACGCTTGCGCAGGCTACGGTCTGCACTGTACTCGCTAATGTGGCTGCGACTGCGTGAGTGACTTCGCCTCGCAAAAGTGCTCCTCTCGCGGCAAGGAGTCACCAGCCGTTGATGGTCATCTTCACGACCCCATACTTCAAGTTCATCCATTTTCTGCAACTTACAACAATTTTTCTGTGTTAATAAAAGTAAATTTAATAAAGGAATAATCAACGTCTTTTATACGTGTAACTACTTTGTTCACAAGTATCCCTACATACTATCCTTTTTAGTAGGTATCTACTAGTAGCAGTAGCAAACAGCTAGTAATAAAATAAACTCCATTTATTCAAAAAAAGTTAGGTACTTTGAAAAATAAATGATAAGTATGTAGGAACAAAACAGACTTTGAGAAGAGATCAGATTAATTTATTGTTTGAAACAATGTTTCAAAACTGCGATAAACTTGCATAATGCTAGTGAATAGCCTATATTTCAAATTCATTTTCACGTGCATGTACTTTCGTTTTCATTTCACAAGTACTTAAATTGGATAGCGTTAAAGCTGTAAATAAATAACTCGTAGGCGTGTACTTACGCAGTTTATGCGATGTTTATCCCACTTCTGACTTATAAGACCAAACTCAAATGAAACTCCACAGGAATGTCAATATCACCACACTGAATTTATTTCAACATTATAACATTTTAATCACAATTCACTTAGCACTATTTTAGTACTTGACGTCCGTTGGACTCGAATCCCCACGACCGAATGCCTTTCCGCTTGCCGAGTCTCCTCCCACCAAAACCTCATATCCCCTCTTTTTCTTTTTATGTCTCAACTGGCATTAGTTTTAAAAGTCATAAATAGTCAAGCCAGCCACTCTTTACCAATACTTTTGGAATTGCCAGTGATAAATTTAAACCAATAAAAGTAATATGTTCAAATTAAATGTTGAAAGAACGACTAATGTTCATAAATATACTCGAAACCTTACACTATTAAGTGAATTATACGTTACGTTTCCGTCTGTTCAATATATCCTCATTGAAGGATATCAAAACGAAAATTAAATAAATTACATAAAAGTTATTGGAATCGAAAAGCAGAATACCGGGCAGTGTCGCACCTTGCGGGTATAGACCTATGGGTAGTAGGTAATTAACATTCTCAGTTTCTTTTCACATAGACATAATTTCTTTTTTTAACTTTAACAAAAAGTAACGAAAAAAGTAATGTCATTGAAGGACCACGCCACGCTTGGCAGGCGGGTTGGCGAGCGCAGTCGGTGTTTTTATACTCAAAAGACACTGCTGCCCGTCTTCTGGTTGATCCCTTAGCCGACTTCTACGGCACCCACGGGAAGAAAAGGGGGAGGTCTATTTTTAGGCCGGTACCTCCACGGTTAACGGGCACATATCACGCAGAACAGATGGCCGATGGGGCCGAAAGGTTCTGGAATGGAGACCACAGACCGGAAAGCGCAGCGTAGGACGTCCACCCACAAGATGGACAGATGACCTAAAAGAGACCGCAGGGAAACGCTGGATGCAGGCCGCTTCCAACCGGCCCTTTTGGAGATCGATGGGGGAGGCCTATGTCCAGCAGTGGACATCCTACGGCTGAAATGATGATGATGATGATGATGATGAACGAATAATAAATAAAAATGTTTAGTTTAAAAAATTCATTTAAGCAACTTATTTTAAAAACGTAAAATAACAACAATTAGCTAAAACTAAAATAAAAATAACCAATATACATTTTAAATTACTAACTGAATAAAAACAACAATTTTAAATAAATAACCGGCCCTAACTGTACCTGGTGCGAAGGTGCCCACTGCCCATAATACTAGCAGCATTGCCACGCTGAATGGTTATGGCCAATCTTTGCACAAATGCACAAGGTACGAGCCGGAGCGAGGGTCAATATTTTTCTCCTTCAACCTGCTAACCAAGCCCCAACTAACATTAAAAAAAACTAACATTTGTACGTCGTACCTGGCAACGAAATGAGATACGTTTCCATTCTTACGGCCCAGTATGTTACTTTATGTGTATGTGTACCTAGCATGTTCTGACAAATAAATGATTTGATTTGAAGCTTTCCTTAAATATATAAAAAAAGTTATTCAAAGTTAAGATATCCCAATTTTACAGGACTTCTATTTATCTTCCTCCAATGCTGATTGCCTCGCTTTGGCATAATTTTCCATGTCAAAACCAACGTAAACTGACTGCTAGGAATGCCTAATGAATTCTGATTGGACTAGACGCTAGTTTATTGCAAGTGCCAGATTTAAATAAGCAGTTCCTGGAGCAATTAGCACTAGCAATTAGTTGAGCAAAGTCCAGCCCTTCTCAACTTCGGGTGGACTACTAGGGAATCTATCAGAAATTGGGCATAATGGTTATCTTAATAGCTTTAGTAACTGCGATTCTGCACAGTCAGAATGAGGCAGTAACTACTGCAACCAAATTAAACCCACAGGTTCCCTTAATGATAGTCTCCTACCTACTGCCGGATTCGACCAAAATAAAATGAATGGACAGGCCATAACCATTGAACCTGCTCAGTAAAAACGATTCAAAACCGTCGGACATAACTTCAGCACCTAATTACAACCATGTCAGCACATTTTTTATAAAAAATAGATTCGGTTTTTTGTTGTGTTATTACACTTCGGGAAAGCACACGAAGGCATAATTTTGTCAGATGTTTCGTTATCATGTAACAATAGTCTTGTGTCGCTCTTCCTACGGCTAGAGACTGACTGAAATGAAGTGAGCGCCGGCGCTCATTTCGTAATCTTCAGAAATGCGCTTCTTCTGGGCCCGTCCATTCTTTTTATTTTGGTCGAAGACTACTGGCAGTTATTTTCTTGCAATCTTACCATGAATAGTGTATTCGAAGTAGTTTTGTTCTTGTTATTTCAAAGACCCTGGTGCCATCACAGATTGAGGAGAGTGAAATAAAAATAGACAAGTTATATCCAGCTGTGAGCAGTAGATGCCAGAACCTGCTTTTAGGCTATTTACGTAGTCCTTTCCTTTTAGTTAGGAGCGAATCATGCTATATCTTCGAAAAATAATTTCTCTGAAGTTTGTATTGGGATAAGTAAAAATGTTTTACTTAGATGACTTGGATACTTCTTCCTGCAGTTTCCTGTCTTGGGACGCCCTGGAGCTCGCACAGGTCTTTCTACAACCAGAAGAGAAAAGAAGAAGACAGGAAAAGTATCGACTCTTAGTATTGGAAGCTGAGACTTGTATCAGGTTGCTGCGTCGCTGCGTTAAACGTCGCTGCGAAAACCCGTGACTCCAATATATTCAACTCGACAATCACTAGTACCACCGTTTCCAATGGAATGCGCTATAAATCTATGGGCCAATGAAACCAGCCAGCGTTGTTGACAAACAGCATTCGTTACAATTGGCGGTAACACGATACGGCAGTGGGATTTATTGTTATTGACCATGCCCACGTGTAGAGGTGACAGTGGATATACATATTTATACTACTTACTACTATTATTCATGTAGTACTTATATAGATGAATTTTAGTATGTGCAATCCTACACAACCTGGCTGAACCTAAATGCAGCCGGGTATCTTTCATTTGACCGCCAACTCGGCGATGATGCGGTCTACGATGGAGCACACTTGCCTAGAAGAACCCAGATTGTAACTATCGTGGAACAGCCATTCAGACAGCGCATTCCACAGACTCGCACAGTAAAAATGGAACCAAAGCGCTTCGGAAGAGTTTTCGGAATATCAACCATATAGCGACGTCGATTTTTCATGCTCCTCTCTGGCAGTCCGATAGAAAAATGACTCACACTCTCCGAAACATATCCGCAAAAAAACCGATAGACTAGCAACTTTACGCTGATGCTCAAGACTGAGAAGCTTAGTCTGAACTAGGGATCATTCCTTATGAGCCTCCTGGTACGTTTCTCAATAAACTCACATGTCTCAAGTTGATATTTAGCTGAGTCATCCCAAAGGAGATAGCAGTACTCCATGCACAATCAAACCTGTGCTTGGTACAGTGATAGCAACTGTTCCGACGTAAAGTACTGTCGCACCTTTGACAGGATACCCAGTTTATAGGCAGCCAATTGAGTCTTCTTCTCAATATAGGAGCCAAAGTTGAGGGTTTCGTCTCTGACACTATCAAAGATGAAACAAAGTCAGACATTTTCTGGGTGGTTTATAATCTAACATACATTTTGTAGTTGGCTGGTCATTTTACTATTTACGAGCAGTTTGTTATGACTCATTAATTCTGTAATCACGCCCGCAATGCACGTCACTCAGAAATCAGTCCGATACGGCGCTGCCCATACTGCATCGTGACGTACTTTGTTTTAATTGACATGCTGATTATGCAGGCGATAAAGCGCCATAATATGGACTATGGACAGGCTTCAAGTGGTATCCATCTAGTTATGGATAGAGTTTAAGTAATGTATTCTTTATGGACAAACCCAAGTGCTTCTTATGGTTAGGTTATGTTAGTGATTTGTCATGAGATCACTTTTTCCAAGATTGATCAGGCCCAAAGCAAAGATCATGTGAACTGGCTGGGAATCGAACCCGAGACTTCCGGCTCAAAAGGCAGACTGGCTATCACCACACTATACCAGCACACTGATATTTTAAAGCAAACCAGTGTAGGTGATGAAGTGTTGCGCGAACGCAAACCGTATTGTAACAGTATCTGGGCGTGCGCACGATATTCCAAACTGCGTTAGTTTTAGACCGCGTAACGAATTGGGCGTTAGTTTTTTTATTGTGTTTTTGTTGATTGCGTGCGATTGACTGCCACCTAGCCTGATGTTGAGCGATGATGCGGTCTACGATGGAGCAAGCTTGCCTACAAGAAACCGATTCACTCATGAGTTCGTGTATTTCGTGTGCTGGTATAGTGAAAAAATTGAGTGAAAAGACACATTTAAACACAAACTATAATTATTGTACCAAAATATATCATCTACAGAACTTGTTTTCCTGATCTGAGAACCTTGCCAATCAAGGCAAAGCGCAGGCGACGCTGTCAGAAACTTGGCATAAAATACTCATTTGAATGATTACTCCGCACTTCTCCATACATTTTCCATCATTCGAAGTTCTAAGAACTGTTAATTACCTTTAAAAATTCTCCGCGCCACCTGCGCTGGCAGATTTGTATTCATTAAATGTCTTGTCGCGGAAAAAACAAGCATTATGGGTGCATATGGGTGCATATATGCATAGATTCCGATCATTACGGCGTTATGTAAAACTTATGTCTAATTCATTCTGGAAAATAGAGTTTTACGCAGTATTTTTTTAATGCTATTTTATGTGGCAAACAAGCAAACGGGCTGCCTGATGGTAAGCAGTCACCGTCGCCTTGTAACACCAGAGGCCTAACAAATACGTTGCTGACCCTTTAGGACTCAATTAACTCGCCTCTGCCGCAGTTATCTGCCTATTGAATAAAATATAAGTAACTTTACTTTGATAAGAGCGATGGTGGCCGAGCGGTAACATATGCGCTTTACAATCTGACGGCATCCAGTTCTATCCTCGGCCCTGCACCAATGACTCATTTAGTGCTTTAATAAATGATGTGCAGTTTCGATGCCATCGCTCAACAACTGCGAAGGAAAACATCTCGAGGAGACCATACCGGTCTCCTCGAGATGTTTTGTTCTTGGACATACCGTCCAAGTAGGTACTAGGACATTTACCGATACGTTCAGTGTTGTTTGTCGTAGTGACAACCCTGCGATTTTTCAAGATCAAGTGAGGGTAGAAGAACAAAACACCCGCTCTACTCACCGGATTCACCCGCAGTGTTCAGTCAGCTCGTGACCACGGCCATTGTAACATGGTCGAAACGTCGAGCGTAAGGTACCTTCTTACCTAAATAAAATAACGCGCGATAAGTCCAGATAAACAGTTAAAACAATATTTATCTTTCAATTGTATTTTCTCTTAGAAGTTTTTTATATTAATAATAACTTTAACGCTCTCTGTGATCTCTCTATAATTCTACCACCCCGGCAATGCGTGTCTCAAAATCAAAAGCAACCCATTTCCGTGAGTTGAGGAGTCCGCCCTTTCATTGTAAACTCTTCAAACCCCGCCTTCTGTCAGGGACAATTAGATGTTATAAATAATGGATAAATCATATTGTTATACAGATCGACCGACTTATCTGTATACAGTTGGCCAACTGATGGAACTTAACATTTTCTAAAGGCTGTCCAGTTTTGTTAAGGAAATAAGGAAGTGGCGTCTCTACCTAACTGTACAGACAAGTTTGTTTTACTTTAATAATGTTAGGGGTGATGGAAGCTCATGTCAATCAGTAATTTAGACAAGACAGTAATTTTTGTGAGGCTTTGTCAAGGCTTTGCTGTGAGGCTTTGTAACACAGCTTTGTGCTGTGATTTCAATACATGCTGTCTGTTATGTCATCTGTCGTCTTGAGACTTTATCGAGACGGAAAGCACACTCTCGCCACGACAGTAGACGAAGTACAAATATTATGAAAAAATCGGAAAAAGGAAAAATAACTAGTTACGAAACAGCGAAGAAAATACACAGCCTAGACTCCTTAGTCTTGAGCATCGGCGCAAAGTTGCTAGTCTATCGGTTATTTATCGGATAGGTACATTTCGGAGAGTGTGCATCGGATCTGCATGATCTAATTCCCTCCCGCCCATTTCTCTATCGGACTGCCAGATGGGGCACGAATAAACAAAACCGCTTTATGGTTGGTATTTTGAAAACCCGTACGAAACGCTTTGATTCCACTTTTATTGTGGGATATTGCTAGACTTTGGAATGCGCTGCTTCAATGGGATGATCCCTGATAGTTACAATCTGTGTGTCTTCAAATCACGAGTTAATCGATTTCTTCTAGACAAGCGTGTTCCACCGTAGACCACATCATTGCGATCATCAGGCGAGATAACGGTCAAACGCAAGCTTATTCACAAAAAAAAAGCATTTGGTGATGAATTTCTATAGTTATCTAGAATATCTAGTTATCTATAATGTGGATGAAGGGATATGAGATATGTGAGCTTCTAAACATTCACCCCGACGAGCTCATCATCATCATCATCATTATTTCAGCCGTAGGACGTCCACTGCTGGACATAGGCCTCCCCATCGATCTCCAAAACGGCCGGTGCAAGCGGCCTGCATCCAGCGTTTCCCTGCGCTTTTAGGTCGTCTGTCCATCTTGTGGGTGGACGTCTTACGCTGTGCTTTCCGGTCCGTGGTCTCCATTTGAGAACCTTTCGGCCCCATCGGCCATCTGTTCTGCATTCTATGTGCCCTGCCCACTGCCACTTCAACTTACTAATCCGGTGGGCTATATCAGTAACTTTCGTTCGTCTACGGATCTCCTCATTTCTGATTCGATCTCGTAGAGAAACCCCGAGCATAGCCCTCTTCATAGCTCGTTGTTGTCGCGTTGTTAAGCTTGTTTATGTGGCCCGTAGTGACCACGAGAGAGACCACGTTCTTAGGATGACAAAAATATTGCGTAATCCAAGTAAAGATAGATCTCGGCACGGAAGCTAGCTTTGATAAAAAATGCAACGCTATAGGGTGTTTCATCCGCGTGGGGTCCACGCGGATGTCAAGATTTTTCCAGGATAAAATAGGTATCCTATATCATTACCCGGCCCTCCATCTATTGCTGTGCGAACTGTCAAACAAACTAACATACAAAAACACTCTCTCGTTTATAATATTAGTACTTATATAATTTTCTTGCGTTTGTTAATAAATCTTAGATAGATGGACTGTAGCATAGCCCGTTAAAATAAACTCCATATGCGGTTAACCCAGGGGAATTTACACTAAACAAAGGCATCTCAGAAATCTATAAATACCCTCGTTCTAAGAACGGTAATGCATACAGTGTTTGCCCCCGGACCCGCCTCTAATGCAACGCTCCAAAATAACGCCATCTGGGACTGCGGGCTTGCGCAACGCGACACTGGCGCAGGGTTGTCACCAACGATCTTTCAAACCACATATATACTACCATTACTTTTCGCACGTTTTCAATATTATTGTAGCCGTTTTTTTTTTGTTCTATCTGTGCCATCCTATAAAATATTAACACATAAAATGCTTTATATTATAATACATGCAATGTTATTCTAAAGATACTTAAAGCACAATCGTTTTTTTTTATTCTCACTCAGTGATATTCAAAAAAGTAGTAATTCGCGAATGAGATAGCCAAGTGTTTTTGCCTTAGAATCTTTATCAAGCTAGAAGCCACGTCAAATTGTTATTACGATATGTACTCAAAATAAATGTGAACTGTCAAAAACATCTACTAAATTCGTTCATTCGCTGACCAACAACACAACCTAAACCGCTGGCTCAAGAAGCATGCAATTTGGCACAAGTGTTCCTTATAAATTACGAAGGAGAGAACTAAAGAACGATTTTAGAAAACCCATCCCTTGAAGAGGTTAAATAGGGGATGAATGGAAGTATGAAAGTTAGTCAGATTTTGCATAACGGTCGAATTAAGAGAGGCACATGGAGGTTGAAAGTTTTCATGAAAAATCTACTCTAAATCTATAAATGTGCTACGAACCATACTATTAAAAACCGCAGTATTAGGTATCCTATTTTTAGCTCTACAATACTGTTTACGGATCAACAAAAAAAAGTATGCAAAATACTCTTTATTTCATCTTAAACTTTGTCTTAAATTTACTTTCGATGCGCGCGTGTTTTACTGGGGTTCTAAAAAATCCAAAGTATTGTTCATTTTCATTATATGACCTTAATATATGACCGCCACTTGTGGCGCTAGCTCGTTTTCTATCTGTATCAATTATTTCATTATTTTTTTGGTGTACACAATAAAGAATTTCTATCTATCTATAATATATTTTATTTCTTTGGCAACTCTAGCGTACAAACTACGCTACTAGCTAGTCTCCCGAGAAAGAAACGTTTTATAATTTTCTTAAAAGAGGCAGCCCTAATCCCAGCATCTGTCTGTAAAATTCAGCCCAAAAACGCAACAGACGCCACATCCACGCTACGTTTATGTGATTTTTATGTTTAGATATGTTGTGATTTTTATGTTTATGTTGTAATGTTAATGTTCGTCAGTTAACACCTTCCTAACGTGGAATTAGAACCGCGCATATTTTACAAGTTTAGTTTGATGAGTTAAACTTTGGATGTTGAAAGAAAGTCTATTTGGTTATTATGCAACGTTTTAAATTTTAACGAACTTTAAAACGTGATTTTAATTTCTAAAAATAATTATACCCATAATGATTTCTTTGCGCGAATTGTGTTTAATTTCAAAATAATACCCACATTTAGGTTCACATATTACTCTCTCAAAATGAACAAATTCCCTAGAATAAGTAGAACAATTCTGTTTTCTTGAAATCAAAATGTAAATCCTCGATCTTTTTAGAATTTCTAAGAAACTACTGTATTATATTTCTAATAATATATTTCTAAGAACTAAGAAAGGATTTTCGAAATTTCTTACCCTACTAGGGAATGGGTAAAAAATGGAAATTCGTAATTTTAGTGGAACTTGGTACTGCTGATTATAAGTAAAAGTTAGTTGTCACCGTTTTTTAGGGGTTTAAGTTTGTATGGAAGTTCGTAATTTTCGGAAATGATCTTTATAAAACGTAGGTGAGTATATTTTTGAAAATTATATCCAACGGCGAGGCCGAAGGCAGGGACCTACGCCACAAAGACATAATAGCGTGTACAAAGCCGCAAGCATGCAAGTTAGCCAGGACAGGCAAGTACAACAGACAACTACAAGTTAGACAGGACAGGCAGGTACAACAGACAACTACAAGTTAGACAGGACAGGCAGGTACAACAGACAACTACAAGTTAGACAGGACAGGCAGGTACAACTGACAACTACAAGTTAGACAGGACAGGCAGGTACAACAGACAACTACAAGTTAGACAGGACAGGCAGATACAACAGACAACTACAAGTTAGAGGATTAAACTGATTGCAATGTTAAACGGACTGAACCGATTGAAGGTCATGATGATGAATTATGACATAACTCAATAATTATTTAATACACTCAACTATAATTAATCGATCAAACGAACTTACCTGAAGTGAAGTTCGATCTTAATTATCTTGTCTTTGTCGAAGACATTTTTAATTACCATGTAATTAGCCCTGCGACACTTAGATCTATAATAGTTTAAAACAATTTAAAAAAAAACGCCTAATCCTGAAGATCCTGGAAGATAATGGGACAAACTATTTAAATTATTATGTCATCGGTCCTTGATAAGTGTGCAACATTTCAAATCAATCCGACGTTTTGAAGGGGGTGAAAATCACGTTCAAGGATTCCGTTACATACAAACAAACAAACATACTAACATACCGAACTAATAAAAGCGTGTTAAAATAGCGGTCATCACCATCATCAGACGTCTACTGCTGAACATAGGCCTCCCCCTTTAACCTCCACACTGAACGACAGCCCGCCTGAAAATAGCGGTGGCAGTAGCTAAAGTAGACCCTGCCCTGGCAGCTCTTACACCGAAAGCGGACTAGCGTTCCGTACGCAGACAACCAGCCCGACGAAGGGTCGACGTGGAATTGGCCCGAGCCAAACATCAATGGCACAAGGAAGCCTATACCCAGCAGTTGCGATGCAGGCTGAAGATGATGATCAACTACAAAAATCCGTGGTATTAAATCGTACGATCCGTAAAATTATCTCAATTTACGGTCAATACTGGCTCCCCAATGCTCTCCACTGCCCCCTCTGTTTACAAACCGACATCCTGCAATAAAACACACCGAAGCAAAGCGAGGCAAGTGCACGCCTGGTGCACATACTTGCACAGTACATGGGTAAAAACGCACTAGGGTGCGAACTTTTAACATCGAGGGGTGTAAATTTATGGGTCCTAATTCTTATTTAAAAATTAAATAAATCAATAAATATTCGGGACATTTTTGCACACACGGTCGTCAGTGCGCTTAGTCCCAAGATTTGATAGTATTCGAAAACTTTTTCGTTTACTTATTGTTCCATACATTGCTGGGCTGAAAGGTATTCGAAAACTTTTTCGTATTAGAGTAAAGCAATCTATACCGCCGATTACTACCGATTTTAGTTTCTCCGCGTTTCCGCTGGAGGCGCTTTACTAAAATGTATAGAACAACACGAAAACGAAGAAAGTTTTCGAAAACTATCAAATCTGGGACTAAGCGTACTGTCCCCAAACCAAACTAAGCTAAGCAAAGCTTGTAATAAATATGGCTGCCAGACACTGTTATACATACCTACATTATATATAATTTTTTGTATGTACTCCCAAATATATGTATATATAATTGTATTGGCATGAACTACTAGCTTACAAAGTTTCATGAAGATCGAATCAACGATACGGAAGCTATCGTCGAACAAACCATGCATAGACATGCCGACTTAGAATCAAAATCAGAATCGAATTAGAATCAAAGACCTCTCTTCGTTCGGTCAATTATTCGATCAAAAAGTACATAATAGTACATAATATAAGTTTGAAGCATATATCAATTACTATTTACTGGCGCAAGATTTGCGCAAGCTACTTGCACGGTATATGCAACGAGCTGCGTGCGTGATTCATGCACATGCGTCGCGACGCCCGCCAACCGACGACGCTTCGACGGGATGCCTGACGCTCACACCCGCATTGCCCGCGTCCCGTAGTAAGCTGGGATTTGAGCTAAGGATGTGCACTAACCGTCGATAATATTATCGATAAAATGTACAATGATTGATGATAGGTTAATAATTAAATTAAGATTACATTCAGTGTGTAATTTTATTACTGGTTACATGTTTTTTTGCTCTAAACTTTATGTACCTTATCAAAAAAAGACGACTTATAAATACGACGATAATCAAAACTAACTCGTCACTTAATACAAATTGCTGTTTTTTTTATTTCTTTTTTTTTTGCGACCGATTCTTTAAACATCGTCAAAAATAAGAAACAAATTAAGGATTATAACCAAGAGTAGATATTCTGTAGGGGATTCATACTCGATCGATTAAAGCAATCAACAATACGAGTGACGGTGACGCCCTTCACACAAGCTATTTGTCACTCCAATCGACGATGAAATGTCATCACAAAATTGAATTAAGAATACGAGGCAAACTGTGGCTCAAATGTCAGATAAGTAATTTTTGTTTGTCTATTTTGAATTTAAGAATGGTACATTATGGAAGCGGCAGCGCTAGATGAGGCAATAAATGCTCAGTTACCGCCAAGGCTTGTATAGAACTGTTCTCAAACATTGTGTAGATATTGACGTAAAATGAATATTTTAAATATATTTGGGTAATTTTCGCATATCATTAAAATGTTGCCTAACCACCAAACTTCGAAAAAAAATGTATCAGATGGTCATGGCTTGTAATATAAGCCAATCACAGAACACCATCGGAACATAATTATTATGTTAATTCGTTTTTGTCTGTGAATTCTAACATAACCCAAGAAATTTGCCTCTATTAGTAGAAAAACATAAACAAACCTATTTGCACATTTAAAACATTATACGCACATACCCACAGACAGACACACAGACCACATTAAACTTATGACATGCCTTTTTGCGTCGGGGGTTAAAAATAACATTGCTGGATAAACGTATCATATAAAATCGATCGATTTATTTAAATGTCGATGACAAAATTGTCAAGATAATAATCTTGAATAATAAAATTGCGTGCCTGAGCCAGATAATTGATTTGTCTCGCTCAAACATCGACATATTCGACATGTTAATAATTAGGTACCACCGACGAATATACTTACTCATAATTATAAACCACGGCATTGTAAACTCATCATTTTGAGTAATTAAATTAATAAATAAATACCTTGTAGTCTTTATCAAAAGAAAATACGTAATATTTAATAATTACCTTGAGTTGATCAACTTGGGTTGTGTTGCATCAATTTGCGTAGTTATGGCAAACAGTTCCAAGTTTATATTTTGGTTATAAATAAAGATATTTAGCGTAATTTTAGAAATATTCTTGATGAAACTTTTCTCGATGGAATCATTAAACGAAAACAGCACTTCTAGAACACATTTTTTTTCATCGGGATCGCAAGTCGCTACCCACCCCGCGTTCTATAAATGTTTTTTAATTACTGTAAAAAAATCTACTAATGTTATAAATGCGAAACTGTGATTATTGCTCTGTTTGTAATTTTTTCAAGCAAAAAAAAAAACCTGGTTGACGCTATTTTTGCATAGTTTGGAGGGCAGCTAAAAAGTGACCAAATAGACTACTTTAATGTCACAGTAAAATGTGCATTTCCTATGGAATTATCCATTAGGGTGAAGCTGCGAAACGCACCTAGTTACCTATTAAAATATAAAATGGAATAAAGTTATTACATTTTATCTAACTAAGTACCTAGAAAAAAATTACCAATTCAACCGTTTGCCTCTTACACAACTGTTAATAAAATCATCAGCTGAATTCTTTGAAATAAATAATCATATGCCTTAAACGTCCTAAAAACAGTTCATTCTTACAAGGCCAGTTAGATTTCTATGAATTTAGCTTCAACTAGTCTTTGAAATAATAAATAAAATTACAAAATAAAGTACCAAGAAGTTCTATTAAGTAACACTTAATTGTTAGACGTGACACATCAACATATTCATGATAATGTATGCCACAATGCTACTCGTATACTTTGAGACAGGAAGATTCTTTCGTCATTGCTCGTATACGAATATATTATATTTTTTTCTATCCTCCTGAGGAGATTTTGTTGTAGAGTTGCTTTTCATGTTTGAAGTCCCCCAGACGCGGCGCTGTCATCGCGTATCAATCACTATCAGTATCATTTCTCGAGTAGAACTTTAACAACTTTTGGCATCGTACACGACTCTTTAACGATGGAAAATTAATAAAAATCTCACTAGCGTCCAAACACAGTAACAACACCTGACAACTACAACATGGAAATTTAGTTCCGCTGTTTGCCGTGGGACTTCTTTCATAAAAAGGACTCTACCACGGCTTGTGTATTTGCCAGTGTCAAATATTTAAATAATTTCTAGTTTTATGAAACATGCGCAATTACTATACGTAACTTTTGACAACTTGTCTTCGCACGCAACTGTCACTCAGCATTATAACTTGCTCATATACTCGTAATCAGGATTTTTTCTTCCTGGCTGTATTTCCGGATCCGGTATTAAACCAATAATTGGCGCGAAGGACTAATATGTTAAGTAATATTTAATATGCAAGATATTATAACAATTGTGTATGTAATTAAGTAGCATTTTTGGAAAATGTCAAAATAAAGTGGGATTTAATTTGTCGTGGCCTACTAAACTACTTTAAAATATGTTTTTGTTTACTGGTTAATTACTTTTTTGCGGTTCAACTAATTAGGATAAGCTAAGTTAAAGAAAAGTAATTTGACCTCATGACTTCATATTTCGGCCAAGGCCGAAATCGACTGGGGTTTAAAAACATAAACTCATACTCAAACTTCGTATTATACACCCTAATTATTTAAAAATACCAATTAAATAAGTAAAATCATAGTTAGACGAATAGTCACGCGTTAGACGCTGTTTTTTTTTTTACATTAACGTTAACTTGTTGACATGCCCCACCGCATCACTAGCTCTAATAAAAGAGACGTTAATGAACTTGGTTTGAAAATAGAACGACGCATACGCAGTTACGCACCCCTCTGGATGCCTTGTAACATTATATCATAAAAACTAATCAAATAACTTCTTTGTTCGGTTAATTATATTGCGCCCACGTGTTGAAAATTTACATTTTTAGATAAACAAAATAAAACTATACAGTACAGATGTTTCAACTTTTTAATCTAGTTTTATAACGACACATGAACAAACGAACCGTGCACTTGTGCAGTAACGATACCCAATGCATTTTTCGGAATTTGCGATTTACCGTCCTTTTCAAGCTTTTCTTCCTTTGATGGGTACCTATTGACAATAGCAAACAAAAGTAGCCTATCTAGAATTCAGAGTATGAAGCTTCGTAAAAAAGTTATTACCGACAGCTATCGTTAGTTTGTTCAAAACAATTCAAACTTTCGAGTCCATGCTTCTTCTTTTTTTTACATCGGACTAGGCTAACGTTTGACCGCGATCTCGCCTGATGGAAAGCGATGATGCGGTCGGAGATCGAGCACGTTTGCCCAGTAATAACCTATTAACCCTAGACTTGAACACTCCAACATTGTAATGCTGCGGAAACACAGACACGGGCAAGGCGTTCCATTGTTTTGCTGTTCTAATTAAGAAAGAGGACTCAAAACGCTTGGTGCGAATAAATGGCATTTCGACCAAGTAAGAGTGACGCCTTGCCGTTCGTCTGGACGTCCGGTTCTTGTCACCTTCGCCTACTTTTCTTTCGTTCGCCTATTGGTAATGGGCGTGTATTTAGGTAGCGCTAAGCCACCATTAACAGAGTTGTATTTTTTGTCATCTACATTGTTTACAACCGTTCTCCGTATAAATACTGTAAATGCTAATCGCAGAATTTTATCTATCGATAATACGATCGGAAATAATCGAGTTGTAAAAATGACGATTAATTGTTATCGGTTATTCCAGTCAGGGTGTACGTGCCGACGGTCACATACTGGTGACACGTGGCTCAAGCGTTTCAGGGCGGTATCAGGTGTGGCACATCGTTTTGAAAGCAGGGACTTTGACTCCCCCTAAGGGAGTCGCTGGCATCCAGTGGGTGCAAAAGGCAGGCTGTCGTTCAGTGTGGAGGTCTAATAGCTGCTGGTGATGCTGATGATAGGGATTTTTCGGTCGTTGTTGTATTCTGCTAGTCTATATGTCTGACTGGACTAGAGTCCGATGTCTAGGAGGTTTATACAAGAGTAATAACACTCAGATACACGTTTCTGTTGCCACGTAGTATAATATAAAATACGACTAAATCAAGTCTTTCAATTCAAGATTCATTTGTCAAACTTTATTAATTTCGAACCCTCTTTTTGACTCAACTTTTTGTTGAGTCAACTCAGACATCCTCATATAAACATAACAACGAGTACTTCTACTTACAACGGTTGGTACTGAATGAAGCTAACAACCCGTTTCCTAACTTGCTTCTCCCCACTGCGTTCATCAATAGGAATACAAGTTCATGTACCTACTTACCATTGACGTGGTTACTGCACTTTCGATTTCATTTTTACTCTACATGATGACTAAATACATGACAAATGGGACGTATCTAGCCATTCTTGATAAGCTATCGCTAATACTAGTGTAAGTACAAAAAAACTACCAATTGTAGACTAAAAATACTAAAATTTATGATATTGATTAATTTATTATCATATAAACTTATACTATTTATCATATTATCTATAGGGTTTAAATTAGTGCATTATCATTTTTAAAGTTTCGTTTTTCATTGTCAAGGCTCAATTTAAAACTTTATCGATACATTTTATCGACCATCGATGTTATCGACGCATCGTCATCGTCACGTCACTAAATCAATAGAGGGAGCTGAATTGACCGGAAATGTAGTTTTGAATGCAAGTTAGGGCTTAAGTGGACTTAAATAGAAACGTGTAGGGGATTTTATACGAATACGGGGGTCAATTTATATTGTTGTAGCTGTAGGGGCTATTTCAATAGAAATACCAATGTACCAAAATAATAAATTTATTAAAATGGCTACGCAGCGACAGATTCTCACTCTCAATTTTGATAGCCCGTTGGTCCAGTTGGTACTGAACCTAACTTCTGAGCTTGGGGGCGTGGGTTCGATTCCCACCTGGGACAAACATTTATGTGATGAACATTTGTGTTTGTTCTATATCTGGGTGTTAATATCTATTTAAGTATGTATTTAAAACTATATGCGTATGTATATCAGTATCTGGCAGCCATATCACAAGCTTTGCTTAGTTTGGGGTCAGATGACCGTGTGTGCAAATATGTCCCGAATATTAATTATTATTATTACTGATTTTACACGGCAAAACTTTAATAGCTTTTTTGTGCCTTTTTTGTTTTTTCCAAAACCACTTTAATGAACCACAGTATAATGTGTATGGGACCGATTATCTAGAACACTATACCGATTTCAATAAGGGATCTAAAATCTACTCAATTTAAAATAAAACTAAAAAGGCTTTTTAGTAAAGAAATGTTATCATAAAGTTAGTGATTTTGTAAATGATAAATTTTAGTACACAAAAAACTTATCATAAAATTGACATACTACAATTTGATTCCATCTTTTAAAGCATGTTGTCTATAATTCTGTCATGCTCTCTATCGGCCTTGTGGCGCAACGGATAACGCGTCTGACTACGGATCAGAAGATTCCAGGTTCGAATCCTGGCAAGGTCGCAACTGATCTTTTTGAATTTTTGCACTTGATTTTAACATTATATTGGACTCTAGTCTTTTCCCTCCTATGTCGGGTCTTATACAGAAACGCTCTATAAACTAATGTACGAGATAAAAATGGCCTGGCAAATTTCGATAAATATGACGCGTGAGAACGAGACGAGCTTATCGAGCAATTAATATGCATAATAATTATGATAATACAATAGTTTTATAATCCATTTCATACACATTCAATAATATTGTATTTTATATTCAACGGGGCCTCTTGGTGTTGGCTTCGGCCCCACCAATGCCTACCAAATGTCCGGGCTAGACCCATGTTTATATTGAAATGATAATACCATAGATAAATATACTAGAATACCTACGTAACTTTTTTATTATTAATGTGTATATATGAATTTCTAGTGTAATTCCGCTTCTACGTCGTTTTGAGTACAATAAAGATTTGGGACAAACTATATTTTACTCTATAGATATTTGTGATGCTAATTTAAACCTAACCTGACATAAATATTAATTACATAAAAAAGTAAAATTAACCTAACCTGAAACAAATTGTAATTAAATCTGTAACAAAAAATTCGTTTTAACAATTTGTCCTAATGATATTAATTTTTAAATATTTTTTAATCTTGAAATTACTATAAACTTTATTTAATTGAAATGTAAATGAAAAATTTAACAATAAATACTGAAATTAACATGAATTTACTGTAAATATTATTTAATTGAAATGAACTCTAAATTTTTGAATCTATTATGAAATTACTATAAATATTATTCAATATTATTGTTGAAATATAAATGAAGTAAACAATCAATTTACTATTTACTAACTACTACTACTACTACTACTATTTACTATTTATTTACTTTTTTTTTAATTTTAATTATATTTGTATTATTATTTTATAATATCTATAGAGTAAAATAGTTTGTCCCAAATCTTTATTGTACTCAAAACGACGTAGAAGCGGAATTACACTAGAAATTCATATACACATTAAAAATGGACTTCCGCAAAGTAACGCCTGATTCAATCAACTTTTTTATTATTATTTATTTAAGTACCAACATACAGTATACCGACAACAAAATTTAAAACTAAAGAAGTACCTATACAGAAAAATTACTAGTTGAAATACGAGCATCGTTGACTACGGATTAATATTAGATATTTATCGTATCATATCATATTATATGAACATGACGCAAAGAAATCTTATTTAAGAGTTAAAGTAGTAATATAATTACTAACTAGTACTTAACAAATATGTAAGTTTAAAAATATATTCGGTAGGTAACCACTAAAGTTAATAGATAATAAGTCATGCATTATAACAACAGCCCGTTGCCAGTTGAAAGACCATGAGTAGTGATGAGGCAAACATAGCCTAGGCGTAATCAGGTTGATACATTATAAAGCCAGGGTGATACATCATGAGATATACTATAAATATGCATAGATATCGACGAGCTTCGACTAAAATAAAATTTTGGTCGAAGTCTACGAGTGCCTTTTTAATTAATCATTAAAATTTATCTGAATGCGGAGTATTCTTCGTTTTTGCTATAAAATATTACCTATTCCAAAGCACAATAGGCTCCGTAAAGGTTAGACGCCTCGGTACCCACAACACAGTCTACCTGCTGATTTATATCGGAAAATAGAGGATCCGTAGACAATTCAAATTCTCAACTACTCTGTATGAGAGGAAAAGAAAGCAGAAGTTTTTTTATTTAACATAATATATACACGCAAGGAAGATAACGTATGGTACCGAGACGCCGACGTGGTTGTTGGCCTGTTGGAAAAACTCAGTCACACAGCGGGGAATGGAGAGAACTATGCTCGGAGTTTCTTTGCACGCGTTAGAATCCGGAACGTGGACAATTGGACATTCGTCAAACAACCAGAGTCACCGACATAGCTATTAAAATGTTCAAGTTGAAGTGGCAATGGGCAGGCCACATCGCTCGAAGAACCGAAAATCCATGGGGAAGAAAGGTTCTTGAGTGGAGACCACGAACCGGAAGACGCAGCGTAGGTAGGCCTCCCACTAGATGGACCGACAACATCGTGAGAGAGTTGGTACCATAAGTTCATTCGACCCGTTTTTATATAGGTCAATGGCGATGGGTGCCAGTTTTATTCAAACTTAAACAACGTTTCCAAATCCCCCGAAAGAACCCTATTCCTTAACCTTTGTTATCGTCGTTTGAACGTGCCACCTTCCTTGCTTTACGAATTAAAAGTAAAAAACGTGAAGGAACCTGGGGAACCCTAAATCACACCTTCGCACCTATTTTTTGTGGAACCTTTTTCTTAGATAATCAACTTTTTTGACATAACTTTTATAGCATCGGTTCCTTATTAACGTAATTTATCATCATACCTACCTACTAATTACAGGTAGGTATATACCTTGATACATGTTATGGTATGAAATAGAACCTGGACGCCCGACCTCCGCACACAGAGTTCAACACGAGTTTTCGCGGAGAAGGGACCTGTCTCTATTTAGCCCGCTCAAAAATCTCTACCTACACTAAATCGTTAGAGCCGCTCTTCGAGATGGCAACGTACCTACAGCATGCTGGCCGCAATACCAGCCAGCGTTGAGCCAGATAGATGCCACTCGCCACCATTTTGGTCACGTGTCTGAAGGATGGAAGGAAAACGTAAATACTTACTCTTATGTATAATTATTATTTCGTTCTATGTGTAATGTAAATGCTTTATGTGTAATTTAATTCGTAAGTTTTCGTTAGTTTTATGTAATTTTATACAAAAAAAATAGCACGCCCGAAATGGGTAAACTGTTGATACCCTAGTTATTATGAACATCTTTTGTACACAGTTCTTGCAATAAATATATTCTGATTCTGATTCTGATTCTGGATTTTTGAAAACAACACGATCTTCCGGTGCCCAATGACCCTGTCTCAACCTAAATCGGCTCAAATAATTTATGTAACCACTGCAGTAGTTAGCATATTTTGGTTAGCATATTTTCGCCTCTTGTTGGCCCCTTACTTACTTGTGTAGCGGGCATTTTCCGCAACTAGGCCACTCATTGGCCCATTTTGCGTCTCCCGGTTGCAGCTAATTCAGCCACCCGGTCTCCTCCAGGAAGGCCAGCAGCTCGCTTATGCCTGCGCAGGCCTCCCAGAGCGTCCTCGGTGATCCGAGGATAGTGTTTCGTTGTTCTGCCACGCTGCTGCACTCCAGCAGCAAGTGTGCGGTGTGTGTGTCTTGTTGGCCCCACTGAATGTGCTTTAACGTGTTACAATGTTTATCCAAAACAGCTGGACCAATTTAGTTATAATTGTATCTCATCATCATCATCAGCCAGAAGACGTCCACTGCTGAACATAGGCCTCCCCCTTTAACCGCCACACAGAACGACAGCCTGCCTTTTGCATCCACTGGATGCCCGCGACTCTCACAATGTCATCGGTCCATCTAGAGGGAGGCCTACCTTATGGCCCCCTAATTGTATCTACCGCTAGTTTATTATTTGCAGTGGTTCTTAGTAAGTTTCGGTTCAAGCATTTATTTGCACCAAAAAATAAATAATTTTGTGTTATAGGTACCTACCTCAGTTTCCCTTTTAGCTCTTACACCCTATAGTCATATTGATGATATCGTTTGCAGTTGTGTGCCACTCAATATTGAAGTGTGCGTTTGTAGAACTAGTAAGAATATTAGTAATTTTTAAACTTTCGCGACTTATCGAGACTTATCACGTGTTGTTTAATTTAGGTAAAAAATATGTAGGTACCTTTCGCTCGACGTTTCGACCATGTTACAGAAGAAGAAGAAAAAGAAGAAGAATAAGAGAGAAGAAGAAAGAGAGAGAGTAAGAATATTGTCATTGTGTGCAATACGTGTTTGTTTTTGGCAGACTTTTTTCGGTAGGTAGTATAGGTACTAGCTCTCTTGAGTTTCAGGCACATCCAAACTATATACTTACCTATGTATTATCAAAGGGTACTACAGTCTTACCTATTTACCTACGTTCAAAAGTCTTGCTAAGTAGGTATGTGATCAGAATTCGTGGTTTTCTTCCGGCTTTTTACAATGTTATTACAGCTGTCGGAGTAAGTAGATGCTTGGACCGAGCTTAAATATCTTTAAACAGGGGCCTTACGGACAACAGCTATTACAGGCACCTAATCCACTCAGTTGACAAATCACGCGACCGCAAACCGTATCTGGGCGCGATAAGGTTTGCGGTCGCGTGATTTTCCAACTGAGTGGATTAGGTGCCTGTAATAGCTGTTGTCCGTAAGGCCCCTGTTCCATTCAAAAGCTATAAGTTTTTTTCCGAATTGATCTTGAGTATTTTTTATTATTATATTTGTACCGTGGACAAACTATCACATCACATCATTACATCATCCACCAGTAAACGTCTACTGCTGAACAAAGGCCTACCTCTTAGAGGGGTGTTGCCATAATCCCCACGTTTCGCAGGCGGCTTGGGGATCGCAGTACATTCACCGTATACTAATAGGACGCTGCTGCTCATCCGCCGGTGCTTCTGGTCGCAGTTTTAGGACATAACCCGGGCAAAATATGCTTTTTCGTATTTTAACAAATGTCACTCATTTATTCTAATAGGATTACGTTTAATGTGGTGTGGTACCCAGGTTACATGTTACCTAAGGTGGGTAGGCAGTAGTATGAGTTTGAGCTTTGTCAATATGGGATAAAGCCTAATTTGAATCGGACGCGCAGGTTCAGTTCATTGTACATATTTTGAAGTATTATTAAGGAACCCTCCATTAATAACGATTTCACCCTTTGCTGAATATCTTAATCCAATTTTATCGTTCCTCATATTAAATAAAATTATACTAACATAATTTGAATGTTTGTGTATCATCATACTTACTAATATTATAAATATGAAAGTTTGTTGGTTTGTTTGTTCCTCTTTCACGCAGCAACAGAGCAAAGGATCGAACTGATTTTTTGCATGGGTATAGTAATATAGTTCAAGGGTCGGAGAGAGACATAGGTTACTTTCATCATCATCACCATTTTTCATCAGTACGCGGATGAAACCGCGGGGCGCAGCTAGTAAGTGTTTGATTGTGATCTCTTAAGGGCGCGCTCACCGACCACCTTACAGCTACCTGTTTTAAGCGGAGGCGTAAAGATGCGCGATCGCAAACCATATCTTGGAGCGTTAAGGTTCACGTTCACGTGATTTCCCGCACTGCGCTGTTTCGAGCCCGCGTTAAGAGGTAGCCGTAAGACCCCAGAACTATCTCTTTCGCACATTTTCAGCATTATAAAAAAAAAAACGGTACACTAAAAACACTGCGTACGTTTTAAAGTAATTTTTCGAGTATTTTGGCGGAAGAGAGATGATTTTTTTTCGAGTTCTTTTCGATCTTCGCCATCCTATAAAATAGCATCATGAATATTTATTTATTTATACTAAAAATAAGAGTCGGTAACTCCGTAACACCCAAAGGGATTTGAATCTTGGGTCTATCAGGTGGAGATAAAATAAATAAATAAATAAATATTTGGGACATTTTTGCACACACGTTTGCACGTAGTGCTTTTTTTTTTTTTTTTTATTCTAGCTTCGATAAAAAAAATTGGTACATTTTATATAATATATATTATTATAAAAAAAAATAAGTAAAATAAAGAAGTAAGAAAAAAAAATGCTCTTTGTTATAATTCTCTGTACATAACTGTCTCTACCACCGGTCTATGCCAAATAGAGCTAACAATCTTTGCTATTTTGAACTCTATCTCAATCGAATAAGACAGGTAAACCCAGACAGACGACAACAAAGCAAAATCTGATACATTTGCAAAACAACCTTAAATCTTTGCTCTATAAAACATAAAGCAAATAAAACCTTATTTTTAAAACTTACCAAAATGACAGCTGTTAATTCCAGTCAATCAAGGATACAAAATCACTTTAGTTTTGTCTAGAAATCACTGTAATTACCTACAAAGACTACAAACCTACAAACACTCGTAAATCGGCAGTCCACTGCAATGCGTCAACAATTTACTCGCATCCCACAAAAAATCTGTTTTGGTTTATTTGATGGTAACCCGTAAGCGGCCGATGGGTCTAAATAACCTCAAAGTGACGCGTTAGACCACCCTGATCGTGACAGCTGACTGGACATGGTACGCCGTAGCGCATGCGCGTAGGGTTTGAGGGTGATAAAAAATTGGTAGGGAAAAGGGAGGTATGCTGTGGAGGTATGGCAGATTTGGTAGTTTAGATTATCTCGCGACGTCGCGGAGTTGTCGTCGTGGATGTATGTCAAGTGTTTAATTTTTTTATTCACGCGCTAGCCTACAATGATTATTTCACCTCGCCTGATAGTTTTTTCGCGATTTCAGCGTTATTATTATTGTTTATTAACTAAAACGGTAAAGACCAATTACATTCGTTAAAAATTCATGTGAGCGTTGCTCCTTACATTTGTCAAAGTTTCTCCCTTAGTAAAAGTTTTTCATAATGGTGATATGGACCCCTTTCGGCTTAGTACACCCTTTCCGCGTAACGTAATATACCTGTCATCGTTCATCATCATCATTTCAGCCGTAGGACGTCCACTGCTGAACATAGGGCTCCCCCATCGATCTCCAAAAGGGCCGGTTGGAAGCGGCCTGCATCCAGCGTTTCCCTGCGGTCTCTTTTAGGTCGTCTGTCCATCTCGTGGGTGGACGTCCTACGCTGCGCTTACTGGTCCGTGGTCTCCATTCGAGAACCTTTCGGCCCCATCGGCCATCTGTTCTGCGTGATATGTGCCCTGCCCACTGCCACTACAACTTGCTAATCCGGTGGGCTATGTCGGTGACTTTCGTTCGTCTACGGATCTCCTCATTTCTGATTCGATCTCGTAGAGAAACACTGAGCATAGCCCTCTCCATAGCTCGTTGTGCGACTTTGCCTTGAGCTTGCTTATGAAGCCCATAGTGAGAGACCACGTTTCAGTTCCGTATGTCATCACTGGCAACACACACTGGTCGAAGACTTTCTTCCCCTGTATATAATATACCTGTGATATGATTATTATTATAAGTACATGATTAAACAACGTACCTATCGTTGTAGATTATATAGTTGACAGAATCAGGCGTTAGTAGGTACTTGGCGAAAGTCCATCTTCAAAACTGATTTTCTGACAAATCTATAGTTTATTTAGTAGTTTCAATTGCATTTGAATAACGTTTTTAGTAACGTTTTTGTTAGTAACGTTTTTTTTAAAGAATTAATTCATTTGTGTTTTCCAGTTATGTATTTATTTATTTATTTTATTTATTTAACAAAATCCACAGCCCTTTCATAACAAAACAATAAACTACGAACTTATCTTACGGCCAATAATGGATTTACATTATATTACTAATCTAATAAATACCTACAGTCGTATACTATAATAAATTTATGTGTACATGTGTGTGGCTATGTGTGCGTGTGTAGGAGGCGGAGTGTGTGGGGTGATAGTGTGCATGAGGGTGTGTTTGTGTGTGTGTGTGTGAATGAGTGGATATTTGACTTGCATTTTTGTCATGTATAATTTTAAAGACATCACTTTTAAAAATTAGCTTTTTCTCTTTCATATAATACATTTTTATTTCAAGTTAGGCTAAATTAGCATTATGAATAAATATCCATAAAGTAAAATAATGTATTCCAAATTCCTTATTGTACTTGAAGCGACGTAGAAGCGGAATTACACTAGAGATTTGTCAGAAAACCAGTTTTGAACACACCACCTTATACCTAACTACCCGTTAGGTTCACTTATCTCTAGGCCACATTTCATCCCCGACGGCACAAAGCAACACCCCAGCGCAGCCCCCAGTGAAAGTGAAGTCGGGTGGAAGAGATAGCTCGGAGTGACCTTCGATCTAGGTGATTTATTAACTGAGACGGTGATTAAGAATTAAAGTGCCAGACTCTTTTATTTTGTTTGAAAATTTGTTGATTAGATTAGATTTTAAGGGGATATTTTTACTTTTTTGTCCGGTGATCATAATTGTTACAAACTCTCGATTATCAATGTTATATCAAGTTTCTTCTTGTAACTAAAAATAAATACTAGAGTGCTTTTCATGTTTGAAGTCCCGCAGACGCGGCGCTGTCATCGCGTATCAATCACTATCAGTATCATTTCTCGAGTAGAACTTTAACAACTTTTGGCATCGTACACGACTCTTTAACGATGGAAAATTAATAAAAATCTCACTAGCGTCCAAACACAGTAACAACACCTGACAACTACAACATGGAAATTTAGTTCCGCTGTTTGCCGTGGGACTTCTTTCATGAAAAGGACTCTACCCTAGATAGCGGGTATAATTTGAGCCTTTTGGGGTTTAGACGCTTTTGGTCGAAGCAACTCGTGACCAAAATGCCTACCTTTATTTTGCCCAAAAAAATAAGCATTGCCATACAACGTGGCAATGCTGCCTGCATTTTGGGAACGCTGCCCCATGGTAGCGGCTTGTTAGATTAGTTTTAGTTTTAGATTAATTTTAGTTTTAGATTAGTTTTAGTTATAAATTTAAATTTAAGATAGTTTTTGTTTTACTTGTAATTTTTATTGAATAAATTTCTACCAAGTTAAAAAATCTTTTTTAACATGCTTTAGGCGTCCGCCATATTGAATTTAGTGTGACGATATTTAATTTTTCTCAGCAAACCCTTTCATTTGATACCCATATCATGGTGGACATGGGGGTGCATAGAAAAACTACTCCACCATCTTTGAGTGTCCGCCATTTTGGATTTAGAATTACATCACTCAGTCAACCATGCATTGTCATCCAAACTAAACGTGTATGCAAAATTTCAGCTTAGCCGGTTGGGGATCAGTTGCAAAATGTGACCCAAACCTTTATTCCCGCGTAAGCTACAAGCTAAGTGGTTATAATCTGGGTGTCTTCAAATCACGAGTGAATCGGTTTCTTCTAGGCAAGCGTGCTCCAACGTAGACCGCATCATCGCCGTGATGGTGGTCAAACGAAAGCCTATAATTAATTTAAAAAAAAAGTAACAACAGCATTTTGCCAGGTCATTACACTTCACAAGCCGTTCAATCATACTTTATGTACCTAAGTGCAGAAGTTAATTTATTTTTCATTGCCGCTTTAGATGTCTCCATTTTATTTTTATGATGACGTCTCCTGCCCATACCAACCCTGCAATATACATCGGAACCGAGAATCTATCGACACCTTACAGAATCTCAGAGCAAAATATGGAAATTTGCTCTGAGATTAGAATAGATTAAGGCGTTTAGACTGTAGAATAAGAATAGTTACCCTTCTCTTTGCTTTGCTTCCTCATGTAAATATGTCCAACTAACTTTGTGTTGTCTGTCTGTTTGTTAGATCTTGGCGACAAAAAGATTGGATGAAAAATTATTACAAAAAGTATAGAACCAAAAAGCATTACGTTTTATCCCGGAAAATATGGGAAAATTAAACAATTTAGAGTTCTAACAAGAAGCCATTATAGGTAGAAAATTAATAAAAGTATTCAAAAGTATCCGTTTTTTTTTTATATATAGAATAAGTAGCAAACAAGCGACAGGCTACCTGATAGAGTGGTCACCGCCACCACGGGGCGTTATCGTTCCCCTACCTTTGAGGATTCTATTCCTTCGTACCAAACGTTTCGAATCCACGTTTCTAATCCGTACAGCCAAGGATTGGAACAACCTGCCAGCTTCCTTGTTTCCTAAGAGCTATAATCAGACCCTTTTCAAGGCCAGAGTGAATAGATATCTTCTAAGTTCGCGTGGTTCATCTTCGACCACATTGTCGCTTACCAGCAGGCGAGCTGGTGGTCAAACGCGGACTTATCCGCGATAAAAAAACCTTTGAAAATCTCATAGACTACATGGCCGAAAAGTTTCCTAGGTACTTATATGAAGCGTGACGGAATTTGCCTGAAGTGCGGGCGCGGGAAGGGAAAGCCCGTCGCGTGTTCGAATCTAGTACTCCGGGACGTAGCACTAACAACAAATCGATAACTCCGTCTGCGGTGACGCATTCAGACAAAAGGACAAACTGTGATTGTACTGAAATGTTTCCCTGAAACAATATACACTTATGGCCGCTTTGTATCTCCAGTACCATTGAAAAGCACCTTTAATGGTACTGGTGACACTACTTTGTATTGCAATATTTTTTTATTCCATAGCAGGCAAACAAGCTAACAAGCCACCAGATGGTAAGCGATCATCGTCACCTATACCTGCAACACCAGGGGCATCACAGATACGTTGCCGACATTTGAAGACTATTAACAGCCCTTTTAAAGCGCCCCATCATCATCATTTCAGCCGTAGGACGTCCACTGCTGGATATAGGCCTCCCCCATCGATCTCTAAAAGGGCCGATTGGAAGCGGCCTGCATCCAGCGTTTCCCTGCGGTCTCTTTTAGTTCATCTGTCCATCACGCGGGTGGACGTCCTACGCTGTGCTTACCGGTCCGTGGTCTCCATTCGAGAACCTTTCGGCCCCATCGGCCATCTGTTCTGCGTGCTATGGCCCCCATGCAACGAGAACCCCATGCTATAGTTATTTGGAAATGCCCCAGGAGGGGGAGCTCATTCCACATATTGCAGGTGTAAGGGGAAAAGTATCGAGTTAAACGCCCACGGGAGTACCATCTTCATTATTACGGCTACCTCTTAACGCGAGCTCGAAACAAACACTACAGCAGCGTAGTGCAAAAATCACGCGAATGTGAACCTTAACACGCTGAGATACAGTATGCGGTCGCGCAACTTTTTGCAATCACCTAAGAATCGCTTAGAACAGTGTATGGCCCCAGTACGTTTAAACAGCATTCATAGCAATGGTGGCATACAAAAAATACCCGCAATAGTGGGCGGTAGGAAGCATGTGTCGCGTGTCGTCGATGCCCATTGTGCGTTACGTCGTGAACACGCCGGCGCCGTGTCGTGTCGGGTCGTGTGGCGTGTCGGAAGTCGCATGTTGCCTTCACTGTGCTGAATGATGAATAAAATTATAATAGACCTACTCAACTACTTTTCAACTCCACAACTTGAGAATATTTCACTACTTGACACTCCCAAATGCACAAGACGTGCAACGCCAAAATCCACTCAAGAAGAAAGAAGTAAAAAAAAAAAAGACGCCATGAGTTTTTGGCACCAAAATGAAAAATCATGTCGTTTTTTTTCCTTCTTCCCTGTGTTGAGGCTTTTGGCTCCGCGTGATTGACGCAGTTACCATATTATACAATCATGTCGCCATATTGTAGATATTGACGTCGATTTTGGTGTTGCATTCTCTAAACTTAATTTAACATATCGGCGTCTCTTTTCATTTCAATACGTCAGACAAGGATAGCAACAATTTTAGATCTGTCCGGTTGATTGTCTGGTTTAGTTTAGAGAATGGTATATCAGAATCGACGTCATTATTCTCATAAACTAATCTCTACATTTCCGCGTCTGTCTGTATGACCGCTAAGTCCTCCTAAACTACGCAACGGATTTTAATGCGGTTTCCACCATCAGTTAGATAATTTTTCACGGAAGGTTTATATATATAACTAGCGACCCGCCCCGGCTTCGCACGAAGATTACACTCGTGCGAAGCCGGGACGGGTCGCTAGTGTGTTATATGATGGATTGTTATACTTATTAAGTGTTCTTAAACGTGCTCGAGTGTGGGTATTTATATCTTACAGTTACTTTAAATCAAACAATTACATTTACGAAACATAATTTTAATATTGTTTAAAAACAATCTGATCACAAACTTGCTTCCAGTCTTACATTCCAAGATAACTTATTTACTAATAGTCTCTTCAACAATACTGTTTAAAACCTTCGACCAAAATAAAATGAACGGATGGGCCATAACCATTGCACTTGCTCAGTAAAAACGAGTCAAAAACATCGGACATATAATTCAACACCTAATTATAACCATGTACAGTACATTTGTTACAAAAAAATGTATAGCGTTTTTTGTTGTGTACACACTTCAGGAAAGCACACGAAGGCATAATTTTGTCAGATGTTTCGTTATCATGTAACAAGTCTTGTGTTGCACTTCCTACGGCTAGAGACCGACTGAAACGAAGTGACAGCCGGCGCTCATTTTGTAATCTTCAAAAATGCGCTTCACCTGGGCCCGTCCACTCATTTTATTTTGGTCGAAGATTAAAACTAAGAAATTAATCTAGCGATACAGCCTACCTCTTACAGCATACTTTTTGAGACCAAAGGTATTCAAAACTGTAGATTTAAAGCATTGGCGGATCCAGGGGGGGTGGGGCATGGGGGCCATGCCCCCCTCAAAACACCTAACGATTCCATACATTCGACCAAGGATCATGGATAGAATCAACTTTTCGATTTGATTCAGGTGCACCTTGTCTGAATGCCCCCGAATCAACTTTTCGATTTGATTCAGGTGCACCTTGTCTGAATGCCCCCCCCCCCCCCCCTCCAAATGAAATCCTGGATCCGCCCCTGAAACCCCCCCGCCCCTGAAGTCGCACCAAATACAGCAACAAAATGCAGTGCTTACTTAGGCGAGAAGCACGCCATTAGTTAGTCGCGCATTAGATAAATGAGTCTTAGCAATACGGATGGTTTGTTCGAAAACCGATCCACAATTTTCATCATCATTATCAGCCTATCATGTTCCCATACTTCCCACTGATGGGACACAGGCCTTCTCTCTGAGAGAGGATGGGCCCTCATCCACCATGCTGTCCCAGTGCATGTTGGTGAATGTCATGTCTTTTTTTTAGGTTCTTGGTCTTCATACCGGTTTCCTCATGATGTTTTCCTTCGTCGTTTTTTTTACTCACACCCTGCTAGCAACCCCCCCCCCCCCCCCCCCGAACTCCCCACACCCACTGCCACCCTGGCTAAGCCCTTGACTCGGCCTATAGGAAAATACTAAGTCACCTATCAAGAAACTGAAAGCTAACGTATAGTAACTCGATAGCCCCGTCAGTCCAGTTGGTAGTGAACCAGCGCTGCGCTTGGGGGCGTGGGTTCAATTCCCGCCTAGGACAAACATTTATGTGATGAACACTTGTGTTTGTTCTATATCTGGTTGTTAATATCTATTTAAGTATGTATTTAAAACTATATATGTATATCAGTCTCTGGCAGCCATATCACAAGCTTTGCTTAGTTTGGAGTCAGATGACCGTGTGTGCAAAAATGCCCTAGTTATTTATTTACCTATACCCGTTTCCTCGCGATGTTTTCCTTGGCCGTTTTTTACCCACACCCTGCTAGAGGAGGCAGCTGAACTCCCCACCCGCAATGCACCCCGGCTAGGTCCTAGGAAATATAGGAAAATACTAGGTCACCTTTCACATGGCTGAAAGGCGACTAACAGTAACATGGTAGATCTTTGGACAGCCTCAAGTCTGACGGTAGGTATAAGTGCTAAGAGTCGATGATGGCCAGGTCTTGCAGCAGGTTCTCCTCGAAGTCCGGCGGGAGGGGGCGCGCGAGTCGCGGCCGCTCGGACACTGTCAGGTGCCTGCAACGGAAGTGTCCTCATATTGAAGGCTATAAGTACATGGTAGTCTTTCCTAATATGTCTTCAAATCACGAGTGAATCGGTTTCTTCTAGGCAAGCGTGCTCCACCGTAGACCGCATCATCGCTTAACATCAGGCGACTTGGAGGTCAAACGCAAGCCTTTTCCATTATTTTTTTATTGAAATTTGATCAACAGACCTCTACCACCTGGTATGAAAGCGTGCCGCATTTTGTTTAGAGTTCCATTAATGTTGTTAGGGTTCTATTCCATGATAAATTCGAGAGTGGATTTCGTTCAATTACTGACAATAATAAACAATTTTAATGGGTTACTCGTTTTATTTTTTATTTGTCTTGACATTTACTAAAATTACCGGAAATCCAAATACCTAAAATTTTACAATGCATTTTGTAAGATGGCTCTTAACGATGCGGAATCAAAAATAAACTACATGAGAGAAATATTAACATATTTAATTTTTTACATCTACTTGTGTAGTACATAACAAAACTAATACAAATAACTAATGTAACAATATTTAAACAAATAAACGGCTAGGTTTTTCGACTGCAATACCCGTGAGTGACGGGTATTGCAGTCGAAAAACTCGAGTGCTAGCCGTTTATTAGTATAAATAATGAATCACACTCACGTTAGTTTCTATAGTAATATAACAATATTATGCCTAGACAATAACACAAAACTAAAGAAATGCAAATCTATACTAATACTATAAAGAGGAAAGATTTGTATGTAAGTATGTTTGTAACGAATTGGCTCAAAAATTACTGGACCGATTTTAAAAATTCTTTCACTGTTGGGAAGCTACACTATCCCCGGGTGACATAGGCTATAATCTATACCCGTGCGAAGCTGGGGCGGAGCGCTAGTAATATATAAAATAAATACATGTAAAAAGTACTTATGAAATAAATAGATTTTTGGCTCATTTTCTTTACGTATTCTACATATTTACACAAATTACATACATTTATATACATAAATGCAATAATTACACAATTTAACAATAAAAATAAAAGCAACCTTCATAGGTAGGTGAAATTAAATGAACAGGATTTATCCCCTAATTTTACACTCGTACAAGTGAAATAATTTCTTCAAATTTAAATAGAACCTCTTTCGAGATACATACAATTCAATAAAAAAATGGTTCACAGATAGCGATGACACACAAAAAAAACAGTTTTGGGGTTGGTTAAAAATATGTCATACCTCATACAGGGTTACGCAGAAAGGGTGCACTGAGCCACAAGGGGTCCATAGTACCCATCATTATTTAATATGGGACCAACCCCAAAAATGCGAAAAAAAAATCTGGTGTTCTATACATTTTGTTGAGTGTCAAGAACCGTTTTCTATGGTACAGCAGTTTTTTTTTTTTTTCGCTTATTGGGTTGTCTTCTTTATAAAAGTTGTTCATAATGATTCAGGCGAGATGATGGTCAAACGCAAGCCTATTACTTATAAAATAAAAATGGGTACTATGGCCCCTTTCGGCTTAGTACACCGTTTCCGCGTAACTCAGTATAAGTATTTTTTTTAAACTAACATCCAATACTCTTTAGCAATGTAATTTTTTAGAACAAAATTATCACAGACAATTCTTATGAGCTACATTTTGTTTTTGGCTTAATTAATAAGTTTTATGACAAAACTGTATGTAATCTTTGAATTGTCAGGGGCCAGATAACTTGAGGGCTACAAGAAAAAGAGCAGTTCAAAGTCAATCTGACCATTTTAGAACTTCCACCAAATCGAACCCTGAGTACTCCATCATGAGGTATCTTAAGGTTCAGCATAGTAAACGCAGTTTCGCCTACTCGTAATCTCAAACGCAAAAGTGGGCAAAGATAATCCAAAAGCTTTAAAATGTTGTAAATTCAACGTCCAAAGTTGCACTGATGTTCAGTGCATGCCGAAATATCGGGAGCTCCATACATCACAACCTTATCACGGTAAATATCCTGTTAATAATCATATTATAACAGCAAAAAATACCGTTTAGCCGCGTTTTGAAAATTCACTCTAATTGATTTTATATCTTCAATAATATGATAAAGCAAGCGAGAGAGCTGCAAACAACTTAAAAGTTAATTTAAAGTACTTGTGTTAACTTCGTTAATTAACGGGTTTTTAAATGCCATAGGTGGCAAACAAGCTAACGGACCACCTGATGGTAAGCGACCGTCGCCTATGGATACCTGTAACACGAGGGGCATCACAGATGCGTTGCCGACCTTTAAAGACTCCATTAACAGCTTTTTTGAAGAACCCCTTGTTATAGTTACTCAAAAAAACCCTTACCCCAACCTGCCGGCTTCCTGAGAGATATAATCTGGGCCTTTCCAAGCCCAGAGTGAATAGGTATCTTCTAAGTCTGCGTGCTTCATCTTCGACCACATCGTTGTTTACCAACAGGCGAGTTGGAAGTCAAACGCGGACTTCAAAACTCATTCCACGTAATATTGTGTGAGGCAAAAAAATTGCGCAAACTCATTGTGCGATTTCCACAGATCTATAATAACGGTTCTTTTCCCAGATTTGCTCAAACGCCACCTGAGCCTAGTGTTCTACCTCCACCCGTGCTCCATCATTTAAGATGTACCTATCTGCGAAGTGCAGCAGCTCGAAGCACACCTCCACGAGGATGAGCACGATGATCATCCACTCGAGCCTGATGTGGTGCCGGTCTGCCGCCCAGGAGGAGAGCAGCTCCAGGAGTTCAACGCAGTGAGACAGACGCTCGTTCAGGACCTGGGAAATAACATGAGTTGGAAATAAATTCAACCCACAGATCTAGTGATTCATGTTTAAAATATTTTGTGCTATTATTTTATTTTGTTTTAGCGATTGTAAACTCAGTGCCGTCACCTCAGTGCCTTAAGACGAAAGTCTTCGACCAGTGTGTGTTTGTTACCAGTGATGACATACGGAACTGAAACGTGGTCTCTCACTATGGGCCTCATAAGCAAGCTCAAAGTCGCACAACGAGCTATGGAGAGGGCTATGCTCGGGGTTTCTCTACGAGATCGAATCCGAAATGAGGAGATCCGTAGACGAACGAAAGTCACCGACATAGCCCATCGGATTAGTAAGTTGAAAAGGCAGTGGGCAGGGCACATATCACGAAGAACAGATGGCCGATGGGGCCGAAAGGTTCTGGAATGGAGAACACAGACTGGTAAGCGCAGCGTAGGACGTCCACCCAGAAGATGGACAGACGACCTAAAAGAGACCGCAGGGTTAAAACCCTCACCCGCAGTTTTCAGTCAGCTCGTGACCACGGCCATTGTAACATGGTCGAAACGTCGAGCGAAAGGTACATATTATTACCTAAATAAAATAATACGTGATAAGTCCCGATAAACGTTTAAAACATGTGTTCAAATCGCGAAAGTTTAAAAATTACTACCGCAGGGAAACGCTGGATGTAGGCCGCTTCCAACCCTTTTGGAGATCGATGGGGGAGGCCTATGTCCAGCAGTGGACGTCCTACGGCTGAAATGATGATGATGATGATTGTAAACTAAATTGTGAATAAAAGAATACAATTTTTTTTTTTAAACAGCTCAGCAGAATTCAGCGTAGTGCTAGCCAAAGATAATATAACTCATATTGTGATGAGGGTTTGATGAACCCACATTTTTTAAATATTTTTTTTTTTTAAATTAAATTCAAATTATTTATTTGGCAGAACATGGTAGGTACACATACATATAAAGTAGCATGCTCGTAAGAATGGAGACGCACGCCTTTTGTACGAGTAAGTTATGTCGGTCGCGGAGGGGTGGCACTGGGGGACACTCAAAAGTCATTCATTCAATTCGCGCCTAGGATTGGCACGCTCGAAAAAGATTATGCTGAAAATTATGTACGCTTTTCATCGCGCGGGGTAAAGGATGAGGGAGCAGTCAAGTGGTTAAATTTACCAAGGAAGATAGACTAAGAGGAAAGACAATAGCGGAACATTAGAGCGTAGCTCGGAAATTTGTCTAAAAACGGTATAAACTTGATGGCGCCGTAATTTGAGTGTGCTATAGGTTGTCTCGAACTTCCGTAAGCGCTGCAGTCAGATAGCGTACGAAAGGGTTCTACAAATTACCGTAGCGCTAGTATCGCAGTCAAGTTTCGCAGCATTTCGATCCTTGCAACGCAGCATCCTTGGCAACTTTTCGATACCAAGGATTGGAACAACCTGCCAGCTTCCTTGTTTCCTGAGAGATATAATCTGGGCCTTTTCAGGGCCAGAGTGAATAGGTATCTTCTTAGTGTTTCATCTTTGACCAGATCATCGCTCACGCGGACTTATCCGACTGAAAAAATTAATGTTAATAATCTTTTGAACAAGGCTACAGTACCCGTGTTCGCCTGGATATGGTGAAGTACGCCACAGTAGCGGAGTACAGTCGCTCCAGCTGCTCCTCTTCCCAGTAGAAGTCTGGTGTGTCGAGCAGGTCGGAGTCCACGTTAAGCCGGTGCCGGAGAGAGAACAACTCGCCTAGCTTGCGAACCACCTGCCGATAGAGGTTCTCAATTAGACAAACATAATAGATTTTACAGTGTAGGACGTCCACCCACAACATGGTCAGACGACCTAAGAGACCGCAGGGAAACGCTAGATGCAGGCCGCTTCCAACCGACCTGGAGAGCGATGGGGGAGGCCTATGTCCATCAGTGGACGTCCTACGGCTGAAATGATAAATAGATTTTAATTTATTAATATGGTACAGCCAACCAACTGGCCTTTTTGGCGATCGATGGGGAAGGCCTATGTCCTGCAGTGGACGTCCTATGGTTGAAATAATGATAATGTTTAGGTACTCTCGTCTTCCGACGGTCGTCTGTCCGTCTAGATGGATGCCCTACGTTGCGTTTACCAGTCCGAGGTCTCCATTAGAGAACATTTCGTCCCTGCGTGCTATGTGCCCTGCCCACTGCCACTTCAACTTGCTAATCCGGTGGGCTATGTCAGTAACTTTCGTTCGTCTACGGATCTCCTCATTTCTGATTCGATCTCGTAGAGAAACCTTGAGCATAGCTGGTCATCATGCGTACCTCCTTTTTATCGACGTTGGTGGTGCCGTCTCGCTCCATGCAGGCGGTGTGGTACCGGACGGAGGACGCGAGCGCCTCGAGCCGCGCCTCCCACGCGCCTAGCCGCGCCGACTGCACCATGGCATGACTACAAAACGGTAAACACAGTATATTAAATTGTAAGAATACTATTTTAACTCCTTGTAATATTTATAATAATTGACATAAGCATTGTATATATAATTATTCACTTTTACTGTTTATATATTATGCTAATTATTATGTTTAGATTTCAATAAAATATTATCATTATATAATTTATACGTCACTTAATTACTAAACTACTTAATTCTAATAACATACTAAAAATCTAGTCTAGTCAGACAGCCCGCCCCGGATCGTTGTATATATTGGACTAATTTTATAATTTGTAATAATGTAAATTAGATAATAAGTGTAAGTGGCGTTAGCCGTTTTTATTATTATTCAATAAATAAATATTACTATAGAATCTAACATGAGCGTGATTAATTTTTTTCGACTCGTGAGCGCTAGCCGTTGATTAGTTTAAATAATTTCTATGTTATAGTAATTTTTTCCTCAAAACGCATGAACATTATAAAGAGTTTACACTGTACTTGCAAGGTTTCATATCAATGCAAGTATTAGATATGGATTAAAATTGACTTCCAAGATTTGTTTACATAGTTCGTTAGTTAGTATATTTAAAATAAAACGTCTTTTCAATAAAAAAAATTATATTTGAGCTAAGTAGCATGCCCATTTAATACCAAAACAAATGTCGGCAAAACTCTTGCCATAGATTCAATGACAAAAGAGGTTTACAACTAAACTTATATTAAATCTTTTTACACGGAACTATAATTATACAGATACAACAGTTAGTTAGTTAGTAAGCTAACATAAAGCATGTAAAAAGTACCTGAATGTGTATCTCTCCAATGAGTTATCTCTGTCTGGCACCATCACGAAGCACGACTCTTGTAAATGGCATTTCTTTCTGAAATGTAAACATTTTTTCTTAAATTACTTTGTAATAGAACGTAAGAAAAAGTTCAAAGTTTTTATAGTAAGCTTACGCATTTGGTTGGTAAACGTATGTCATGATTTCCTTCTCCTTTTCAATTACATCTTTTGGGTAGCTTTCCACTTCATATCTGTAAGAAAATATGTTTTTATTCATCACTGGCTGACTTGACAGACAATGGCGTCGATTCTGTCATGCCACTCACTAAACTAAACCAATCTGACAGGACTAAAACTATCTGCCTCTCTTTTCATTTTTATATGTGAGAGAAGGGTGGCAACAATTTTAGAGCTGTCAAAATTAGTTTAGTTTAGAGTACATCAGAATCGATGTCATTGTCCTGTCCAAATATCAATAAATGTTTGAGATAGTTCTGTTATTTTGTGAAGAGCTTTTGGATAATAGTAATAAACCGGCCAACTGCGAGTCGAGCTCGCGCACTGAAGGTTCTGTACCACCACAAAATTCAATAACGTAATTACCAGTTATAACTTGGTAATGAACAGAATTTTGTCACAGACTCGCACTTGGTGTGGTGATTGTGAAATGTAGCACGACTGCAAACCTTATCTCGGCACGTTAAGGTTCATGTTCGTATATGTCAGTCATATCTATGACTGAACATACATAAACTGCATGCAAACAGCGTGTTGAAATGGTATAATATCAATAAAGTTTGACCACGAGGAAAGACCATTTCTCGTCGTCAAACCAGTTTGACTACAAGGAAGCACCAATCTACTCACGGTCTGATAAACTCCAGCACATTGTTGGCTTCCAGCTCGGTGCAGTTCCAGAATACGGCGGCGCCCTCACGGAAGAACAGGATCTCTCTCGGTTCTGAGCCCACCGAGTATACCGCGCTCGCTACCACCACATCACCCACTTCATGGGTTTTAAGACTGGAACAAAGTATAACTTAACATAAACAATCTACTTGTTTCTATTTCAATATGAATCTACTATAAAAATTTTGGCAGTTTGGCATTACATTTGACTTAAAAAAATACCGTTGTAGGCCGCATCATTGTTTAACATCAGGGCGGTTGGCCAGTCAAACAACAGCAAAAATAAATTAGCAAACAAAAAAATACGAAATAAAAAAATATTATAACTAAGATAGAGATACGTCTATTCTATTTTGGAGTGAAACTATGAAAGTGAGGGCCAGAAAATATTGTTGATCAGCAAATTATAAGCAAACATTTTTGATTTTTTCTCCATTTGATGCACATCAGCATATGCTGATGGTACGCTCGCCTATCATAAAATAAATAAATAAATAATAATATTTTATAAAATGGATGGATGGATGGATGGATGGATGGGGAAGAAAGGTTCTTGAGTGGAGACCACGAACCGGAAGACGCAGCGTAGGTAGACCTCTCACTAGATGGACCGACGACATAGTAAGAGTCGCTGGCATCCAGTGGATGCAAAAGGCAGGCTGTCGTTCAGTATGGAGGTTAAAGGGGGAGGCCTATGTTCAGCAGTGGACGTCTTCTGGCTGATGATGAATATTTTATAAAATAGCAGCAAATAACTGGTCTGGGTATTGAAACTCAGGTGACCTTTTTTTGTGAAAATGTAATTTTGAGAACATTTGTAGTATCTACAACACTGATGTTCAATAAAACATGATGCAACATTAGGCCTCTGAGGGTTAGGCAAAAGCAAAATTTAGGAAAAGTACAAATATAACTTACTACCCGGGCTCGTACAGTTTCTGCTGAACTAGCGCTTCTTTTAGACTCTTCAAATCATAAGCGTTCGCTGTAGCATACGTTAAAGTCAAGTAATGTCCTTCTTTGTTGCTAAGGTCTGCCGCTGAAGCTTTCTTATGCGTTATTTTTAATTTTAACGGTATACCAGCATGGTCCAACGCTGCTGTCGGCACAATAATATCACTAGAATATTTTCTTACATCTACGTTATTGGTTATCGAGCAAACACTACTTCTTGACGAGAAAAACGAAGATTTCAGTGCAAAAGATTCGGTGGCAACGCCGGCGTTGATACACCGCGCAGTTGCATTTCTTAAAGTGCTATAAGCAATTCTTGATAAATAAACAGACATTTTGGTAGTTTTTTGTAGTTTTTAGAAGTGAAATTATAAAATTGTAACGAATTTATCGAAATTGTTATATAAATTTGAGGTTATTTTATTATTTTGGATTGGAAGGTACAAGGTAATCTTTTGACATTGACGTTGAAGGCATGGATAATACCGACTGACTGACAGCAGTGAGCAGACGGTCAGAAGAAGTGACAGCTTGTTTTTTTATATTGACTTTAGATACAAAGTCCTTCAGTCGATATTAAATATGTTTTTATAGTATTAATTAGCGTCAAACAAGCCATAGTCAGAGTCAAGCAAAATAACTCACGATTAATATGAGTAGTTTATTTAAGCAACTTTTAAATACGTGCTTGAGCTCTGCAGATCGGGCCCGTCTCTTGGCTGTTGCGGAACGGGAATCAGCAGTGCAAGTACCGTTCTTTATCGATCGTAAAATTCGCTAAAATGCCATAGAATCGATCATAGCGAGTACTGAAAAAATTGCATATTATCGAATTTGACGACCTCAACTGTCAATTTGACGATCGTTAAAAGAACGGTACTTGCACCCCAGGTTTGTGGCTCCAAGCCCTCTCTTCACCCCATACCGGAACATTAATGGATTCTTCCAGTTTCAGAATAGCGACTTCCCTTCGCTTGGGCACATCGTGCTGTGCTCCACACCGTTGCCAGTGTGGCGTTGTTGTCGACCAGCTCGGTCACCACGGGCTTTCCTGCACAAGGAGCGCGGGAAGGATTCCCCGTCACGCCAGCCTTAACGACATCATCCGCCGGGCTTTTACCAGTGCCAACTGCGTGGCCATTCGTGTTTATTATGTTAATATTATGAGTTTTAAGTACTTCCTCAGGCGAAATCTGCAGAGAATTCTTATCACAACCAGCAGTGCAAGTACCGTTCTTTATCGATCGTCAAATTCGCTAAAATGCCATAGAATCGATCACAGCGAGTACTGAAAAAATGGCATATTATCGAATTTGACGACCTCAACTGTCAATTTGACGATCGATAAAAGAACGGTACTTGCACTGCTGATTTGTGTAATTTGTGATAAATCTAATTAATTCTAACAAATGAAATATTAATAGATAAAGAAATAACTGCAATAGGTAGGTACCAAGGATTTACGGAGTATCCTTGGCGTGTACATACACGCTAAGATGTCAGTTAGTGAATTTTGTGTACACATCTAACTGGGGGACATCCATTGACATAACCGATATTTAAGACATCGTCCAATATGGTCACCGGAGTCCGTATCTATATTTTTAACCAACTTCAAAAAGGAGGAAAATTCTCAATTCGGTCCTTATTTTTTATACGCTCATGCCTAATATTGACATTCTGATGTCAAATCTAGTTATATCCTTCATCTCGGTTATCTGGGATTTGAAAATATACATATATTTGGTTTTTACATCCTTGTTTAATATCACATCATTAAAATAAAAATAGTGCCGTTATACAGTCTTTTATTTATAGTAAGACTAACACCCCACAGAGCTGGTTTCCAACCAGCCAAGACATGCAATAATACAATGAGATCATTTTTTACATAATGAAGACTAAAAAAAAAACATGCTTACTTTTCTTAAATATGCTAACTTAGATTCTAACTTTAGCATAGACATAATTTATTGACATAGACATACAAAATTCACATACATAATCATATAAATAAGTTAAAACATGATTTTACTTTTTAAATAGCAACATTACTATTTTTTTAACTTGCAACTTGATTCAATGTCCTTAATGCCTTTATAAAACTACTCAATCACCATATTACCATCTTCAGTCGTGAACAAAGTGTGCAACTTCCTTGCAAACTCTGGTCCTATTCTACGAGTTTTGGCGCCGGGCACGTTTGTGCGTGCTACGCCGACATCGGCTACTTTTGTAATCCCACCGGCGCTTTGAAATACCTGGAAAGATTAAAAACTACTATTTCTACCATTATTGAAAAGATTGCTAATGTTTTTTTTTTTTTTTTTTTTTTCAGTTTAGTTTTGGCGCCAATGTGGAAAAAATATATTGCCTCATTGTATTATTAATAAAAGTCGAATTTATGCTATAAGAAATTACCTGTAACAGAGCTCTTGGATTTTTATATTCCGCGCCCAAGGTCCGCGCTACCTCCAAACTAGACTGCGGCAGAATTGCTATCATTTGCTCCCAGAGACGACTTAACCCATTCCCTGAAAATGTAAAAAATAAAAAACATTTAGGCTGATAAAACTTAGTATATTTCACACTTGCACTGTAATTAGGAAAAAAGGCCATCACCTTCATGGATTCAAAAATAAAATTGAAAGATGACAGTCAAAAGTGGAACAGATATATTTTCTCTGGAATCGAAATTTGGTCCGACTGTCCAACGGAGCTTCCCTCTCTTTCCCTCCGAAAGTCACATTATGTATTAACACGTGTTTTTTTTTTTATAAACCAATTTTATTTATTTATTTTTTAATAAATAATAGGCTTGCGTTTGACCACCATCTCGCTTGATGTTAAGCGATGATGCGGTCTACGTTGGAGCACGCTTGCCTAGAAGAAACCGATTCACTCGTGATTTGAAGACACCCAGATTGATATTCTTCGAGCAGCTTAAGATTTTTTGGATCAATACTTAAAATTGCTTGGGGGGTACCCGGTGCCGTATTCTATTTTCCCGGCGCCAGGGCTAGCGCCGATGTCCACCTACCGTCTTTATCGACAGTGACGCAGTTCTTATTGTCCCCTCGCATGTAAAACTCCGCCAGCTCGTCGATGTCACGCCTCGCTTTCCTAAAACATAACAATAACAGTATTTATTAAAAAAAAACTTTTATATAGCTTTTAACTAGCCTGTCCATTATGTTAATCGCCTTTGGAACGCTCATAAAAATCTAACGACATAAATTTGTAAAGCGTCTAGTAAATATATACAAATATACAGGATGTTTGTATATATTTGATCCTGATTTGTATTTATGTATTCAATTAGTACGGCTTGCGCCAATTACACCAATGAGACAATGTTACACAATATTATGATACTTGATATTACCTCTTCACAAGGTTATGTCAACTTGAAAGCCAATTTCTGCTTCAAGCTTTCAACTTGACGTAACCTTGTAAAGAGGTAAGCTGGATCAAACGTATTAATGTATTTATTTGTATGGGATATAATTTGCCTATTGGTAAGATTTGCTTACTTTTGCTGACAGATGAGAGGGGTAGTTAATAATTACAAAAAGCCTGCTTACGTAATACTGCCCACAATTGTAATTTGTATCATGTTAGTTAAATATGTATTTTGTTGACATATTATTAAAGGAATTTGTCAGAACATTTTATCCAAAGTCAACAAATACAAATACAAATATCTTTATTTACTTAAAAATGCAAAATAAGTATACAGTTTTCTAGTAGTCCCCGCACTAAGGCTAGCCTGTGTCGCGGGAGACTGTAATCGATTACAAAAAAACTATGAAAGAGAACTTCGTACTATTTGGATTACTATTAATGTTTTAGGCTAATAGTGTGCGTGTGTGTGTATGTGTTCGTGTGTGTTTGTGTGTGAGTGTGTGTATATGTGTGTGTTTGTGTTTGTGTTCAAAGTCAAATCATTTATTGCACATTATGCTAAATAGGTGAAACTTATATAAACATAATGACCCAATTAGGGTATGGCAATTTATATTATATATATATATATATATATGTGGTGCAGAAATATGGAATAGTCATCTAAGAAGCTTTTATTTAGTAGGTACCCACAATTGTCCCATATACATAAATAAGCCCTAAAAGTTCTCTTAAACTTTTTTTTAGGCAGTCGTGTAAAGGGCCTACCTATGCTAGCGCCACCTATACTCACTTGTAGGGTGCCTCCGCGATGGCCCGCGTGTATTGTACGACCAACATCGCGAGCTCCATCGGAGTCTCTACCACGATCAGATCGATCTTATGGGACACCATCAGCTCTGCAACATATATGTTTTGTTATGTTAATAATATGTATGTTTTGGTCCAAATACAAAACTGCCGGCCATGAAAAAATAATGCCTATTGCCTCCTAATAATGGACAATGGTCCTACAAGCTTTAATGACATAATAACAAATGCTTAGACGGACAAGTTTTAACGGAATATAGCTTTATTAGACAAACGCTTGATGGAGGCGACATGTGACCGGAATTCTGGCGCCTACTTTGGTCAAAAAATTAGCATTGCCATCCAACGTGGCAATGCTGCCAGCATTCTGGCCACTTTTCCCTCCACCGAAGGGCTTTTAGATTAGTATTTTTAATGATTTTGATAATTTATTGTTCATTTTAATTTGTATATAAGCTTTATTTTGTTTTTTAGGGTTGCGTACTTCAAAAGGAAAATACGGAACCCTTATAGGATCACTTCGTTGTCCGTCTGTCAAGACCCTTTTTCTCAAGAACGCGTAAACGTATCAAGTTGAAATTTATACTATTTATACTAAATACTTGGATCTACGGTTTTTTTCGGCTGTAAAAAAATTAAAGTTATAATTCAACGCAATCAAAAGATATGAACATTTATGTCGCATATTTTGCGATTTCACAGGGGAACCAAAACCTATAGGGTACTTCCCATTGACCTAGAATCATGAAATTTGGCAAGAAGCAAGGTCTCATAGCACATATATAGGAATAAATCTGAAAGTCATAAATTTGTAGTTATATCATTTAAAAATAATTATTTTGCTATTACAAACTTACATTTTGTAGTTGGAATGTATGGAAGAACCTTATTGTCAACTACAAAGTTAAGTTTGTCTTTCAATATTTCAACTTCAGATAAGTTGTTTTTTTTTGACTGGCGCTCTTAGGGTTCCCTCCAACGGAACCCTCAGAGCACGAGACCTACTCGTACTTGTCCGGTTTTTTTTTTTGTTTGGCCGGCTCTTTCACATTTGGGCCAAAAATGTACAAAACGTGGATGAGATCCTTCCTTTTGTTCAAAATAATAAATAATAAATGTGCATGAATTTTTAAGAAATGGCTTGCTCATTTCCTCCTCTAATTATTACAAAATGGATATGTAAGAACGTGGTCTTCCGGAGCAGGTATTTTCATACTTCGAACCCGGGACTTCCGTCGCAGAAGACAAGGAAGGCAGTCGCCAAGTTATCCCCGCGCTTTTCATCACACTAATATTATTGTGTGTGTATTCATGTGTGTGCGTGCGTGCGTGCGTGTGTGTGTGTGTGTGTGTGTGTGTGTGTGTGTGTGTGTTTGTTAAACGGCGGGGCGTTGCTAACATTTACCTATTTGTAAGTCAGCAATCGTTTTTGTGAACTTATCTTGATACGCTTGCTTCATTCGATGCTTGGCGTCGCGGGCGTTTCTGAAACAAAAAATCTGTTTATTTATTTATTTCATAGTTGGGAAACAAGCTAACGGACCGCGTGATGGTATAATACTAGCGGCATCACAGAAACTTTGCCGATCTTTAAAGACTATTAAGGCGAGGTCTGAACACAATTTCAAATTCGTTTTTTACCCGCTCTCGCCATGATCTATTTGCTATCAAAAACGGCTTTGTTTAGAGTCGAAAATCGTATATCATCATATTTGATGATGATGATGACTTTGTGCTTGTGTTTGTATTATTTTGAGGGTTTTTATTTAATTTATCAAAATATATAAATGAATTTTAACAAGTAACTGGTTAAAGTTTTAAAAGACTAGTCTGGGTATACAATTCGTACAAAAAAATAATTTGTTACCGCTGAAAATTCAGAGTACTTCAATCCAGAAACTATTTTTATTGCTCTATTTCTAATATGTTTTTATACTAAACTAGATAATTTTTCAAAATTTTATTCGGTTCAGATTATTACCAAGGAGTATTTTCTACTTGTAGTATTTTAATTTTATCTGATCAGTTAATTTATTCACATCACACTAACCGTCTTACCACAAAAGATTTAAGCACGCTTTAGACAAGTGTTTAGCATATTTTTCGCAGGGAAACAATTGCTAAACACTTGTCTAAAGCGTGCTTAAATCTTTTGTGGTAAGACGGTAAGCGTTTAAAAACACTTCTTTTGGTTAATTTTGCGATTGTACCGCGCCTTAACAGCTCTTTGATAGCCCGTTGGTCCAGTTGGTAGTGAACCTGCATTCTGTGCTTGGGGGCGTGCGTTAGATTCCCACCTAGGACAAACATTTATGTGATGAACATTTGTGTTAGTTCTATATGTGCGTGTTAATATCTATTTAAGTATGTATTTAAAAATAAATATGTACGTATGTATATCAGTCTCTGGCAGCACAAACAACACAAGCTTTGCTTAGTTTGGGGTCAGATGACCGTGTGTGCAAAAAAGTCCAGTTTTTTTTTTTTTTAATAAATTCTTTGAAGAAGCCCAAGTTACAGTTGATCTCAAATGCCGCAGGATTCCCATCCTGCGGCATTTGAGATCAGCTTTTATATATAAAAGGCGATGTGTGTTCCCAATTGACTCCGAAACGACTGGATCGATTTTGGTGAAATTTTCAGGCAATCTTCAGATTAGTTCAGCAAGTGAACATGTGAAATTTGGTAACAATAGGATCAACAGTTTTTTTTTATTTCCCTACAAAAAAACAAGAACAAGAATTGAAATCTGTACATTGACATTAAATCAAAGAAAAAAAAATCATCGAAGTCAAAGCCTGCATTCTGATTGGTACACTTTTAACTTCAATACTATGACTTCTTTTATGTATACTAGTGAAAATAAGGATGTTGTTGTCGCCACCAACGAGGTTCCTTCAAGGAGGTACATAACTCGGGGGAAACCGCGGGGCGAACGTAGTTCCATATACGCAATGACAATATAACCACTTGACTGCTCATCCTTTACCCCGCATGAGGCAAAGGTTCTAACATGTCAACCTAAACTATTTCGAGCGGGGCCAATCCTAGCCGCGAATTGAATGAATAACTTTTGATTCTCGAATCACAAGCGTCGAGACGCGTCGAGTCTCCAATCACAAGCTGCACCCCGCGACCGACGTGGCATCATTTCGCAAAAGGGAATTTTGACTACATGCGCGATCAATAGGCATGATGACTAATATTTTTTTATTACCTCATAAAAAAGGTGATCATAAATAGAGCCCATCAACAAAAACAAAATTAGTTCAAAAATAAATAAGTTATAAGCATTTTAATTTCATGCTAGACAAAGAGCGAACTATACTGAGCCGTGACGTCACGGCTCAGGAGCGCCATACAAATGCTATACTAACACACGCTTTGCGAGAAAGGGATAGAGCATCCCCTCTCTATCCGCACCTAAAACTTTAAACACTCATATCTCAGAGATTTATCAGCCGAATTAAATTATTTTTTCAATATGTGTAATGTATTTAGTTATATTCATCGCTAAGCCGGTTATTTGTACTAAATTAAACATTAGGACACATGCATATTGGTTATTTTATCTTTGTATATACGATATAAAGTTGTGTTTACTTGCACAAGGCGGTCGGCCCAATGACCAGCAAGGTGACCGTAGTCTTCGCCCGCTCCCGCATCTCCCCCATGTGCGGGACGATGCGGTCCGCGAAGCACATCAGCTGATCTGACAGCATTATGTACAGGGCGCGGCGGCACTGCTCCTTTGTAGGGGTTACTTTTACCTGCATATAAGCAAAAACTATTTTATAACTGGCCTACTCTCTGATTATCAGCTCGCAGATGGTATCTGGCGGAGAACCGGGCGCGATCAAGTACAATACATCATCATCATCGGCCAGAAGACGTCCACTGCTGAACATAGGCCTCCCCCTTTAACCTCCACACTGAACGGCAGCCTGCCATCTGCATCCACTGGATGCCCGCGACTCTCACGATGTCGTCGGTTCATCTAGTAGGAGGCCTACCTACACTGTGTCTTCCGGTTCGTGGTCGCCACTCAAGAACCTTTCTTCCCCATCGGTTATTGGTTCTTCGAGCGATGTGGCCTGCCCATTGCCACATCAACTTGCAAATTTTAACAGCTATGTCGGTGACTCTGGTTCTTTGGCGAATATCCACGTTCCGGATTCTATCGCGCAAAGAAACTCCGAGCATAACAGTAACTCTCTCCATTGCCCGCTGTGTGACTCTGAGTTTTTCCAAAAGGTTAACAGTTAAGAGCCACGTCTCAGTACCATGTGTCATCACTGGCAACACACACTGGTCAAAGACCCTCGTCTTGAGGCACTGTGGTATCTTGGACGAGAAGATGTCACGCAATTTCCCGAACGCTGCCCATCCGAGTTGGATTCTTCGGGCGACCTCTTTGCCTAAGTTGGACTTACCTAACTGAACAATCTGTCCAAGATAGGATACTAAATAGTAAATACAATACAAAATCATTTCATTTACAGACACAAAGATCGCGTCGCTGATGGTATCTGGAGGAGAACCCGGTGAAAAAAGAATTGTTTCAAGTACCTGACCCCCGACATTGGTGAGCACAGGCGGCACGCGGCGCGTCCAGATGAGCAGGCCGGCGTCGACGATAGTGTCCGCCGCAGCGACGCGCGCGCCCAGCAAGTTCACCTCGCGGATCGTGTCCACCATGTACCAGGCAGACGCGAGCGTCGGTGGGAGCTCGATGGTTATGTACTAGACCGCAGAAGACATAATTATTAGTACATATATGGTTGTTATATTTTTTTAAGGCTGTTGGTCTTCCTTTCAAATAAATAAATAAATAAGTACAGAGGATTCACTTCACAAAATCATTAGCAACTCTTGCGACTACACAATAAAGTGCAATTCAGGACGTGCGAGTGCTAACTATCTACAGCTATATTAACCTAGACGTTGTCGTCTGTTTATCGCGACAAGAGTTATTGTCGCGTTTTAGCTGTCTATCGCGCGGCAAGTCCGACAAGTCTTGTAGCTTCATACCTAAAGTGCGAAGTGCGCTAGGCTTGACTAGACATGATAAATCATCACACTACAACATCGAGATACAATATATAGTCACAAATGTGCAAAAAAAACGAACCAAAACTCTGCGCACGCTACGCATTACGCCAACGTTTTGGTTAGTTGTAAGGCAACCGCGGTCAGACTACAACACCGCACGATGCCAGTGCTAAGGTAACACAGCGGACAAACGACGTTGAACACTATATAAGCGACATAACGTCTAAATTGCACTAAATGTGGCATTGAGAACTATGTATATAATTGATGTCTTAAGTATGTACAACGATGCTCGGATGATTTTTGAGTGTTTTCACTTAGGGATTGTGACTCTATAGGTATTGTATCTTGATGAACTAAAATTATAAATGCAAAACTTTGTGTGTGTATGTATGTGTCTGACACGACTCCATAATTATAAATTTAGATAAAAGATTTACGAAAATGTTGGCTCTAAAGCCAGCCGCCATTTTGGTCTATTTTTAAAATCGCGGCGCACAATAAATTTTATATAATTATATTTGAATACACAAGGAATTATTTTAAAGAATAAATGTTATACATATTTTGGTTTTTTGTCTAGTGTCCTCTATCCAAATACAAAACATCCATTATGCACCAATTGAAAAAAAATTGGGCCTACCCAACTATCCATACCTACTACCATACCTACTATCCATATTAATATTATAAAGAGGAAAGATTTGTATGTAAGTATGTTTGTAACGAATTGGCTCAAAAAGTACTGGACCGATTTAAAAAATTCTTACGCTGGTGGGAAGCCTCACTATCCCCGGGTGACATAGGCTATAATCTATACCCGTGCGAAGCTGGGGCGGACCCCTAGTACAAAATATTCAAAGCCTTTTGCTATGTAGCTAAGATACTGAATTTACATTATATGCAACATTTATCCAGAAAACAATTCCTAAGGATGGCAAGTGAAACCGCAGGTTACACAAATCACAGCAATGTACTCCAAAGTAAGATTTACCTTCAAACATTCCCCAGGCTTATAAACCTTATTGTTGTCTTCAAATTCCGCCTTCGCTGCTTTCTCATCTTCTATTGCCTTCTTGATTGCTTCCCGCTTGGCTTCTATCTCTCTTTTCTTTGCTTCTTTCTCTTCTTTTGCTTTTTTTGCAGCTTCCTTCTTGCTGGCACCTGTTTGCATTACGAGAAAGTACAACAAAATGTTTTATTATATCTATAAATTATTTATATCTGCTATATAATATATAAAACGGCATATAATTTAGTATAATAGTTGTCTTACGTTCAGACTGGAGTTTCCTTTGGTTTTTGGATCCATCTTTAGTTTTCGGAGAGACTTGTTGCCTCTCGTTTAGCTTATGATTTTTAAACTCGAAATCTGACAACACTTCCCTCAACTCTGCTTTAGTCTGGTTCGCTGTTTTTTCTAAAAATTACAATAAAATAAAATATAACAAACTAGAGACCCGCCCTGGCTTCGCACGTGTGTACGTTTCAATATAAAAACCTTCTGTGCAAAATTGTGTAACTGATGGTGAAAACTACATCGAAATCCATTTAGGAGGAGTTAGCGGATATACAGAAGCTATGTAGAGAAAAGATACAGTAATACCCCGCAAAGTCAAAGGTTTTACACGACCTCGCCTGGCGCGAATTTATTATAACGCCATTTTCTAAATTTGCGCTAATTGGGCTTGCGCGAGTTTCAAGTCGCCAACTGGCGAGACACAGTGCGACACCGGGTGTGTGTACTGAAATATCTGTCAAATCGGGAATCGAACCCAGGACCTACAACGAAGTAGACAAACCCACTACCAGCTGAGCCATTCCGGGTGTACAACATTTAAGTGTTAATATTACCTAATACTGCTAAGGTGTCCAACAGATTAATAGTCCCCATTCCAGTAAATTTACCAGTTTTTGTTATCACCTCTACTGGGAAGTTGAAGGACATCTTCTTCTCATTGGCATCTGTTGTGGAGAAAATGCTAGTCAAAACACATTTTCTATTCGAAAATGAAATCCTTAAGTACTTACTTTTAAAATTAAATCCTCTATAAATATTGTGCGTGTATCCTCCACAATCCTAGTTTTTCTGCATCCAAAAAGACTTGGGCAAGTAAACCTGTGTATGTAATAAACTCTTATTTAGAGAATTTAATAAGATGTTACCCTTGCAGTTTGTTTTTGGTAGTCCTGGATCTGGTAATTCCTCGTTTATGTTCAAGTTATCGCTCTGCTCAGAGCTGGTACTGTATTCGGATGATATGGAAACTCGTGAAATTCTCCGGCGAGGCATTTTAGCTTAATAAGTTAACTAAAATCGCCAAAATTGGAATGGAAAACATCCACTGAGTGATTCAAACAAATGTAAACAATCAATAAATTTCGAATTTCCAGCCTGCCCGACTCACCCGTAAATCAAAACAAAACAATCAAATCTGTCAATGTCAACTGTCAAATTAGTGTGTGTTCCAGTTGGCTTAAAATTTGTTGTTTAGCATAAGAAGAATAAAATAACTGCCATCTATGAATGAGTAGCACAACTATTTAGCATGAGGATACTGCTACCTGTTTACAGATGACGCTCACCGCTCAGGCTATCCAAACGAAGGATGCTAAATAGTAGATCTGTGCTAACTAACTAATAGTTATTTTCATTATTCTGTGATTCCAAAAGAGGCATTTCACCCGATGAGAGTAAAATGTAATCGCCGCTTGGTAGGTACTATTATGTCTTCTGTGCCACTGTTTCCAAATCCAAAACACCTCGTTCAAAGAGTACCTTTTATATACTGACCTCGTTGTATTTTTGCACCACAATTACTGGAAAATTTGGCAAAATAAAGCATTTTGGTCAAAAAAATATACCCCGGCGCATACCGCGTGATTCGACGGGTTTAACCAACGGATTCTTATTCAAATCTTACATTGAATTTTCTCTTTCTATCTCATTAGCCGAGAAAGCGCGATAAAGCTCAATGCTTAGAATAACTACTCAGAGAAGGTAGGTTTCCAAACAACGCCTTCTCAAAACGTAAGCTACAAATTCGCTTTGTAGCTTACGTTTCGATTGGTATTTTAAACGATTTAAGCAATAAAATTAATGGATTACCTGTGGAATGTCACACCATAACTCTTATGCTGCTTGTCTGATTTTTTGTGGTAAGATTCCACCCCGCAAATTGTCATAGTAAAATTTTTATATTTTTTTTGGAGTCATATATGACTCCATTTGAATGGCTGAAATTTTGCGATTGTACTTGGTTTCTATTGTGTAGTTATTCTAAGGCTCCGTGTAAGAATGCTTTTGAAGGTAGGTACCTACGCCCGTAGGAGGTCTTATAGTGTTAACACACGTATGGATTTGGTTGACGGACCGCCGTCCAACCAACGGGAGAGAAAGAGTGAGAATATTATATTTCCCTCTCTTTCTCTCCCGTTGGTCAGACGGCGGTTGAGGTCAACCAAATCCATACATGTGTTAGCACTATTAGGCCTTTGTGATTTAGAATGCCTACGAATGAGTAAATATTTCAACCACGGAAAAGAGTAGGATTGGATTCAAAGATTTTATACGTAGGTACGTAGTACAGTATGAAATCTTTGGGGGGGAGGCTTACAAATAGTCGCCAAAAACATAATACTTAGGTACCTATTTCACCCCGTTTGAACGTTACCAAAATTCATGCGACGAATGTCATTCGACAAAATATGAAGGACAAATGCAAGAACGCAACCGAAAACATATACGTCTTACTTGAGTAAGTACCTACATCAATTTCAAAAATAAGTAGGGGTAGTAAACTTTTCTTTTGAAGGATATAAAATCTAAATGATCTAAAAACCAACATTTATAAGTATAGGTAGGTACGTGAGGTACGGGCGCGATAAGTATTTAAAACACCACCAATGCATTGCACAATGATTGAAAAATCAGCAGTGCAAATACCGTTCTTTATCGACTGTCAAATTCGCTAAAATGCTATAGAATCGATTACAGCGAGTACTAAACAAATGCCATATTATCGAATTTGACAACCTCAACTGTCAAATTTGATGATCGATAAAGAACGATACTTGCACTGTAACTTTTGCATGTAAATGCGTCTTTAGTGCACAATTTTTGAATCGATGCGCAATACAAAGTGATACCATCTCCTTCTCAAATATTAATTGCTGAAGAAAAATCTTAGTTTCAACAAGCGACATTCCGCGGCTGCATACCTATACATATACAGCGCAGCGTGGCAACTAGGCTACGCTCCTGAACCCATGATAGGTAGGTACCTTCACTTTGCCTCCGTAATTGTGCGTTGTTTACAATTCTAAATCTGTATTTGTCGACAAACATAACCTATGCTCGTTTTTTCATCCTTGTCTGTTTATCCGTGAATGTTTGCACTGTCTGCCTGCACCAGCGAGGTCCCTCCGCCCCTCCGCGTTCTCCAGTCTGGCTGTAAATGCGGGAGAGTGCGGTCGTTGCTCTTCACGCAATCCGCGTAACCAATTTCACAAATTAAAATTTCGCTTGGCTGAATATTTAAACTTACATTAGCCAAAAAAACCTCAAAAAACTTTTAAAATATTATCTATACTTTCCAATTTGCCTTAAAAAGTTTTGGCGATTTGTTATTTCATATTTCGATAGCAACAAAAATAAACTGCATCGCGCCCGGTTCAACGGCTTTTGCGTTAATATTTAGCTAACAAACGAATTAAGATTTATCGCGTGAGGAACAATGGCTCGAATCGGAATTTAAAAATAAATAAAAATATGGATTGGCGCGAAAAACTTTTCGGTAAAGTTCTAGTGAAATGCGACGAGAACGGTCAGTTTATGAACGTGCCAACTTTGGAAGGTTTATCGGACTGCGTGGAAGATGGAGATGGGACTGTTTGTGGTATATTTTTCTCATTTGCGAACATCAGTGATGAAAGTGACGACTTTGGAGTGCGTCTTGAAGAGGTTTACAAGAAAGTGCATCCTCGACTGAGGGTAGTTGAAGTGGTGTTGTGGGCTCATGTTGGCACCCCTGAGGGACCCGTAGAGAGGGAGACTGGCTTCCGGCGGACACTTACTGGGAAGCCCTGGTTCGCTGTACCATTCCACGATGTTGATACAAAGGTAAAAATATCTTACTAGTATTTCGATGTACTTAGGTACTATGCGAAATCTTTTTTTTTTTAAACTAATATGACAACCCTAAAAATAAAGACAACCTCATTTACAGCAATGACCTATACCTATACGTAGGTATATTTTTATAGGGCACACGGAATCTAGGTTTCATAGCCCTTAGCAAAGATTATACGTAGTATAGTATCTTTGGCCCTTAGGTACCTACGTCAGAAGTTATTTGACTAGTTTTTCATATCCAAAGTTGCCAAAGAGCTATAAAAACTTTTCCTTTGAAATACGTTCAGCCAGATAAGTTTTAGATCACCCCATTCATGTCATGGCCCTTTTGGAGATCGATGGGGGAGGCCTATGTCCAGCAGTGGACGTCCTACGGCTGAAATGATGATGATGATGATGATTCATGTCAAACGGTCGGTATGGCTTTCACAGACACATTTACTAGAAACATGTTTATTTTTGCAGAATAAATCAGCGTTTTTCAAGAACTTTTTCGTAATTTTACCATATAAGTATTTTTTTTCTCTAGTTATGCCGTTTTCGTTTGGTAATTGCTAGCACAGACGCCAGTCAGGCGTTACCAAAAGAAAACGCCATAGCTCAGCTGCACAACTAAACCAAATACCAAAATAACATAAACAAACAAACACCCTAAACGTCATTGGCCTCAAATAAAACTTTAAAAACATTCCATTTTATGAAAGGAAAAAAGAAAACATTTTACAAAGATTTTTAAGTTTTAAAAAAAAAGAAAAACGCGTGCTTAGGCAGCTTTTCATTCAGCCAGAGGGTCCCATAATTACGAGGGTTGCCACGTCAATACCGTGTATCACCCTAAATTACTTTCCACCCCTGTTTCGCCCCTAGGGGGTTTTTACATGTTCTCTAGTGGTTCTCGACACAGGTGCGTTGCACTCATTATTGAGTATTCTTTAGGAAATGGAAATCAGGCTTTCTTTTTAGAGTTCCATATTGTAAACGGGACCCTAATACTAAACCTACAACGTACTAAGCAACGTCGGGCGCGGTCGATACTTGGATGAGTGACCGCTAGGGCATGTTGTCTTTTTGCACTACTTTTTTTTAATAAATATTTTAGTAGCTTATGATCTTAATTGAAATCGTGTTTATTTATTTGAGGAATAAGCCAAATTATAAAAGAAAATTTTGTTTTATATAATAGAGTTTTTTTGTATTTTTATATGTTTTTAAATAAATAATAGGCTTGCGTTTGACGATCATCTCGCCTGATGCTGATTTTTGTGCTTGTTCGGACGGAACCCTCAATGCGCGAGCCCGACTCGCACTTGGTCACGAGTTATGGTGCATTAAATAACTAACAGTCGCACTCAGAGACGTACCTGTATACTCTCTGCAGCTCACTCGCTCGCACATTTTCACATTATTGAAGATATAAAATCAACGAGTGTGAATTTCCAAAAAGTAACAAAATCATGTCTCGGTGTCTATCGTAACATTACAAACAAAGCAATTGTCAATTTGATATATTTTAATTTGACACAGTAAAATGGTAACAAGTGATTTTTATTTCCCGTGTCATGTTATTCCGCCAAATTACAAGATATCGAAACAAACATTTCTTTGTTTGTAATGTTACGATAGACACCAACACATGATTTTGTTACTTTTTGGAAATTCACACTCATTGATTTTATATCTTCAATAATGTGAAAATGTGCGAGTGAGTGAGCTGCAGGGGGTATACAGGCCCCGAATACATAAAATTGCTCTGTCAACTTCTCGTTGACGGAAATTGTCACACATGAGAACGAGACGAGTGTGACTATAAATCATTGCATAGGGGGTGGAGACTGGGAAATGAGAAATAAATTTTATTTAGTTGGCGTAACTAAAACTCGACGAACGAGCTATGGAGAGGGCTATGCTCGGGGTTTCTCTACGAGATCGAATCCGAAATGAGGAGATCCGTAGACGAACGAAAGTCACCGACATAGCCCACCGGATTAGTAAGTTGAAATGGCAGTGGGCAGGGCACATATCACGCAGAACAGATGGCCGATGGGGCCGAAAGGTTCTGGAATGGAGACCACGGACTGGTAAGCGCAGCGTAGGACGTCCACCCACAAGATGGACAGACGACCTAAAAGAGACCGCAGGGAAACGCTGGATGCAGGCCGCTTCCAACCGGCCCTTTTGGAGATCGATGGGGGAGGCCTATGTCCAGCAGTGGACGTCCTACGGCTGAAATGATGATGATGATGATGATGATGAACTAAAACTCAAGCTAGTACCGATAAAAGCTGCCAAAAACTGAAGTCGATAAGATAAACACGTATATTGCACACACTGACATATTCTTACTAGTTCTACAAACGCACACTTCAATATTAAGCGGCACACAACTAAAACGAAATGACCATACTGACGACCAAGGGGATGTAAGTGCTAAAGGGGAAACTGTAAGTATAACACCATTGATTTTTCTAAGGGGACTTGAGAGTGGTATGTAATAATAAATACACACAATAATAAGGCAAGCACACAAACGTTTATTTTGTATATCAATTAGAATTAAGTCAAAACAATCAAAACACAAGATTCCTTCCTCATCCCCCGAGGGATACAAAAGCAACTTTCTATGCATAATGAGATTCAGATGCCGTAACTTTCTTCCCTTGAGGCACTTTGTCTTTAATTTGTTTTATTCTCAATATACTTACTGTACTTATGAGTATTTATACGCACTTTCACGCTCGCACATTTAATATTTATAAAGAAGAAATTATTTCTTACTGGTAAGTAGATACATCTAAATAGATATAACTAACTTTCCTCTCCCTGTATTGTGAATAACTAAAGTAAATTCCGCTTCGGCCATATTCGAAACCAAGTTTCGAAACTAGTTTCGAAAAAAGAAAAATGATTCTGTTTCTGAAACTGGTTGCCAAGTAGGAACTATAATTCTGTTTCCGAAACTCGTTTCGATAAAAGACTTGTAACTCTTCATATAAGTTAACAAAAGTATATATTTTATATACTATAATAAAATTCACGGACCCGTGTCCGTAGTTACAATAAAAAAAATAATACGATATTTATGGTAGAGCACCTAGTGTACCTACTACGTAAACCTTTTGTATTATTTAATTAGGGAAAATGACGTGGTTTTCACACATTTTATTTACTAATATGACACGGGAATTACTCAAGTATATATGATTAAACTTAATCACCATCATCATTTCAGCCATAAGATGTCCACTGCTGGACATAGACCTCGCGGAGGCGTGAGACAGGGAGACGTTATATCTCCGAAACTGTTCACTGCCATAATGGAAGACGCCTTCAAGCTGCTGGAATGGCAAGGACTCGGCATCAACATCAACGGCGAGTACATCACTCACCTTCGGTTTGCCGACGATATTGTGGTCATGGCAGAATCGATGGAAGATCTCAGCATGATGCTCGAAGGCCTCAATCGAGTCTCCCAACAGAATAAACATGGACAACACAAAGGTCATGTCAAAAAAGAAAGAAGCGAGGAGTGAATAAAGTCCTCAAAGATAGGCAACGCACCGCCAATGCCCCGGGTATTGTAGGTGTCTATAGGCGACGGTGACCACTTACCATCAGGTAGCACGTCGCTTGTTTGTCGACTATTATATATAAAAATATATATATATATCATTTGGCAACTCAGCAGTGCAAGTACCGTTCTTTATCGATCGTCAAATTCGCTAAAATTCCATAGAATCGATCACAGCGAGTACTGAAAAAATGGCATATTATCGAATTTGACGACCTCAACTGTCAATTTGACAATCGATAAAGAACGGTACTTGCACTGCAGTTGTTGAAGCTGTTGACGCGTTCGTCTACCTATACAGGACAAACAGTCGAACTGGGTAGGTCCAACTTCAAGTTTCATCATATTTGAGTAATACGTGTGAAACTGGTGAAATAAATTCGCATAATATTGAGCATTCATCTTCATGAGTTTGTCTCTCACTATGGGCCTCATAAGCCAGCTCAAAGTCGCACAACGAGCTATGGAGAGGGCTATGCTCGGGGTTTCTCTACGAGATCGAATCAGAAATGAGGAGATCCGTAGACGAACGAAAGTCACCGACATAGCCCACCGGATTAGCAAATTGAAGCACATATCACGCAGAACAGATGGCCGATGGGGCCGAAAGGTTCTGGAATGGAGACCACGGACCGGTAAGCGCAGCGTAGGACGTACACCCACAAGATAGACAGACGACCTAAAAGAGACCGCAGGGAAACGCTGGATGCAGGCCGCTTCCAACCGGCTCTTTTGGAGATCGATGGGGGAGGCCTATGTCCAGCAGTGGACGTCCTACGGCTGAAATGATGGTGATGATGATCTTCATGTGTTTCGGTAGGTAGTCTATATCATTAGAAACCTCTACATCCCAAAAAAAATTACCATCTCATGCCATCTTAATGGCCCATTAGTTTGCCTGCTGACGGTCGGACCTTAACCATGATGGCTTTTCCCCTTTGAATTTCCATTGCATCGACTATTGTTTGCTTTCGGGATCTCACTGGCGAATCCAACTTTCATCACAGGTCACAAAAAAATAGGTACGAATGAAATGTGCGTGCTTCATCTTCGACCACATCGTCGCTTACCAACAGGCGAGTTGGGGGTCAAATGCGTACTTATCCGCGTAAAAAAAAGGACAGACGGACAGACAGACAGACATCGTAGGCTTAGTAGAATAAACATGGAATAAAAAAATATTGTAGGCAGCACGTTTTTTCAATATAGATTTTATACCAGCCACCCCTCGTACATACAAAATAACACGATCATCAACAATACGCGCTGCTAATAAATAATCACACAAGTTGAACAACAAAACAACAACACCCGAAATAAACACAAACAACAAAACACGAAACAACAACTTTCCGCCGACCCCAACTCTGTGTGGTCCACATGACTGCAACCTGGAGGAGGTTTTGAAAGTTACAAGCCCGACAATGGCGTCTATTCTGTCATACTAATCACTAAACTAAACCAATCTGACAGGACTAAAATTATCTGCCTCTCTTTTCATTTTAATATGTGAGAGAAGGATGGCAACAATTTTAGAGCTGTCAAATTTAGTTTATAGTACATCACCACCATAATAATTATCAAATATTCATGGCATCGATTCTGATGTACCTACTATAAACTAAATTTGACAGCTCTCTAAAATTGTTGCCATCCTTCTCTCACATATTAAAATGAAATGAGAAGCAGATAATTTTAGTCCTGTTAGATTGGTTTAGTTTAGTGAGTGTTATGACAGAATAGACGCCAGTGGCATCGATTCTGATATACTCTAAACTAAACTAAATTTGAAAGCTCTAAAATTGTTGCCATCTTTCTCACATATTAAAATGAAAAGAGAGGCTGCTAATTTTAGTCCTGTCAGGTTGGTTTAGTTTAGTGAGTAGTATGACAGAATCGACGCCAATGCCGACCGGTCTAACAGGAAGGGGCGGATGGGAATAAAATAAGAATAAAAAGTTTGACAAACGGAAAAGTTACGAATGGGGAGTTTTCCCGAAATATTCGACTGCGGCGGAATTCTTTTCCAAATGAATATTTGGGAATAATAAATCGTTTTTTTTTTTTTTTTTTACTATTTTGCGAGAAAGATATAGTTACATTTTAACCCCCGACGCAAAAAGAGGGGTGCTGTGTGTCTGTGGCGTTGCTCCCAAACAGCAGAACTGATTTTAATTGTTTTTTTTAGAGGTCACATGTTATGATCGAGATTGTTCTGTACCTAGCTAAATTTTGGTCAGAAAGTTACCTCGCAATTCAGCGAGGCAATGCAGCCAGCATTTTGGGCACGTTGCCTGAAATTAGAGATCATTGGCCTTCGCTAAACGATCTTCAATAACTTTTTTTTTAAGTTTTTTGTTTGGTAAATATTCCAGTCTATTATTATATATCATCATCATCATCATCATCATCAGCCTGTAAGCGTCCACTGCAGAACAAAGGCCTCCCTCGTAGAGAGGGGTGTTGCCATAATCCCCACGCTTGGCAGGCGGCTTGGGGATCGCAGTACGTTCACCGTGTACTAATAGGACGCTGCTGCCCATCCTCCGGTGGTTCCGGTGGTATTATTATATATAAGCATGGCTAACTCTGTACCTTATAATAATCAAGTAAATAATATATATTTTTTTAAATAATTTTAGTCTCATTTGCTTATGGATACGTTTCCTATGGCGGGAAATTCAATTTCAAGTTTTTTTGTCCTTATAGCTAGGTCGGGTAATTATTGCAAACGATCATGATGTTTGCGCATATTGATTACTATTATGTACAAAATCATGTAAAGCTATTTATTTCTAATGGATATAATTATTTACATTTGCCAATAAACCATTTTTGCTGTTTCAAATGGTTTATTGACAAATGTATGTATGTAATATGATTCGTTACTGGTAAATAGCTGTACATGGAAATGTAAAGAACGACCGACGATTTGCGCAAACACTGTGTCATTTTATAATAGTTATCCGGCCTAGCTACAAGAACAAAAAACTGTTTGTAACTTGAATTTCCCGTCATATGTGAAACGTACCACCTTAAGTGTGATTTTTAAGTAAAGCAGAGCTACCCTCCAACCGTTTGATAATCTGTAACACGGCGTCTTTATGTCTGCCAGTCACGCCGGTTCACCGACCTTCGGGGGAGAGCTGGGCGAAGATTACAGGCAATTAAATGCGGGGTGCTCAAACTAATCAATAGAATATTCGGTAACAGGTACCTACCAACCTAGATAGTACCTAAACTGAGTCCGGAACGATACTCATCCTATTTTAAACATTATTCCTATGATCAAAGATACCTATAATCGGGGATAGTCAGCGTCACTATCCATAAGTGTCATAGGCTGTGTTGTCCTCATTTCCTCAACGCGGGCGAAGCCTCGTGCCCTTTACGAATACCAGTGAGAGCCCTATACCTACTTATTTTTACTGGAAATAAGGTGTAATTCTTATTTATCCCGCAGTCTATCTCAATATTATCACGTCACCTGCAGACCCTTCCAAGGGTCGCCAGCAGACCGGAACTCTTCGATTCCTACTCAGTCAGCCGTGCCTGACCTCTGGGCCCTTATATCTGATCCTTTTCTCTCGACCAGTAATAATAAATTGTGTTTTTAAGGCTCCGCAGTTACAAAGAACCTTTATACGTTCGTTCTGTCCATCCACTTTAGGTATCTTCTAACTCCTATAGTTATTGAGGTGGTTATGAAACTGCGCAATTAAAAAAAAAAAAAAAAAAAAAATATATTCGGTATTAATATTTCGGGAATTTTCGGGAATTATAATTTAAGTTTTGATTTTTTTTATACTAATTAAAAAATTGTGCATTTTATGGGTGGCTCTGGTACATGTGAAATAGGGGCATTTCGCTGCACCCCCTCTTGTGTGTAGTATCGTTGAATAGGTCATTTAAAATAAGGTTTTACACATCACTTTTTTATCAGGTGTATCTTGGGTGTATCTTTTGCGAAATATGGCCAGACAAAATAGCAAATACTTAGATGTAAAACTGTAATGAATTCCGAGAGCTGTTGATGCCAAACCTTTGCACAACACTTCGATTCGTACCCAGCCAGTCGTGCTGACCTCTCTGTGCCGCTGTATCTGACCCTTTCCTCTTTACAGTATTATAATGGCGCTTATAGGCCAGCCGCATAATTAACTCGGGGTTTGTATAGTTTCATAGGTACCTACTTTTTAGGTTTCTATGTGCCTATATTACAAGCTAACATTTAGTGTTATATTGTATTAATCTAATAATTACACATTAAAAACACTAATAAATATTCTTCCTTCTTTTTTAGCTGAACCTCTTTTGTCCTACTGCTATAGACAAGGCCGCCCCATTTCCTTCCACGCATCTCTATACTCCGCCAAGATTGGCCAATTGGTGGCCAATGGCCAGGCTTTGAGGCTGACCAGGGAGTCGTGTGCCATCTGTAGACTCCCATTGAGTGACAATCTTCGTCTATCTTGCTGGGTGCATGCAGATCACGTGGCTTGTTTTGTTCTATTTGAGTTTGGCTGTCTCGGTCCCTTTGTCGGAATTTTGGTTCTTGAGGGAATTGTCGCATTGGGAACTCGGTCGATTCTTTTGATGCAAGAAGACTTATAGTCATAGTCATAGTCATAGTCATAGTCATAGTCATAGTCATAGTCATAGTCATAGTCATAGTCATACTTACAGCCGCACTCAGAGACGTTACTTAAGTTAAGGAATACTTAAAATTGCTCTGTCAACTTCTCGTTGACGGAAATTGTCACACATGAAAACGAGATAATTGCTCTAACTTAAGTAACGTCTCTGAGTGCGGCTGATAAATAGTATCTGTGTATAGGGCTTGAAAACTAAAATTACATTTAATGTGGCTAAGTGTAATGACGTTTGACCGCAAAAGAAATCCCATCAATTATAATTATCATCTTGACAATCTGTGTATAAATAGGGTAAATACAAGGATCTCATATGTACCATGTATATACCCTAAAAAGTAAACGTCCTTGGGCAAATAGCACTGAGGGTCTGGGAGTGACATTCGATCGTACCCTGAATTTTCACGATCACATATCTGGGGCCTTACGGACAACAGCTAATTGCGGCACCTAATCCGCTCAGTTGGAAAATCACGCGAACGTGAACCTTATCGCGCCCAGATACGGTTTGCGGTCGCGTGATTTTCCAACTGAGCGGATTAGGTGCCGCAATTAGCTGTTGTCCGTAAGGCCCCTGATCTCGCCAAAGAAGCCTATCGTCGTCTTGGCTTCGTATTACGAAATGAACTGAGTACATTGAGCTCCATTGCCCTCTATCCCAGATATTTATCTATCCCAGATATTTATCTATCCCAGATATTTATCTATCCCAGATATTTATCTATCCCAGATTTCTTGCTACCACCGTCATTTATAAGCCTGCAGTAATACGTTGTAACTATTATTTATTCTGTAGTGATATTTTACATAAATCATGAACCATACTATCATTTTATTCCCACCGCAGGAGTAGCAAGCAATCCTGCAAAGTAAGGTTAACGTCTTTCTAAGGGCACACTCCCAGCCCTCCGGCCCTCGAGGCTTTCAGAGACGCTGCGAGCCGCTGAAGGGTTGCATTGAAACCCGTAAGGCGGGTTTAATGCCTGCTTTGAATGCATTTATAATGCTGCTATGGGAAATTTTGCGTAGAAAGCTAGAACGTTTAGTAAACTTCGGTACAGCTAGTTGTTCGCCATCAAACTAATCTCACAAGCCCCATATCTCAATAACTCCATGGCTGATTGAACTGATCTATCTATCCTCTCCAAGTTTTCCCCAATTTCAATGGAAAAAACTTGAAAAATCCACACGAGGAATTCCTTCCCAGAGGGAAATGAATTTTGCTCATTTTAGATTTATGAACTATTTATTGAAATTTTCAATGATATGAGTAAAAATCACATTATAAATTCGTATTGCTAATTTTAATATACTAGCTATCTATTTATTTGTTACATATAATTCGTTAAGGTGGTACGATTCACCTATGGCGGGAAATTCAAATTATAAACAGTTTTTTGGGCCTAGTAGCCAGGCCAGGTAATTATTTTTAAATAACACTGTGTTTGCGCAAAATATTGGCTGTTCATTACATTATAATGTACTTACAACTATTTAACAGTAACGCACCATATTACTTACATTTGTCAATAAACCGTTTGAAACAGCAAAAATTTGTTTATTCACAAATGTAAGTAATAATGTGCATTAGAAATAAATAACTTTACATGATTATGTAAAGAATAATAATCAATTTGCGCAAACATCATGATCGTTCACAATAATTACCCGGCCGACAAGAAAACTGTTTGAAATTTGAATTTCCCGTCATTTGTGAAACGAACCACCTAAACAATCTGTGAAAGAGTAGGTATGCTTGTATAAAAAGTATTAAAAACACCTTCCTAAGGGCAATGAGCGGCAAAAAAGCAAAAACAAAATCAGCTAGTTCAAATTCAGCTTGCAAGATTTGACCTACAAACCAAGGAACATTATTACTCTTACCGGAGGAACAAACCATATATACATCCGTATATATAGTAGTCTTTGGAACAAACTAACCTCTGGTATATGAAAATGAAATGAAAAATGAAATGAAAATGAAAAAATGAAAATATATATTTGGTGTTTACAAACGTTGTCGATCATAAAAAATTTACAATAGTTTGTTCCTTAAATAAATAATCCATGATGAGGAGCCTTGTTACCCAAGCTATAGGAATTAACCTGTGTTATGGCGTAACAATACCCTCCGCAGGACAATATACATAATATTATATTATAGTCACGATTAAATATTATAAGACAAGAACTTATGGAATATGAAAGTACTAAATGTGAGGGGAAAAAAATATATGTGTTCTATGTAACTAACACACATTGCAAGATTGTAAAAACAATCACGCAACTGACAAAAGACAACGTTTTTTTTGACAGAGATGATCGCAAATAACTATGCCGACCTCCGCAGAAGATCAATTATAATATCAGAACGCTAGATTATATTCAACCTTGAATCTTGTCCCTCACAGATTCCCTAAAACCATACACGGGCGAGATCACATTAAAATTCACCATCGTGCCGTGGGTCGACTCGTCAAATCTTTCGCGTGCTGCATTACCATGAGAATGGCTAATAACCCCCGCCCTCGCGCCCGAGGGACGCTGTCTCGGCCGGCTTCCTGCAAATACAAGTCGTGTAGGAAACTGTGCGGGAAATATCGGTGTTTTTCACCTAATACGGAACCCGATCGCGCGGTTCGCACTGCTCACATGCAGGGCAAATGGCGCGATTTAGACTTTTATAGCCCAAATTTTATTTTCCGTTCCATAGCTAGAGGGCTAATAAAGCTTCATGAAGAAGGCACGACCCAGTGAGGCACACGTACGACCCCAATCCAATCCATCTATCGCAACGCAATACACATCTGCATTAGTTGTTGATAACAAGCTTGCCGCTGTCGCTCCCGTAGTTCCCTTTAGGGTATATATATAAGATCTTTGCTCCCGTATTAAAATAAAATCAGGCTACAACATGGGGTTCTTCAAAAGGCGAGTTAACACGTTCGTTGCATTACGAGATCTATCAGATCTCTTGCAGGACTTTTGTATCGTGCGTTGACTATAATCGTGTTATTTCACTCTTTGCGGGAGGCTCTAACGTGTGAAGTTATCTAAGTATGAGTAAGACAATTATACATATTTGCTTCCTACTTAAAGGTTAATTCAAAGACATAAAAAAACTGTATTTTTAGGAGACCGATTAGGTCTCAAACGCACCAAAGGGTAGGTTAGTTACGAGATCTTTTAGGTCTTCAAAGCACCAGCTGAAAGTTCTTTGAAAATGATGGCGCAGTAAACGAGTTAATAGAGTTCTAAAGGGTCGGCAACGTATTTGTAATGCCTCTGGTGTTACAAGTATCCATAGGCGACGGTGACTGCTTACCATCAGGCAGCCCGTCTGCTTGTTTGCCACATATGGCATAAAAAATAAAATAAAAAAAGGTCAGTATAAAGAGGGTATAAAAAACGTCCTTTGTATAAAATATACTCACCACATATACCTTCTGTCTGAATTATCTGTCACAGATATCGTTGGCAGATAGAAAAATTAAAAAGGAGAGCAGATAATTGATACTTTGCAAAAAGTCGAAGATTTCCTAAAATACAATAAGAAAATTAATGAATAATAATAACCCAATTAATGTTTACTTAATAAGTAATCAAAGAATTATTAAAATATCTGTATTTTTTTTGCGATTTCAGTTTTGGTCCCATATTAAAAGATAGGTAGGCCTCCACTAGATGGACCGACGGCATTGTGAGAGTCGCTGGCGTCCAGTTGATACAAAAGGCAGGATGTCGTTCAGGCCAATCTTCAGCAGTGGACGTCTTCTGGCTGATGATGATGAGTAAAAGTTGTTCATAATGTTGAATACAGTGGACCGCTTTCAGCTTAGTAGGTACACCCTTTTAATCCATATCTACTGTGCTACAGGTTGTCAAAGTTCCACGTTACGGACTTGTGGGTATGAGAAGTAGGGCCCTGCGAGGCTACCTCGCAAGGCTAGGTACTTACAAACAAACGCGTGAAGAACTGAAGGGTAGCTTTTACCGTGATTGCTTGGTCCTGCTCCGCTGCAGTGGCTCCGATACTAACTGATCTTCGTACGTGTGAACTGAATACAAGGGCTTGGGGGAAATATGAAAAGTAAAAGCTTTTGGACCGTAGGGTTACAGGCTCAGATCAGACAAACAAGGGAGAATATGATAAGGTGGCGGGGCGAATGCGAACGCATCAGGCTTGATCCCTTTAGTTGAGTTGTGTTGGATGGACAGACAGACAGCGTAGGCTTAGCAATAGGGTCCCGTTTTTACCATTTGGGTTCGGAACCCTAAAAATGTGATTCGGTCATTTTACAACGTTATTATTTTAAAATATATATTTAATAGATATGTTTTATGACCCAAAAAAAATTATAAACAGTTTTATCCAATTCTCCGCTTCTCTGCATTATCTTTGCAAAACGACCGAAGCTTATTTTTCAAAAGTAGCCAGTAACTTTATATTTAAAAAAAAACATCAATTGTGCGAGTGATATAGCGGTGCACCATATCATCATCATTTCAGCCATAGGACATCCACTGCTGGACATAGGCCTCGCATCGATCTCCAAAAAGGCCGGTTAGAAGCGGCCTGCATCCAGCGTTTCCCTGCGGTCTCTTTTATGTCGTCTGTCCATCTTGTTGTCCAACGCTGCGCTTACCGGTCCGTGGTCTCCATTCGAGAAACTTTTTCGAGGTGCACCATATACTGGGCCTTATAATTAGTGGTTGAACCACAAACCACCACCTCCACAGACTGGATCCTTGTCTAATGGCTCACCGCAAATACCCACCGGAAGCTTCCGTGGGCTCGCGACTATTTCCGTCACTACCAACATAAACAGGACCGATACTGTTGACATACAAACACCACACTTCGCATATCGAACCCCGGCCTTACGGACAACTGCTATTGCGGCACCAAACTAACGTTAAATCCGCTCAGTTGGAAAATCACGCGACCACAAACCGTATTTGGACACGTTAAGGTTCACGTTCGCGTGATTTTCCAACTGAGCGGATTTAACATTAGTTTGGTGACGCAATAGCAGTTGTCCGTAAGGCCCCAGGTATTTCATTTGTTGAAAACAAAGATAATAGGTATATAAGTAAATCGTCATTGGTTAAAAGTAACGTAAACAAACGTAAAGTAAACGTAAAGTGAACGTAAAGTAAGTACGGGCTTGATAAATAAGTATAATTAAAATGTATATAGAAATATTATAAGCATTAGGGGGCGTTCATTCATCATTTCAGCCGTAGGACGTCCACTGCTGGACATAGGCCTCCCCCATCGATCTCCAAAAAGGCCGGTTAGAAGCGGCCTGCATTCAGCGTTTCCCAGCGGTCTCTTTTAGGTCGTCTGTCCATCTTGTGGGTGGACGTCCTACGCTGCGCTTACTGGTACGTGGTCTCCATTCGAGAACCTTTCGGCCCCATCGGCCATCTGTTCTGTGTGATATGTGCCCTGCCCAATGCCACAAAACTCGGACACATCTACAATATGTACCTACTGCTGGTATGTAGGTACCTACCTACCTATTAGTACAAATATGTTGCACGTCCGCTAGGACAGACTGTTGAAACACTAAGCATTTGTTCCAACAGTGTACCTACACAGTTTATGTATTTTTTTTTTAAATATTTTCGGGACATTTTGGCACACACGGTCATCTGACCCCAAACTAAGCAAAGCTTGTGATATGCAGAGACTGATATACATACATATATAGTTTTAAATACATACTTAAATAGATATTAACAACCAGATATAGAACAAACACAAATATTCATCACACAAATGTTTGTCCTACGTGGGAATCGAACCCACGCTCAGGCTCAGAAGGTAGGTTCACTACCAACTGGACCAACGGGCTATCTAACTACTTTACTTGGTAGTCCAATGAAGAAAATATATTATATTAGTATAGTATATATTATACTATATTATACTTCGCAACCACTTACCACTTCCGTTCATTTGAAGTTACATAGCCTGTCGACAAGCACTAATTGTGTAGGCCACTGCGTTTGCGCAGCTATTGCTAGATCTCAACAAGACTGTAGAATCGCCTTTGATGTCTGACTTGACAAGACCGTTGGGCTGCATTCTGGTTCCTCGAGTGGAAATACCAAGTTAAATGAGCTGTCGTTGATATGATAGCTTAATCAAGGCGTTCTTAGATTAGAATCAGGATCTCAGCTATGAATTAAATCTGCATTATCATAGAAAAGTATGTAAGAAAGTCAATAAAAAAGGGACAACCAAAATTGCTTTCGAGTTTCAAGACAGCACTATGAATATAGCCTTCGACGAAAGTAAAGTGAATGGACGGGCCCAAAAGAAGCGCAATTTTGAAGATTATAAAATGAGCGCCGGCGCTCACTTCGTTTCAGTCGGTCTCTAACCGTAGGAAGTCGAACACGCGACTATTGTTACATGATAACGAAACATTTGACAACATTACCTATGTCTTCGTGTGCTTTCCCGAAGTGTAATAACACAACAAAAAACCGCTATCTATTTTTTGTAACAAATGTACCTACTCATGGTTATAATTAGGTGTTGAAGTCTATGTCCGACGGTTTGACTCGTTTTTACTGAGCAAGTTCAATGGTTATGGCCCATCCATTAATTTTATTTTGGTCGAAGCATATAGCACCAAATTTTACCAGCCCAAATTTTACTGAAATATCTCAATGGTCATTCTATTAGACGCGGTCCTAGCATATATTTGCTCTGAAAGCTACAATAACATTATAACAAACTGAATAATAACATTTTGTTAGGTATATTATTTCACTGATGTAGGTAGGTATATCAGGCACCTGCTTTATAGACGTTCAAAACCCTAACGGAAGTGATGTTATTGCAGCTGTCAAAGTAAATGAATGCTTGGAGCGAGTCTAGTTACGATTTTATCACTATCATTTTCGAATCATACTACCTATAATAGTATATACTATACTATCACTCAGGGCTGGGCAAAATACATGGTTTGCTTTAATTGAAATACAAATAAAAAAATACTGTATCGCAAGTAATTAAAATACGAAATACAAAATACTTTTAAGTAAGGTATTTAAAATATAAAATACAAAATACAGTATTTTAGCTATTTGTAATTGAAATACGAAATACAAATTACAAAATAAGTAATTTAGACCAGCATGGGCTGAAAAGCGGCTCACTCCATCGCCACCGTTGTCCGGCATCGTAGACGACGTACATGCAGAGGGATTTTGATCATGCGTCGCGACAAACTTTAATAATACAATTTGTATTCTACACAGAACAGAAGCTTTAAAATTCCGTGAAAAAACTAAAAACAAATCGTTATGTCTTGACATCTTAGCTTGACATTGACAATTTGACGTAATTCTTTTTGCGTTTTGTTGGCCAATTTTGACGTACAGTCATAGCGTACAGTATACATACAGATGCAGTGTAGCCAACTCTAATAGCTGCTTTACCATCATTATAATCTCGCCTCGCACTCACACTCACGATCGCTAAATGAAGGTTAAATGTATTTTAATGAAGCCTATTATTTGAAATACTAATTACAAAATACCTCGGCGTCAGGTATTTGAAATACGAATTACAAATTACATTTTAAGGAAGTAATTAAAATACAAAAACCAAATACGTATTTGTATTTCAATTACGTATTTTAATTACAAGTAATTCAAATACTGCCCAACCCTGCTATCACTACATAGTATAAAATAAAGTCGCTGTCGCTGTCTGTCCGTCCCTATGTATGCTCTTAAATCTTTAAAACTACGCAACTGATTTTGAAGCGGTTTTCACCATCAGTTACATATTTTAAAAAGATTATTTAAAAATAAATGGAGGTTCAAAAATAAATAAGATATAAGCATTTTAATTTAATTTCATGCTAGACAGAGAGCGCACTATACTGAGCCGAGACGTCACGGCTCAGGAGCGCCATACAAATGCTATACTAACACACGCTTTGCGAGAAAGGGATAGTACATTCCCTCTCCATCCCCACCTAAAACTTTAAATACTCATATCTCAGAGGTTTATCAGCCAATTCAAATTATTTTTTTCAGTATCTGTAATGTATTTACTTTATTCATCGCTAAGCCGGTTATTTGTAATAAATTAAACATTAGGAATCATGCCTTGAATTTTCCTATTTCATGCTGATACCATCTGTAGTTTTTGCAGCAATTTGAGTTGTGTATCAATCCACAGATAAAACAATTATGTATGAAGAATATGTCTTTGTTGTAGCTGATTTGCTGATTTCAACTTGACACCTTTACGAGTTCTTGAGAAAAAGGGTCTTGAGAGACGGACAGACAGACAGACGGACAACGAAGTGATCCTATAAGGGTTTCGTTTTTTCCTTTTGAAGTACGGAACCCTACAAATATGGAAAAAACTTCAAAATCTCCGTCTGCTATATTGCCTAAACACGCCAAATGACAGATTTGAAAAGGCTACCAATCACAGTAGTTAGCCCAAATGGCCGCAGCGTCCACGGTGGCTACGTGAGCTGCATACATCCTCAGCAGCATACGGTACGGGGCAGCACGTGCCGTTATGGTAAATTCAATGTTATGGCGCTTTGGTACTTACCTGCCATGCGTGCCATGCCATGTGAGCAATTTCGGGAATGGCTCATGAACGTTTTATTGTTTCTATTTGCTAAACAAAATAGTTACAAGCTAACAATAACACTACAAAAACAGACTGCCCATAGACAGTTGATGGTCTAAAGACAATCCAAATGCTCAAGCCTACTACCAGTTGGCAGCGTACCCAGCATGCTGGCGGCGTCGTTACCACGCTGAATGGCAATGCTTATGCTTGCTTGCGATGAGCTAGAAGCACGCCAGAATTATGTTTTTAGTAGTCAGGTGGTCATTTCTCATTAAAGGAACATTCGAATGAGTTCTTCAGAGGTTAGAGAAGGTCAAATGTTGAATATTAACATTCCCTTTTTTTTTGCCTTTTTTTTTACTGGACAAGTGCCTTTAATAACTAAACAAAATACAAGCTAAACTAACACTACAAATAGTTAGACTGCCCATACACCGTTGAAGGTCTAAAGACAATCCAAATGCTATGACAATACATTCCCTCGGTTTCAACGAAAAAATTTTCTCTTCTGTGGTTTCAACCGCCATCCATCGTGTGTGTTAATTTTTTAACCGACTTCAAGAGGAGGTTATCAATTCAGCTGTATGTTTTTCATTAATGTGATTACCTACTAATTGTCACCATCATCAATCTTTGTACACTCTTGCTCTCTCGTCGACGTCAATTTGGAATTATATGACCAAACTGACCATGACTTTTTAGTCCAAAAATTATTTTATTTATTTCTGAAAACTTTTGTAATTTTTTATGGTTCCAATTATCTTGTCCACAGCGTCGTCTAACTCAGAAGTACAGCATAGCAGTTGGCGTTCCAACCCTGGTGATACGCGGCCGTCCAGTCCGGGACGCCTTGCTGGATGATCCTCAAGGCGAGCGCTTCCCCTGGCCCGCCCCGCCTCTAAACGAGGTTTTAAGGGGCGTGCAGCTTGAAGGAGATGAAGTGACGCTGTATGAGGACCTTCCCGATGATGCCTTGAGGGTGTTCTACTTTGCAGCTCATTGGGTAAGTCATAGAACAGCGAGTGCATTCCCTGGCCTGTCCTACTCCTGCATGAGGTCCTGATTAGTGTGCAGTTGTAGGAACATGAAGTGACCCTGTATAAGGATCTTGCCAATGATACCAGGATACCTTTTCCTTTACCAACCCAAGAACAAGCGCAAGAACGAACGGTTGCTTACTTTAAATAATCGAGTCTTCAATGATCACCAAGACAATCTTAGGTGAAGCCAAATATTGGAAGGTTAAGGGTCGACATGTCGTCAGCTCAAATTCAAGTTTTGCCTCTGCGCGAAACCGGACAAAAATATGCTATCTACGCCTGCAGGAAGATATACGCACGAATCGGCACCCGCCTCAGAGCTAAATTCGACATATATATACTAAAAACTTCAAATTACTCAAGAACTATTTTAATTTTAAATAAAACGCATTTACATTAAATTCCATTATACAAATGACCATTAGAATATGAATAAATGAAACTGGGCAAGTGCCTTTCTTACCTAAACAAAATACAAGCTAAAACTAACACTACAAATACAATTAGACTACACATAGATCATTGAAGACCTAAAATAAATAAATAAATTGTTACTTAGAAAGCCTGTTTTCGCCGAATTATTCTATCGAGAAAAGTTTCACCAATCATGTTTCCAAAATTACATTTAACTTACTTGTATACTTAACTATTCATATTCATATTCATATTCATATTCATATTCATATTCATTTATTTTGTAAATATTATTTACACGTCAAATTATTAAGGAAAGGAAAAAAGGTTATTAAACAATAATAATTAAAAAATAAATAAAACATTGGTACACTAACAATTCTAAATATTAGTATTGGTAATATTGGTATACCAATTATACAGCAATTACATTATATTTTCCATTCAAGGAACTCCTTGAAACTGTAGAACGTCTGATCGACGAGCCAGCGCTTTAAGCGACATTTAAAGCGCACCAGGTTGGGAGCGGCAATGACGTCACTTGGCAGTTTGTTATAAACCGTCGGTCCCATAACATGAGTGAGCTTGTCAGACTTAGCCAGGTTCCTAGGAACTTGCTTAAGCTGCCCTGCACGTCGAGTAAGGTCGCCATACGCCGTGTACATATGTAAATTTTTCCTGACGTACAACGCCACTTGTAGTATGACAATGCAGGGCAGCGTAAGGATTCCTAATTTTTTAAACTGTGGTTTTGCAGTTTGGTCACTCCCAATGCCTACTATGGCTCGCTATTTATAACCATAATATGAATTTGTTGCTGTTTGCCATAACCGCGTAAATTGATGCAACGCTACCCAAGTTCACGACATATGAACTCTTAAACTATTTCATCCGAAAATAAATGATGATATCATAATGCCATAATGGTAACTACGTGCTGTTCAAATCCGGGAATTCCTAGTGTATTAGGCATCTGCCATTTGTCCTATGTGGTTATATTATATGTTTGTGGGTTTGATCAATAGAATTTTATGTGACGGGTATATATGCAAAGAATCTATCTATACGTAGTAGCTTTACCTCGTCTGTGGGTATATGTGTGTAGATCCTTCAACCTGGACGGGCCATAACCATTGAACTTGCTCAGTAAAAACGAGTCAAAACCGTCGGACATATACTAATTATAACCATGTACAGTAAATATGTTACAAAATATAGATACCGGTTTTTTGTTGTGTATTTACAGTTCGGGAAAGCACACGAAGGTATAATTTTGTCAGATGTTTCGTTATCGTGTAACAATAGACTCTTGTCGCACTCCCTACAGCTAGAGACCGACTGAAACCAAGTGAGCGGCGGCGCTCATTTTGTAATCTTCAAAAATGCGCTTCTTCTGGGTCCATCCATTCATTTTATTTTGGTCGAAGTGTAGGTCACGTGGTTGATTATTACTGGCGGTATGCTTATTACTTATTTATGATGGCATTTGATTTTAGAATTTACCCTTAGCGTAGCACCTATAGTAATAGATACATAGTTGAATTTACCTTATTGTTTACCTACACTTCAATGCTTTGCTGCTGCTAACTATATCTATGTATATAGGCTCGCGTAGAGCAGTTCTAATAGGCAATTTTTATGCACTGTTGCTGATTATTATAATGTTATTGTTGTATTCTAGTGCCCGCCGTGCCGAACGTTCTCCCCGAGCGTGTGCGCGGCGCTGGCGGCCGTGCGCACGCGCCGCGCCAAGTACGCAACCACGCGGCTCATTCTCGTCTCCAGCGACAGGTCAGTGCTGACAACAATGCTAGAACACGTTTCAACAGCATCCTGAAAGCAGTCACTGATAGGTTTAACTGTCCCATCCTGCACCATCACATCAGGGTGCTGTTGAAATGCGTGCTCCAACGTAGACTACATCATCGCTTAGAGATGGTGGTCAAAAGCAAGCCTATTATCATAATATAATCTCTATTGTATTAATTTATTTCAAGATTGACATTGTATGTAACATTAATTTTATAATCCCGATAAATTTATTTTTAATTGTAATTCTTTATTGAACTTGTGTCTGATAATAAAAATTATTTGATTTGAATACAAATACAAAATAACACCAATGTCACATGTCAAAGACGGAAAATTCTATCATATAATAATTTTAGTATTTAAAATAATTTTAAATAATCCAGTAAGAAGTCAACTACGACGTATAATGGCTGTTCCTGGAGCCAGGATAGGTCGCGATGCCTCATTTTCGTCTCCAACGACCGGTCAGTGCTGCCAACTGTAGAAAAATGTCAGTACTAGTTCACCCAGTTGGTATAGCGGTACGAGAACAAGTCTTAGTAATAGGGCTGCCAACTGTAGAAAAATCAGCTTAACTTATTATCGCATCTTTTCAGTGTAAAGTGACCACAAGTTTCTATAAGGCTTGCATAATTTATTTAAACTCCCGTCACCTTGGGACCGGCGATCCTAAATTCCTAGCCCATTCATCTCCGTTATCCTACCTCAAAACTTCTAGCTCGTCAAACATTAACGTTTACTGAACATTACTAAAACATAACCTTACGTTCCACCAATACGGGCACTTGGGGGAAACCCGACCCAATTTGCAACGCGTAACTGACGTTCGTAAACTGGAACCCTCCCGTGAGTGATACCCTGTTTCTTTTTAATTTGATGCGTGGGTCGGATGGTCTGTGTTTTATTTTAATCGATAACGATATCATGAAAATCTACTGATTAAATACTACAAAAAAAATACTAGGAATAATTACATACTCCGTGTTTTGAAAAGGGGTATGATGTAATATTATGTAGGTCCCTAAGCAAGTTTGAAATCATTATTGATGGGATTATATGCGATATTATTACGAAAGAGCGGTCTCTCCTAACACAGGTTAACAAAACAGGTTGTCAAAACTTAACAGGAGAGGCCAAACACCTATGTTTTATAAAGATCAGTTAATAAAGTTTTTTTTTTTTTATAATTTGATATGCTGAAAATAAGCAATTTTATCTTGAGAAACAAAGATTTAAAAAAAAACTAATATAATAGTACCTGCTGGTTGCCTTACTATAGGCAGAGCCTGTATCAATGCAACCCGTATACCTGATTACAAATAGTACACCACCTAAATGATAATGATTGATGCACCTAAACACTCTGGTGGTGGTGTTGACAAAGATTATGAAGAAGAGAGAGAGTATGAGATATAAAGAAATTATGTAAACTTGTCAAGTCCATTTTTTATCAAAACTCAAGTGAGGACAGCGTGAAGATTCTTTATAAACTATGACAAGACGAACGATAAACATAATGTGAGGCTAAGCCGTTTTATCATAGTTTATAAGTCTATTTGTATTGAAAAACTAATATTTTGTTTGAATAAACTAACGCAAAATTAATAAACAATACCACTCTTGATACCCATCTCTGAATAATTCGCCATTCAAATCGATTCTCGCTATACAATCGAAATGTTTATGTAGATTCGTTACCGAGACGCTAAATAATCGCGAGATTCGAGTGCGGGTGAAATGTATTATTCAACGAAGCAAGACGTTTTGTTTGTTTGTTGTTTGTTCTTTGTTTGAATCTGGTCGGGTAATGTCGATTGGAAATAAATATTGGCGTCTGTCCCTGCAGAATTATTGTGTAATAATATGTGTTTTTTTTAGCGAGTATAGTATTTTAACTTCGTGTTTAACATAATTATATTTAAAAAAATAAAAAATACCGTCTTCAAAACAGATATTGAAAACCCTCATCAAAACTTTTGCTGCAGGGAACCACGAACAAAAACGTCATCTGGGTATATATATATTTTTTGTTAGTGTTGTTTTTTTCAAAAAGCCCTGAATAAATTTCGAAAAAATTTATATGGGCCACCTCTAAAGTATGACCAACCAAACAAAAAAAGGATCGTCAAAATCAATTTATAATTGGCGGAGTAATCGCGTAACAAACACACACAAAAAAACATACAGTTGAATTGATAACCTCTTCTTTTCGTCGGTTAAAAAAAAGCATGTCAGGGCGACAATGTGGAAGAAAATTATGTAAACTATCTTGATGGTAACTACCTAGTAATAGTATAATAAAATAATATAGGTCCCTATAATGATCAGAAAATTCAAAAAAAAAGCAAATTGTCAACAAACACATAATAATATAATATGTTGCACATTGCAATATCATTGAATGACAAATCATCATACTACTGATAGGTGACTGATAATTTTATCATCACAAAAAATACCGATACTTATTTGGTTTATTTTCAAAACGTACACCATAACAAGGTAAAACATTCTAACCAAACAACATTCATAAATCATAGCTGAAATCGCACGCTGTCCATAAATAAGGCCAAGTCGCCTGCACGGCGAGAAAAATCGCAGAAATATGGTAAACAGCCGGCTAGCCGGGCGACCGGGTAGAAATAACTCTCAGGGTGTTTACAACCAGGGAAGGAGTGAAAGAACAATGGCGTCTGAGCTGAACAAAATGTATATCAAGACACTAAATAATAAAGGCCAGGCCACACTATGGGTTGCGGTGCGCAGCGGTGACAGGAGACAAAAGATGCTAAAATTGTCTCAGATGTTATTATTATCGTGTTCCATATAGTCTACAGTAGGAATTGACAGCGCGTGACAACAAAACTTTGATCATATATAGTTTGAATTTGCCCTAAGCTCGACCTAATAGTTGGTACCGAAAAAAGCCTGCCTAAAACTAATAGAGATTTTAAAAAATTAGCCAACTGTAAAGAAACCTGTCCTAAGGCCGTGCAATTGTCTTGCTTTGCCGATAAATCCCGCACGTCAAAACTCGACTGAAACCTGCACGTCAAAACTTGACTGTACTTACAATTCATGTTGTAGCTTGGCTGGACCATGGGCTGGCGACGCCCTTGCTTATTGGACAAAAACCAGTGAGCGCAGCGTTCACTGACAAAAACTCGACTCAAAAAGCTGTAGACTCGCACTGACCAAAGCCTCATACTATCATAAATCTCTGCTTGTAAACATATATTGTACCCCAAGAGCATTACGCTCGATTGCGACGGACAGAAAGGGGTTATGGAATGGACGCCCGGGCATAATGGCGACGCATTTTGGCGGGAGAGTTATTATGGCAGTCAGAAAAGGATGCTGTTTACTACCGGTAGTAGATTTGTACAAATGACTTACGATCAGGGGGGTTAGACAAGACCCACTTTCTGTTAGCGTTAACGCCTGCGGAAAGATGAAATTGTATGAAAATGACATTAGCTTGAGATAACATCTCTTAAGCTAATGTCATTGTCAATGTCTTGTCTTGTCTTATTGTTGTTCTTGTCAATTTTTAATGTACTTTTATTGACTGACTTATAATTCACTCAATTATCAATAAAAATGTTTATCTGTTTATCTAACCCCCCAGCTCGTCTTGCTATATTAGGCTACTACGATATGGGATATGGGGAGGATTTGGTGACTATAATGTACTTATTCGTCCTTATGCCAACGATATTATTGCGTAGGTTCTACTATAGTATGCCTACATACAAATTGTATTGTATAGGTAGGTACTAAAGTACCTACATACATATGTGTAGCTGTAGGCATCGACAAAAGGAAAATCCTTTTGTCGATGGCTGTACGTACTATATAGCATCTACATAATAATATATAGGTATATGCAGTTTTATGGGTAATTTTCTAGCTCCCGCATTTATCGGAATACAAATCATATCGTTCTACATATTATTTCATAATTAAAAAGCTTCTTAACATTATCATACATATTATATATTATATCAAGACAATGAGGTTAATAACGTCTCATATTTATTACAAACATATATCTACACACACACACACACACACACATATTATATATCGGGATAGCTTCATAACATAACGTCCCACATATATCGGGGACTCGGGGTAAACCATATAATTATTATAACAAGTTTTTTTAAATGCCTAGTAAAAGAGCTGATAATCTTCAAAGTTGTACAGATTTTCTTGAATCATAGCTAATAACACTGTCTATCAAGTCACCTTTCAAACAAAAAAACTAAATCAAAATCGGTTCAGCCGTCTGGGAGATAATAATTAAATAAAAAATAAATATTCGGGACATTTCACTACACAACAATTCTACGATGCCACAGGCATACACAGAGAGAGACACACACACACGTTAGACTTACAACACCCTTCTGTTTGCGGGGGCTAAGATGGTTCATATCGTCCCACATGTATTGTATTACTCGGGATAATAGAAGTTTCATTCTGTCCCACATAGTGTGCAGTCCTGTATTCTTGTGCAACATAGAATTAATCCAACCCCCCCCCCCCCCCCCCTACCCACCCTCCTCCGGGAGGAGTAGACTGTAGTCTCTGATACGTGAATGTCTTCCATCTAATGGTCTAAAATTCTTTCCATCTAATGGTTTCTAATGGTCGAATTTTGGTAGGTTGCAGTTTTGTTGGTAAAAGAGATCGCTTTTAACGACAAGGTGGCACTGCCTCGTATGTTTCTTCATCTGTATGTTTTTTTTTCTTCTGATGTGCACAATAAAGAGTTTCTATTTACACTTTTACAGCCTCCATTGTACTCAATCCTTTCACTCCCCACCACTGTAGGGCCGCTTGATTTAATTGCCATCTCATAGAGTGCTCCCGCGTGTACCAAAATGAAGATTAATTTGCGCAATTTACGTGAGCTATGGGGGCAATGCCAAGCTTCTCAGTTGATTTTTTTCTGTAACAAATAAAAAAGAATAGTTGTTCTTCTTTATTTTTTTATTTTCAGTGACTTTCACTGTTTTACTATTTTCATAACTGAACTAAATTCGACAGCTCTACAGTTTTTACTATCCTCTTCTCACACATTGAAATGAAAAGAGATACAGACAATTTTTGAGGTGTCAGATTTGACACCTCACAGATGACGATACGAGATGACAGATTATATGTTAGAAAATATGGAACTAAAGAATCAACATCAAAGCATTGGTCTTGATTTGCACATTACCACACATGTGCGATAAAAATAAACAGCTCATTTGAGAGACTCATTTATTTTCATCACTATTTTCCACCCACTGCTGGTATGGTTTCCTCTTCAGCGCCAACTATTCTGAACCTGTACCAATCTCGTCCATTGCTTTCCTGCCGCCTAACCTCTACGTAAGCTTGTATAGTGTTACCAATACCAGGCCAACAAACCCTTTTGATTATGTAAATTAACCCCAAAATTCAATACAGAATCAGCAGCAAAACATCGGCATCCGTTAATAAAATTACCGCGCCGAGCATACCAAATCAGTTTTGTGAAAGTTATAAATGGCAGTCATTTGGCACATCGGGATTCTTCGCTTGCGACCCTGTTTACCCCGGGTTCCTTGCAAGTTGAGATAAGGCTAGGGCTGCCACTTTTCCTCTACAGTATTCTATAATTCGATGAGATTAGTAATTTTAACAGTTTGTAGTTGACAATAAGGTTCTAGCATTTATTTTACGCCTGTATATATTCACACTTACACCACTTTATTTACACAAGGAAATTATACATATTATATACAACCTATCGATAAAACTAGTATGTACGACTAAAATATAATATACACAAAAAATAAATAAAAAGTCCTAGGTGAAGAAATCGCCACCATGCGGCAAAACAGTTAACAGTTAACAGTTGCTAAAATAAGAAACATAACGTTGACTTTTTTATGATGAGGCATAATACTTTTAAAAATATAATTTCCAAAAACTTCTTTGACAAATTAAAAATGAAATTTGATAAAATTAAATCTAAAAAAACATTAGGTTTTATATATTTGCAATTTGTATGTTATTTATAATTTTTTTCTTTCTGGTAACTAATTTATTATCTCATATGTAAAGACCTCGAATGTTTGTTTTCCAATTACTATTTATCTATCCGGACCCTAGTTGGTGTTGCAACGGGGCATTTACACTATTTCTAGTTTGTATTAGTGAAAACATGTTTTTTGGCTTTTGTGTAACTGTTTATCTTATATCTACTGTATTAATTAGCAGCTGTATGTTTTCATTGTAAAATAAAATATATACTAACTAACTGAATACCGCGGTGTTACCCACAATTGTCCAGTTTTTTTTTTTCATTTTCTGGGAGGAAGGGGAAGTATCCTAAGTCCGTCCTCAAGATTGTACACTATCATTCCGCCAAATTTCGTGATCGGTCTAACCGTTTAGTCGTGAAATGCGAACAAACTGACAGACAGTGAGACAGAGTTACTTGCGCTTTTATAATATCGGTTAGAATCTGTGGTTAGGATAGTTTATTTATAATATTCCTCTTCCACGCTGCAACAGAGCGATGAATCGACGTGATTTGTGTTCTGGAAAGAGGCACATAAAACTTATTAGCCCGGAAAATGTAAAGGAGCCATCCAGTTTAGATGTTGAAAAAAATGTTGCGCGACCGCAAACCGTATCTGGGCGCGTTAAGGTTCACGTTCGCGTGATTTTCCGAACTGCTTTCGAATTTTTAACGTTAGTTTGGGACCGCGTAAGGAGTTGGCCGTAAGGCCCCAGTTCCTAAGGGAATGTCAAACGGGTCGGGTGTAACCGCGGGGCGCAGCTAGTAAACTACACTAAATGAGAGAGGAATTTTGTCTGCCTCTGTCTTTGTTACATTTTTGTGACAAGTTTCATATACAATATCAATTCATACAAAGGTAAATATTCTACAAGAAAATAATGAGTTTTGCAATTTCTTTCTTTTGCAATGATCATCATCATCATCATCAGCTAGAAGACGTCCACTGCTGAACATAGGCCTCCCCCTTTAACCTCCACACTGAACGACAGCCTACCTTTTGCATCCACTGGATGCCCGCGACTCTCACAATCTCACAATAAAATTATAATAGATAATATATGATAATAACTCTAGCTGTTATGCAGTAATAAACTGATTCCGATATCTGAAGTTTCTTATAATCACATTGCAGCCGTTGATTTTTGCTTAAAATTAACTGGGATTTAAATAAAAACATCTTTTTGTTTAATTTTGGTCCAATCTTCAAACAGAATAGGCAATTAAAACAACGCTGCGCTTTTTAATTAAAAAAGAAAACATCAAAGCTCTATAATGGGCCGAAAAGACCTCGTTTCCAGTAAAAAAGCGAAATTCTAATAAAATAAAGCTTGATACGTCCGTCGTATCTACTTGAACACCGCATTTGGGGAGAGGAGGGTAAAGCCGTCACAAAGAATGTGCTAACAGTATCTCAAGTTCATAACAAAACTAACTTAACATAAACGAAACCACATTTCAATAACATTCATTCATTTTACAAATTGAACAAGCGATTCGAGAATCAAAAGCTCAATAAAATAAAATAAATAATTAGAAAGCGAAAGTGTAATAAGTGAATAGGTGACCTTTTGATCCTAAACTTTTCAAGTTGTTAAGAGATGGCGCTAAAGTCATTTATAGAATGAGCTATGTATGTGGCGTTTCTCAGTAGCTATAACATGGGGTTCTTCAAAAGGGCTGTTAATAGAGTATTGAATAACGTATATCTGTGATGCCCCTGGTGTTGCTGGTATCCATAGGTGACGATGATCGCTTACCACAACGCGGACCATCAGCTTGTTTGCCACCTATGGTATTAAAAAGGTCGTTATTTTAATAATGATCAAGAATGTATTATGTAAGGCGCTTTTTGCAGATGGGTAAGTAAAGTTTGGCGACCCTATAGCATCTGTGTAAAACAATCTTACTTTAAACGTGTGTTTGTGGGTTTTATTGTCCTTCTTTCACGCAACGACAAACGACCGGATCGCTGTAATTTTTTGCCCAGATGTAGTTTGAGGGCTGAAAAGTGGCACAGGCTACTTTTTACCCGGTTAATCATTCCTAATACCTAATACAGGTTGTTCACGCGAGTGAAACCGCTTGGCACAACTTGTTTTCTATACTTGATACTTGCCCGTAAATAAATTCACAAAAATTGTATATATTTTATTTTACGTTTTCATATAAAGTTATGGTACTGCCAAACTTCTCGTATATATTGATATAAAGCTCTCAGGGCACATTCGTTTTTATGCGAAAATTATCTTTTCAGGGAAATGTCTGAAATAAACTTCGGCTATTCTGTTACAGCTTAAGGCCCGCCCCCGACTTCACTTATTTCACGCTCGCAAGTAGAGATAAAAGATAAAGACAACTTTGCAAAAGCCGTGGGTGAACGTCGATATTATACGCCAGAATCCTAAAAAGAGACAAGAATAACGTAGACAATAGGTCGTAGAATACATTATATCTACACCCACAAACTCACATAGGGACTAGACTCGACAAACATAGACTGGGCTAAATAATTCAGAATCGAAGTACCCACCGCGCGCCGCGTACTGGCGGTGATAGGGCTGCCTCCCACAAAAAATCGATAGTACACAGATGTGAACTATGCCTGTGAGGTACTTACGCTACGCACTATGATCATGCCCTGTTACAATATATTTGATATGATTAGTTGCTTGATAAGTCGCTCGAAGAACCGATAACCGATGGGGAAGAAAGGTTCTGGAGTGGAGACCACGAACCGGAAGACGCAGCGTAGGGAGGCCTCCCACTAGATGGACCGACGACATTGTGAGAGTCGCGGGTATCCAGTGGATGCAAAAGGCAGGGTGTCGTTCAGTATGGAGGTTAAAGGGGGAGGCCTACGTTCAGCAGTGAATGTCTTCCAGCTGATGATGATGATGATGATGATGAGTTGCTTGATAAAAAACACAGGTTTTTTTTAAAAGATTTTTCGTGGTGAAACATGTTTTTTAATGTTTCCAAAAGTCCATAGAACCCCTCTAGTAAAATCTCCACCACTTCACTAGGGCATGAGTTGAACTTGGGCGTGATTTACTTTGCTTGACTCTGACTACGTCTTGTCTACCGATATTATATAAATCTTAAAAATGCAAAGGCGTGACGCCAAAATCCTCTCATACTAATATCATAATTAAAGTTTATCCCGGAAAAAAAATACTGTTTCTGTAGGAAAGCATAGCAGGGGAACCTGTAAGATGCTGCTAGTATTTTATAAAAAAATAATAAAAAAATATGTATTTTTTAAATGATTTCTTATATTTTCGTGATTATAACACATTAAAATAAAACACTTTTAATTGATTTTATCGCGTATATAATAATTATATTACATTATATAAAATACGTATTATTTGCAATACAACATCACATACAAACAATAAAATACACACAACCTAAACAACATTTAAAACATACAATTTCATGATGTAACTTCACAAGTGTCCATGCCGGATGATCCGCCTTCTGCACTTGACCCTTTACTCAACAGTCTCTCAACAGCCTCTAGTTATTTTTTGGTTTATCTATATTGTGTTTATTATTTCCATCATCATTATCACAATCAGCCAGAAGACGTCCACTGCTGAACATAAGCCTCCCTCTTTGTCCTCCACACTGAACGTAAGCCTACCATCTGCACCCACTGGATGCCCGTGACTCTCACGCTGTCGTCGTTCCATCTACTCACTAGATTCTAGTGGGTAGGCCACCTACGCTGTGGTTCGTGGTCTCCACTCAAGAACCTTTCTTCCCCATCGGTTTTCGGTTCCTCGAGCGATGTGGCCTGCCCATCGCCACTACAAATTTACTACAAAAATACTACAAAATTCCATGCAAATTTTAATAACCATATCGGTGACTCTGGTTCTTTGGCTAATATCTATGTTCCGGATTCTATCCTCGCAAAGAATTATTATTTTATGAAAATACAAAACACGTTTCATAATACGAATATTGATAAGTTGGTAGGGACTTATTACTTACCAAATATCATCAGATTAATATCGGCAAGATATATTATATCGGAAGATACTGTACATTAACAGGGCTCTTACAAGACGTAGAAACCAATTTCCTATCAAATTGTATCAAACCTACCTCAAATATTTTCCTGCTTGAGCCCGTAAAGCCTTTCTTTAAACGGGTGAGCAAATTCGACAGGGCCCATCGCGAGATCCCGGATAAAAGTTCACTTAGTTTCTGATTTCAGATTCAGATTTCTGATTTCAGTATCAACCCGGATATAAATGTAGTTAAATTCTGTATCAGCCCGGATATGAGACCAGCCTGATTGTACAAAATGAAAGACTTACGTGATTTTATCACAAGTTATTGTGAGAAAATAACGTTTTTTTTTAACAAAAAAAATTTCTCTTTACATTTCATACTGACTACTTGCATTTGATTTTATTTACGGCTAGATTGTTAATATGTTATCGTTACGTTTTTTTTACGTCTCACTTCGATCTCAATGACAAAAATGCGATTACGAGCGAGTACTTTATCGTCAGCAAAATCCATGCATTTCGTAGCTCTCAGCTCGTAGAAAATTTAGAACGTAGGTATGTAGAATAATATGTGATAGAAATCGTTTCAACCCGGGTAAAAATCGGCACCGAGAGATCGGACCTTGCGCAATCCGGTATTCACAATCTTTCGTTCGTTTACCTACAGTTATTGGAGTATTTTGGGACGAATGCCTTTACGTGAGGCATTGAAAGTATTTGACCTTACTAACCTACTTTACCCTCATTTACTCTGGAAAAACTATAAGATTTGAGTTTGGGTTCTTTGGGGCTATAGATATTCTTTTCTGTAACAGGATATTTAATGTGTATATAGAAGGTGTTTACTTAGTGAAAAACACGCTTCTCGACTCTCGACCGTTTTTAGAGGTGTTCTTTTGGTAAATTTTTGTCTCATCTGTCGTGCTCGTTTACAATATTCCAAAATAAGAGGTTTGATTTGGATCGGGAGCTCATTCCACAACCTTACCACGGTAAATATTCCGTAAATAATCATATAACTTTGATTTGGATTTTCCATTAAAAAGATGCGAATGCATAGAGGTTTATTATGTTAGAATTTATAGAAAATAAAATAGGCAGTCATGGATCCGACAGAAGTGAAAACATAAAACTTTGGAATAACTGTCACATTAGCATGTTGGTGACGCGAACCCATAAGTTTTTCCCCTACCAAAAATAGCTCAACAAGGTTAAAAAGGTTTTAATTCAAAATTTGACATTAACTGGATGGAGGTCTCGACCAAATTTTTTTTTTCTTTTCTGTGGTGTCGACCCTATGGACCAGACCTGGCTGCTGCATGTACTGACATCTCTTACATATTTTAGCCAGCAGCAAAATCTAGAAAGCGAGAAAAAAATTGTGCTAGCCCTAACTAAAGTAAATTGTATTCAGTCGATTCATGGAGACGATATATGAAAAACTTGGTCTGCCGTATAATTGATATATTTTCTTATAACGTTGTATTTAATTTAATGTGATCATTACTTGATTTCATATTAAATTAAATTTAAATTTAAAAATTGGCTGTAATTCGATACGTTTTTTACGCAATGAAAATTCGTACCTACTCCGCCTACTGAGTCAAAAAATAGAATACGATGGAGTTTTTCTACAAACCTCTTTGGTATGTACTTACCTACTAATGAACCCTTCCCTTCCCACCCGGAAAATGAGTGATAAAGCAACCAACTTATCTACAGAGTTGGCCAGATGATGGAACTACAACTTTCCATTCGGAGAGTCTCGGTTTTGTTTAGGAAATACGGTGGTGGCTCTACCTACAGATAATTCGGTCGCTCTACCACGTTAAAGTGGATGGCACGACTCAATGGGCACAGTAGTCGCACGTATTAACTTAATGGCGTTTTTATCTGAAGACTATACTATACTCTATAGCTCTATACAGACTCATTCAGGAGCGGAGTCAGGGAGTGGAGTGAACGCGGTAGTCTCTCTACGAGTGAACGTTATTTTATATTCTGTGGTGATGGTATTGAACGACTCAACATGCATGTCAATGTGGTGTCAATTGATTTGACTGATACTTGACCTTTTGACTGTTCTTCGATGGCACTCTTATCTAAGATGCAAAAAGCATGAGCTGGCAAAAATTTTTAATTTTCGTTTGAGACTCCGAATGTCCCTGAGCATGATTATCGAAATACGAATAGAGTTCGTTCTGAATACATCTGAATTTGGAATTTTTTGGCTGTACATGCGAAAACATAATATATTTTAGCCTTACTTGGCTTACATACCTATCACAGATTGAATGCAATCTCCCGATCATAAAGTAGCTAACAGGCGAGACGGATTTGGTTGACGGACCAAATCCATACGTCTGTTAATAGTACTTATCATAAGGATCTGGCGTATAACATTATAAAGGCCTAATACGCCAAATCTAAAAGTTTTTTTTTATCGCGTATAAGTCCGTGTTTGAGCACCAACTCGCCTGTTGGTAAGCGACGATGTGGTCGAAGATGAAGCACGCAGACTTAAGATACCTATTCACTCTGGCCTTGAAAAGCCCAGATTATATCTCTCTGGAAACAAGGAAGCAGGCAGGTCGTCCTAATATCGAAATCAGGCAGGCCAGCAGTGCAAGTACCGTTCTTTTATCGATCGTCAAATTGACAGTTGAGGTCGTCAAATTCGATAATATGCCATTTTTTCAGTACTCGCTGTGATCGATTCTATGTCATTTTAGCGAATTTGACGGTCGAAATTTAACGGTACTTGCACTGCAGAATCGTGATACACCCCTAACAGATCTAAAGGTTCCCCCAAAGAACCCGACCTGTAATCAAACTGCCTGATTATGCGACGCAAGCAAATCTATTTTAATCCAATATGCAACTCTGCCCTTTGCAAGAAATTGATTCGCGATTGAAAGGGAAACAGGGATTGGACGAGATCGTCAGAATTTGACTGATGGTGATGAGATGACCGAACATTTGGATAGGCATAATACTAAAAAAAAATTTTTTTTTTATTTTAAGTTGTCTAAAGATAAAGTTAAAGATTACTTATTTGCACAAAACGAGTAAATCATACACACATTTAAAACGCATGCGCAATAGGTGGTTTAAAATATTTGTCACTTTGTATCATGTTTTGCCTAGTTTATAGGCGTACAAATCTAGAGAGATGGTATAAAAATACCGTAAATAATATTTATATAAAAAAATATTAATTAAATTAACTGTCGAAACAATTTCAATGGTTAAGATATGATGTTATTAATTTAAATAGTTAACAGATAGGTACACAGTATTACAGACCCTATATATATATAGGAACAGGTGAGAGAAAAGTGTTTAATAAGTTTTTTCTCGAGAAAAGTTCTCTTTAGAAGCAAAGTACCCCTTTAGTTTTTAATTTTTGACTTTATTATTACTTCTTAGTTAATCCGCCGTAACATTACATATTCTGCGTAAATTTCAACTGGCTATCTATCTAAAGATACAGCCGTTAAAAGGTAGGACGGATAGACGGACAGACAGACAACGTAGCCTCAGTAATAGGGTCCCGTTTTTAACATTTGGGTACGAAACCCTAAAAACTAAAGACAGGCAAATATATAAAGTGGCCAATATAAAGTAATGCCTTAGGAGACAAAATAAGTAAGGTACCTAAATGACAAACCAATTCTAATCATGTCTTTGAAAACACAGGTTTTATAAAATGTTAGGTATTTTAGCGTTCCTTGTACTCTTATTTTTCCAAAGAGAATGCCTTATCGACCTCAACCATACATCTTTCTTATCTTATTGCCTACAAAAATCATGGAACATAATCCCGGGCAAAAAACAACAAAATAAATAACCTTTCCTGACGATTAACCTCCCCCTTCTAATAAACTTGGGTCATAACCAGTAACCGTGTACCCGGGTACGGTAGCCGGTGGCAACACTGTTAGTACGACTTTATGATCACTATCATCAAACGCGGAAAAATTACTGTTATTCGTATAGAAAATGCAGTTTTCGTTTCATCCTTGCTACTTGCTAGCATGACTTTACCAAATTTTAAGAAAATTTGTATGGAAGAAGATAGGTCGGTACCTACTAGGTAGCTGAAAGATATATTGTAGGTATACCTACTACCTAATAATAAATTATTATTAAGTAATAGATATCTTTCTAGTAATAGATAAAACTCGGAGCTATCATTTAGTTTATCATTCAATGCGATTGATTTCTGTCCAAACATTACAGAATAATGTAATCATTTTACAAAATTACTTTGGAAAGGAACCCGGTGTCAGCCATTTTGGTTTATGGCGTGCGCAATGAAGCGCGGGAAACTGATGGCGGGAATATCTCAGCGTTGATGGCAGCACCGGAATGAATTTCCGTCGTAATGTTGGCAGTATTCTGACATTTGGCGGGCTTAATGAGTGAACTAAAATATTGTATTGTATTTCGGCTATTGTTCGGTGGGTTACAGTGGCAAATGCAAAATTGTTGCCTGCGTTATGGCTAGTACGGCTCAGAAGTAGTGCGCTTGCTTTATGAGCAACGGTAGGTTCGATGCCTGGCCGAGAAGATAAATGGTGAAGTTAAATATACCAAAACATATCTGCCAACATAAATCAATGATCAACTAAAATCAAAACATAAACATAAATCCCAAAGTGACAAAACAACCTCGTGTCCAAATGTTCAAAGTTTGGCATCCACTTTGATGGCGCAGCGCTTAAACTTTTCGCATTAAGCACTACAAAGTAGGATCAGTAGGTACAATACTTCGGCAAATGCTCACTCGCTAGTGGCATTCAAAGTTTTATATGGCAACATGAAATTGGGCATTAGAGAATTCTGCTTAATTTTTTTCAGGCCAATGGCTAACATTTGATGTTGTTGAATTTAAGAATCTAACGCAATAATATTTGTGTTTTTTTTTACATTACGGCATTGGTTGTTAATATCAAAAATTAAAATTAAATGTTAGTACATATTTAAAGTCACATTAATTAATACAAAGTTAGATAGGTAGGTATATAACCTAGACAACATTAATATGTTGTGAAGAATTATACTTATCTATTTTATGATTTTATGGCAACGTGTCACACGCTAAATTCCACAAACAAACAACTGCGTCCATTCTTTCGTGCAATTATCCCGGAATCCCGGACGTGTCTTTAATCCGGGACTAATTCTCATTCATTGCACCACCCGGCTCCCGGACGTAGGGTTGCCACTTCCGGAACGAATTAGCATTAAAGTTTGTCTAGACTTGCGCACGGATAGCTACAGACAGAGGAACCTGCTTATTTTGTTGAGTTGTTTGGAGGAGCCACTTTCGTATTGTCTGAATGAAACTGATAGCAACTCTGGAAACAAGTTTTCTTATTTGGACACCTCTATCTTTAGATTTAAGATGGTCAATCTGTACATTTCTTAGCTTGTCCAATTTCTACGTACCTTTACAAAAGTTCTACAAGTTATACTAATATGCACGCAGAACAGATGGCCAATGGGGCCGAAAGGTTCTCGAATGGAGACCACGGACCGGTAAGCGCAGCGTAGGACATCCACGCACAAGATAGACAGACGACCTAAAAGAGACCGCGTGGGAATCGCTGGATACAGGCCGCTTCCAACCGGCCTTTTGGAGATCGATGGGGAGGCATAATATGTCCCGCAGTGGACGTCCTACGGCTGAAATGATGATGATGACACGGGAATCACTCAGCCGGTTAAAAAGACTGCCGAATGCAATTTTGTAATGTACCAGTTTATACAATAAAGACTATTCTAGGGTGCAAGTACCGTTCTTTATCAGACGTCAAATTGACAGTTGAGGTCGTCAAATTCGCTAAAATGCCATAGAATCGATCACAGCGAGTACTGAAAAAATGGCATATTATCGAATTTGACGACCTCAACTGTCAATTTGACGATCGATAAAAGAACGGTACTTGCACTGCTGATTCTGAAGCTGTCGGAGTAACCGACTAAATCACACGTGAGTAGTTTCCGTATAAATAAAATTTGTGAAAACCACATCAGCTTTCCTACATACTTATAAGGTGCCTAAGTATCGGTTTTATTTATTTCAAAGGAAGACTAACAGCCTTAAATAGTTATTTATGATACAAGTGCGGTAAGTTGGTTATTACAAACGAGTAGACGAATGTAAGCCCGAGACGAAGTCGAGGGCTTACCATAGTCACGAGTTTGTAATAACCAATCCGCACGTGTGCCATACAACGTTTTACAACACATTTGCGAGAAAAAAACAAAAAATGGAAATTAAAAAAATACCGTAAAGTACACGCACGGTGATATACAATGGAGCGTGTGGTAATAGTTATTTATGATACAAGTGCGGAAAGTTGGTTATTAGAAACGAGTAGACGAATGTAAGCCCGAGACGAAGTCGAGGGCTTACCATAGTCACGAGTTTGTAATAACCAATCCGCACGTGTGCCATACAACGTTTTACAACACATTTGCGAGAAATAAAGGCTACAAATGAAACAATTTTTGTTTATAACTTAATATCAGTCACAACAATAGTTTCTATAATATAATAAGAAAATGGCGCGAACATGCAAATAGCGCCACTATCACGTGGTGAAAATTAGAACTACATCTTTCGTCTCATTTTCTCTTTAGTATTAAACTGAGACAAACGTATTGAGCAAAAGCGCTTCCAAGGAGGTTTGATCATTCAGCTTATTTATTCTCGTAATATGAAACTCTTTTGTGGAATTTTTATGTAATTATGATGGAAATTAAAAAAATACCGTAAATCACTCGCACGGTGCTATACATCTGAGCGTGCGGACAAATTCATTTCCGCACGCTCCGTTGTATGATCCGTAATGTTTAACTTTCGAACGATGTATACAGGCTTCGTAAGTGCACTTTTTGAGCAAATGTGTTGTAAAATTCATTACCACACGCTCCGTTGTATGATCCGTAATGTTTAACTTTCGAACGATGTATACAGGCTTCGTAAGTGCACTTTTTGAGCAAATGTGTTGTAAAAAATATAACAATCTTAATAGATCCAGAAGCTAATTATAAATATATAAATTGAAAAAGTAACAATTTTACTGACATTACGCAGTTACACAATATGCGTTTGTCGATGTTGAAAGTTCTTTCTAAGTAGTTTGCTGCTGACTTAACATGATGATTGCCAGTGGTTCGAAACCCTAATGTAACCAAATCCCTTCAGTACATTTTACACACTAACATAGCAAAGGGCCTCTTATCTCCTATCCACACACCCTCGAAGAGGGTCTTCACTAGCTTGATTAAAGGGATCCCGGGATATCTGGCTGAGATAAATGAGAATTAATTCACATTCATTGAGCAATGAGCAGTTGGAGTGGCGGAATGGGCAGGACCGCCCCGATTCTACTAAAGAAATTGTCTTTAAATTGTAACTGTTGCGATTTTAATTGTTAAATAACTGCCTCAAAATTGACAGTTTTTAATATTTTTTATACTAGAAAAATACAACCACCTAATATTATAACTTAGTATAAAAAAAACTCAAATTTGAGGCAGTTATTTAAACAGTAAAATTGAAACAATTACAATTTAAAAACAATTTGTTTAGTAGAATCGGGGCCCAGAAGGCCTGTGTTTTGAAAGGTAGGTTCAATTCTAATGTAGGTATAGGTACGTATACTTTATCTAACAGCTCCCATGAGGTATCTGATAGATGGGGTAATAAATCATAAACTATTATAAAAACATGCTCTGTATAAAAAAAAATTATATTGATTTTGTTTACAATATTTAATATTATGTAATCATACCAATAAATTATAAATGCGAAACGTTTGTTGGTTTGTTTGTTCCTCTTTCACGTAGCAACAGAAAAAAGGAACGGCCTGATTCCTTTTTTTTTTTTGCATGGGTATGTTCAAGGGCCGGAGAGTGACATAGGCTACTTTTCATCATCCTCATCATCACAATTTTTCATCGCTACGCGGGTGAAACCGCGGGACGCAGCTAGTAAACAAATAAATAAACGTTAACATTTTATTAAAATTACAAATAATATAATTTTATTACGGACGCAAAGGAAAGAACAGGGTTAAGATAAGACCTTGCCCAGCAGTGGAACAGCATTGGTTACAAAAAAAAAATTTATATAATTTTACCATGTATTTAATGTTTACTAGCCAAATATTAGAAAATAAATGCATTCTCATCTAGTTCTGAACGATATTTACAGTTTTAAGTCTCTAGCTTATTAGAAAGTATGTTTAATTGGATATTAATAATCATGACTAACAGACAAACAGACAAGAGAGCGAGTAAATAAAAACGTGGTAATAATTAACAACGTATTATTATTTTCTGATAGTATTGTAAATACATGGTTAAAAGATGGTTAAAAGCACACTCGAAAACAACAAAACTCATTTCGAATACAGTTTATATGAAACCTAATTAATATTTATTTATAAACCCGTGGTGAAATTAGAATGTTAAATTTTTTCATATTTTCAAAGCTTACAAAACACTTCCTATCCCCAATTGATATTATAGCCCCAACAATCCCGTAGATTCCGGGGGTAAACATGGGAGCTCGGGGTAAACTGGGGAAATCGGGCAAACTCATAAAACGCCATCTCGTTACTGAACCCTGTTCTGCGCCATACATTAGCATTATAGCCATTGGAATGACGCCATTTCGGATTTATCGCTTTTTGTATGGTGTTCATGGAATATCAAAAAGTTATGATTTATTTTAACGTCGGGACTCGGGAGTTTCAAAGTTGTTCATGTTAGTATCCGCAATGCAGTTACGTTTCTAATCTAACAAGTGTAGCGCAATAATAGATTTTTGTGACGATGAAAAATTGCGCCTTTGCTGAAAAATTTAACGGAGTTTGATCACTGATTTTCAAATACAAGGAACAAAGTGCGCTGTAATTAACCACTTTATAAAATACACAAAAAAATCCAATAAATATCCAATATATATCCATAAAATCCGATAAAAGTGTTTGATTTCACTATTTAAGAATCGCAAAAACCTAAAAATCAAAGTCGACGAGTGAATCGGTTTCTTCTAGGCAAGCGTGCTCCATCGTAGACCGCACCATCGCTAAACATCAGGCAAATTGACTGTCAAACGCAAGCCTATTACTAAATAAATAAGAGTGTCTTGAGTTTAGCTATGAACATAATAAAATTATACCTAGGTAGTTAAATTTCAGAATTACCAAAAATGACTATATTGTCGTTTTAATAGCGTCTCAATAAGATTCCAACATAATGTAAGCTAAACGCACAGATTACCATAATAGTAAGATTCCATGTAGTCTACTGGACTTGAAGTGCGAACATTTATGATTATAGATTTTTAATTTCAAGAACCAGACGATGCCTTTTCATACTTAGGTACAAAATTGATCCTAGATAACAAGTAAACACATGTTTACAGCATGACTAATTTTAGCGTTTACGAATAGCAGCACGAGCGCCCCAAACGCATAATCATAAGTCTAGATTATATTCTATTTCGATTGCGTCATCTCACAAACACTTTCCTCCTACAGAAGCGAGCAATCGTACAATCGTACAGTCCAGTCCGTGACAGCCGCCGGAGCCCTGTCAGTCCCGTGGGCTGCCAGCGAAGCCCGACTGAAGCTGCCAGCTGCTCTGGGTGTCGGTGGCATCCCGGCGCTTGTGATCACTGACGCTGCAGGAACCGTGCTGACGTCAGATGGACGCAGGCATCTAATGGCTGATCCTCTCGCCTTGGTAAGAACCTTTTTACCCGACTGCTCAAGAATAAGAGTATTTTTTCTGACGTATGTATGTACGTATGTTTGTATTTTAAATGTTTATAATATAATATTACCTCCGATAGCCTTGATGATATAAATTTAGATGTGTAAGGTGTTATTAGATTTGTATTTGTATCTGGGATGTCATATTCGGACTCATATTTTATAGTAATAATATGAGTATATCGCAAACAAAAGAGAAAAAACCTACTATATTAATTACTAGCTTAAGTTGAACCCTGGGAAGTACGAACGCCAATTACGTGCAAAGCTCTTTGTAAAGTAGACTATAACATCATTTTAGTGTTTTTCGAAGAAGTTGTGTTATTTTATTTATTACTAGCGGTCCGCCCCACGCCCCGCTTCGCACGGGTATAGATTATAGCCTATGTCACCCGGGGATAGTGTAGCTTCCCAACAGTGAAAGTTTTTTTTTTTTTAGTATGAAAACTTCAGCCCAGAATCAGAATCAGAATCAGAAATCATTTAATTGTAAAATAACTGGTTTATAAAGTTATTATTCTAATCATAATAATAAATAAATAAATAAATATTCGGGACATTTTTGCACACACGCTCATCTGACCCCAAACTATGCAAATAAAAATTGTAATAAAATTGTAATTATAATATTAACAATAAAAATTTAATTAGTCACCAAAATATTCCTTTAAATTGTAATATCCTTTGGAAAGAAGCCATGATTTTAATTTTGTTTTGAATTTGTTATCGCATAACATTTTCATATCAGTAGGTAACTTATTATAAATCTTGAGTGCCATTACATATGGACTATTATGGTACATACTATTGTTAATTTGTGGCATGAAAATATTATATTTTTGTTTAGTTCGTAAAATATCAGTACGACTCGATTTTGTTTTAAAAAAATAGTTTTCGTTATTTTTTACAAACATGCAGATTTCATAAATATAAATGCAAGTGAGTGTCAGGATATTATTATTTTTAAATATGTCACGCAAACTGTCCAAATTTTCAAGTTTAAATATAATTCTTATACATCTTTTTTGTAAAATGAAGGTTGATTCAAGTTCAACGGAAGCCCCCCAGAATATCACACCGTAACTTAACTGAGGGTAAACATAACCATAATAGGCGTTTAATGCAATTTTTTTAGACGATATGTTTCTTAGTATAGACAAAACGTAACAGTATTGAGCTAATCTATTATTTACTTTACTAATATGTGATTTCCAATTCAAGTGTGTGTCTATGCAGACACCAAGGAAATTAGTTTCTTCTACTGTATTAATATTACTGTCTCTATATGAGATGTTAAGTTTTAGTGGCTGTTGTTTATAATTTCTAAATTGAATTAGTTTTGTTTTATCAACGTTTAATTTTAAGTTTAAATTTTCTAACCATGTACCTACTGTATTTAGTGTATTATTTATTTCTATTTCATATTCATGTTTGCTATTATTGCGGTTGGGTATATATATGGTTGCGTCGTCTGCGAACATTATACATAAGTGTTTTGCAATTTGGGGTAACTCGTTAACGTAAGGTAAAAATAATATTGGCCCTAGAATACTTCCCTGTGGTACGCCTGTAGTCATGATTTCAGGATTTGAAGCCACTTGTTCTATTGTCTTGGTAGATTTATTATAGACATCCAATACTACTGATTGGGTTCTATTATGTAGATACGACTCTATGAGTTTTAGGGCATTACCTCTTATACCCACATTTTCTAATTTATTTAATAGTGTATCATGTACTACGCAATCAAAAGCTTTGGATAAGTCCAAAAAAATAGCAATACCTGGTTTCTTTAGGTTAATGTCCTCACTTAATTGCTTTAACATTTTAAATACTGCTGAAGAAGTGTTTTTTCCCTTTTGAAAACCATATTGATTAGTATTTATTGTGTTGTTCTGGTTAAAAAACGATGCAAGTCTATCATAGATAACTTTTTCAAATATTTTTGAAAAACAAGGGAGTAGTGCTATTGGCCTGTAGTTGTTTGCATCATGTTTTGAACCTTTCTTATGGATTGGTTTAATTATAGCTACTTTGAGGTATTCTGGGAAAATACCGGTTTCTAATGATAAGTTTATGATGTGTACAAGGGGTTCTAGCTTAATAAATAAACTTTGTTTGATTACTTGCATCGATATTTTATCATATCCAGTAGTCTTTTTGCTTTTTAAACTGTTGACAATCTTTTTTATTTCTGTATGGTCTACTGGTGCTAGAAAAATAGACTTACAGTTCAGCTGATTATGAGAACGATTTGTGTCTTTTGAGGTAAGGTTGTCGTTGATATTTGAGTTTGTAAAGTGTTTGATCAGTATGTTTGATATGCAAGTAGAGTCAAAATTTTTTTCATTGTTTATATTTAGGGTATCGATAGTTGTTCGTATTGTATTCGTTGGAGCTGTGTATTGCTTTATTAGCCCCCAAGTAGCTTTCGTTTTATTTGTACTTCTATTTATATATCTTATGTTTGCTATCTTTTTTGAGTGTTTTATTATTTTCTTAAGCGTATGTGAATATCTTTTGTAATTATTTATGTATGTTTCATCATTTGTAAAAATAGTATTCAAGTACATTTTTCTCTTTTTTTTACTTGCTAAAATAATACCTCTGGTTTTCCAGTTAGGTTTTTTCTTGTAAGACATTTTTATTTTTTCTATAGGAATACACAAATCGAATATTAAATTGAACATTTCCATAAAAATATTAAAAGCCGTATTTGGATTATTTTGCTCGTATATATCAGAAAAATTTAGTTGAGATAGATATTTCAAAAAAATTACTATGTATTTATCAACATTTCTTCTTTCTACATACCAATATTTTTCATTATAGCTTAAGCTTGTCTTGACTTCTAGTTTTAAGGCAGTGTGATCTGAAATCCCTACATCTAATATTTCAGCTTTATATTTTTTTAAATTGGTTAGAATATTGTCTAAGCATGTTTGACTATGAGATGTATATCTAGTAGGGTTAGTAAATGTTGGATGTATTTTAAATGATTTCAAAGTTGTCAAAAATTGTTCTGACCTTCTGTTCTTTTCTAAAATATTTATATTGTAATCTCCAAGAATGAAAACTTTTTTTGTGTTTGATCTATTTCTCATTAGTTTAATTAGTAACGTTTCAAGCGTATTTATGAAAAGATTAAAATTACCAGTAGGTGCTCTATATAAACATATAATTATAAAGTTAAGTTCTGGTATTAGGATACCGCAACTTTCGAAGTGAGTTTCGATGGCCATATCAGAAACCCAATCTAATTTTGAATATTGTATATTACATTTTACATAAATGGCAACACCACCCTGTTTTTTATATTTTCGTGAATAGTGGGTAGCTTTTGTGTAGCCATCTAGTTGAAGAATATCAGCTTGTTCGTCACGAAGGTGTGTTTCAGAGAAACAGCAAATGTGAAATTTATGATCAAGGTTTAAAATTTCTAGCTTGTCTATCTTGGATTTAAGGCTTCGGACATTCAAGTGCATAATGCTAAAAGAATTTTCTTGTTCACAAGACAAGGAGATTTTAGGATTTTCGGAGACGTTTGTTGAGTTAGTCTCGAAAAAGCCGATTGCACATTGTATTTTTTGTTATAGATTTTTTGAAATAAAATGGTATTGTACCGCGTTTAGAGTTTTCATAATTTTTGTGTAGATTGTCAGTTTGATTGGAAGATATAATTTTTCCATTGTGTTTTTTAAAATAGTATGGTATTGTCCCTGGCTTAACGGCTGTGGTAATATTGATCTTGTTTATTGGTTTCGGACCGGTTGTTACATTTTGATTTCTTTTGTTTGTTTTTGTAATGTTTTTACCTAGAAAATTTTCTCTGTAATCGTGGGCGTTAATCACGTTGTTGATGTGATTACAAAGTATTTTACAACTGTGTGGTATTTGTCTGTTTTGTTTAGGAAATACATGTAAGTAGTGACATTTCTCGAAATTATTAGAGATTGTTTTTAGATTCAGATTAAGGGTACCCTCGTTTAAGTACGAATTGTGTACAACATTTGTTAATATCACATTCGGTTTGTCAAATCGTTTTAAAAATGCAGATATTTCAATGAGTAGTTTCGTGGGGTTGGAGTCATTTGAACCTAGTGATATGATTAACCAATCATCTTCGACCAATCATCTTTCAACCATCTTCGGATATCGTCATGTCCTTATCTATCCTAATCCACTATTTGGGATCAATGTAACACATATCCTGTCTTCATTTCTCTCTACCTATAAACAATCATCTCTGCGATTTGTGTTCTAGTAAAGTCCAAAAACTGCAAAGAGCTTAGAATAACTAAGAGTTTATAAAAGATTCCTTTTTTTTTCAGAACTTTCCGTGGGCCCAGCGGTTGGTGTCGGTGCTGACCGAACAGGCCCTACTGAAAATGGCTAGACACCCTGCCGTTGTGCTGTTTATTGGTAATAGTGATAACAGACGTGTGGATTTGGTTGACGGACCGCCATCCAACCAACGGGAGTAAAGAGTGAGAATAACATATTTCCCTATCTTCCTCTCCCCTCGATCAGACGGCGGTTGAGGTCAACCAAATCCATATTTATATTATGGACTAAAATGATGAAATACTTGTATTATGGACTTGTCAATTTAGTAAACAATTAAATATTTTAAATAGGTAAGACCCATTGGGTTTGGGTCTCTTTCAGCAAACGACAATTTATACCAGCTAATGAATAGATGCGCCTAAAAGCGACAAATAAGTCTCTTGTTTATTTTTACCCCAAATTCTCCATGAACGCTTATTTTCCCCAGATGACGAAGACTCCGAGATAGAATTCGCAGAATCGGTTCTGACTCCGTCAGCCGAGTCGTACTACGAGGAGTGCAGTATCCAGTTCCCAGGCTTCTGCCCACACCAGAACAGCTCTGATGATGAGACCATGGACTTCGACTACCCCACCTCCAGGCACAGAGTCAGGAAGAAACCGTTCAAGCACTGCATGTTCTTCATTGGTGAGATAAGTTGTTAATAATAATTGGATTAATTGAGACACGTTCAATGATATTTTTAGCGTGTTTCGCCAAAGCGTTCCCTTATTGGTCAGTGTTCCACAAGCACGACTAATGTCGTGCCGTCGGTGTCGTATTGACGTGTGGCCATTCCATGCTTTCATTTTCGATTATATTATCACAGCCATCTGGGGTCTTATGGACAACTACTATTGCGGCACCAAACTAACGTTAAATCCGCTCAGTTGGAAAATAATGCGAACGTGAACCTTAACGCACCCAGATACGGTTCGCAGTCGCGTGATTTTCCAACTGAGCGGATTTAACGCTAGTTTGGTGCCGCAATAGCAGTTGTCCGTATGGCCCCAGCTAGCCGTAAGGCCCTGTAAATGAAATATTTAAAGTTAGACTTTCAGGAAGTCGAATAGGGAAAAAAACAGTACAATAAACACGATCCATGTGTGGGTGCGGTATATGATGAAATGTATTTGTGTGCACAGGTGTAGATGGCACGGAGAGCGCTGAAATGGTCCGCGAGCACGCGTGCCTCGAAGACGCCGTGCCGCTCCTCACTTCCATCGACTTCCCTCGGCTCCGGCGCGCCACCATGGCCTTCGGGGCAGAGATCACCACTCACTCCGTGCAGAACTTCGTAGACTCGTGCCTCAGTGGAAATGCTAACTTCGAGCCTCTCAAGCCATATACAGAAAAATGCTAGAGACAATATTTAACATTCAGCACTGGCAGCACCACTACGTGATTTTTACAAATTTCTTCTCTACATAGATAAAAAAGTTGCTCTCCGCGTCTGTCTGTATATCCGCTACACCACGCAACGGATTTTGATGCGGTTTTCACCATCAGTTAGATAATTTTTCACTGAAGGTTTATATAAGTAAAGGTATATTTTTGTTGTAATGTTTATGTTATCCTTGTTTTGTGGTATTTTAATAAAGAGTTTTGTATTGTATTGTATACAATAAAACTTACACCCGTGCGAGGCCGGGGCGGGTCGCTAGTATAAAGAATATAATCTGTAGCACAAACGTTCGTTTGACAGCGTCTACGTTCCGTCTGTGATCGGGTTGCGTTTCGTCTTCGGTTAAAATCATTAGCGCGATACGAAATCGACCAAAAGTTGTGGAGCGTTTGCGTTTTGTCAACGATTCGTCTGTATTTTTTTTAGCGCGATTGTCCTGCTGAAATGTTTCCTTTCGCTAGTATAGGTACTCTATATTATAGTTTAGGTATAGGTACTCCAGTAAAGCAAAAGGAAACTTTTCAGATTATTGTGCTTCACATTACAGTACAATTACAGTGGCGGAACTTATGTAGGCATAATATTATAGGATGATATACCATTTCTGATCTCCATCATCGAGACGCTCAAGCAATATTTGTAACGTTATTGAAAAAGTATTATCTAACGTAGGAAAAGTTTGAAAAAAAAACTTTTATAACAGGCAATACCAGGAGTGTTTTTTTGCCAACCTTAGAAAAATATAATAATATTCTAAGTTTCTTGTTGAGTTTTAGTTTTAGCACTTTTAGCAAACTTTTAGCGAGTAATATAATAATTGAAATTTGACATATATCTAAAATTGATTCGAAACACTTAGGCTATGGTTCGAAATGATTGAAAAGCCAATATGTAATATTCAATTCGTCTGTTTATCTCAACTATATTTTTCCACGGGATGTTAGTTGACTGATCCATGTACCTACCTATTACATTATCTTTGCTCAACTCTATTAAGTTGATTGCAATGGATATTTAAAGAGTAACGAGTTATCCTAAATAAACCTAATATACCTGTTTAGTAATATCTAGTAGGTAGGTACATAGAACTGAGGCAGATTATGCACAGAACAGAACAGGAAATAGGTATTCAATTAAAGGTACCTATATATTATGTAGGGTCATTGTGGGAACAGTGGATCGGTATTTTTTCAAAGCAACGTAGAGAAATCGCTTTATTACTCTCGTTTCTTATATTTTTAAACTAGAAAGTAGCATTACTGTTCTACATATTTTCCCAGACAGCATCTATATATCATTAACCATTTTGTCGATATTGAGTTTTTTTTTTTAACGAGAAATTATCCTCTATGTACTCGTATGGGTATACAGTGAATCATAGTACATGTACACAGTGAATAAAGCAAGTTATTATAAGAAAATAAATAATATTTAAAGTAATATTTAATATTTTCAATTATAATAATGTCAGTCTCGATTAATAGATAAAAAAAAACAAACACTAAAACTTACGTATTATAATTTTTGATCCGTCGATACTCTCAACCTGTTATAACACGTGCGCGCGAGATCAGAATGACGCGCCAAATAGAGCGGTAGTGCAATACTCTTGAAAGCGAGGTGATGGAAAGAGATAGTCTCTATAAAATCGTTTCGTCTGCCAAATATAGCAATGTTTTACTGTGTACCCATGATCCACTGTTCCCACAATGACCCTATACCATATACATATGTATCTACTGTACAACCGCAGACACTTTTTATTTAGAAAACCCTTAGATAAATGTAGAGTAGATTTGTTACAATGGGTTTTCTTCTACTTGAGTAGGTATTATCAATAAGTTGTATAATTATCTACCTATTTAGATATTTATTATTTAATAAAGCAATAAATGTCTAGTTATAAAATACTTTAATTTGTAGGATACAAATAAAATAATCTTCACAACATAAAACATTTTTTAATTGTTCATCTGCAAGGTGACGACATAGACCTTCGAAAACCTAGGAGCACAGAACAGTACAGAAGGTTGGCTGCGTACATAGAGCATAAACAGGCGCACGCACACAAAGAAGTGCACTTACAGCGATCTCGGATCGAATCGGTCGACGCCAGTCGCGAGGGCACTACACGTATTTATAGTTTCGCGCGATAATTCACCCGATAAACACGTTGTAGTTGCTTTGCCAACCCCAGCGCTACGGCGAGTAGGTAATTAAAATCAAGGTCAGCCGGAGCTGACTTTCTGTACACTTTATATTCTGTGGTAGGAGCTTCTTTCCTTTTAAATCGATTTTGGCGTCGCACGTCTCGTGCATTTCCTAGTGTCAAGTATTGAAATATTTTTAATTTTAGTAAACATTGTCAAACAGGTCATAGTCCTATGACTATGACTTGTTTGTTAGAGTCAAGTGAAACAAAGTAAGTCACGGTCAAATCTAAGCCATATCTAGTAAAGTAGTAAATAATTTATTTTCTAGTTTCTAGGGAGTTTTGGAAACGACACGAAAAGACATACGTTTCACATCTATTTACTTGGCCATAGTTGGCCATTCTTGACTATATTCACGAACGCTTTTTAAATAATAGGTAGTTACCCAATCCATCATTATTACACATTAACATTCGAACCTAAACAATTTTAGGAAAATAATATACTTAGGTAAATGAGGCGACATGGTTTTCTCACGTTGCTTGGCGCCAAAAAACCCCACGAGGCTCGTACACAAGAATATTATCATTATAGAAACAAAAATACTATACAATCTTAGAATAATATATTTATTATCTTTAACTATCTGCTTCTGGTGTATCTGCTGCTTCTCCTTGCATTTACTTCATAGTACCAGCCTAATAAATTATGAAATGTGCGACTAAAAAATAAAAATATTTTGCCATCTAGTGACCAGTAGCGAAACTACTTATTCGAGACTTCCACCATGTTGTTATCTCGTTTTCACATTTGTGAAAAAATGAAACATACAATTTTATGCTATTTTTCAAAAGTTTTTCATACCATGAAACTGTATATTTTTTATGATTTCCAAACCATCAAATTATTCACTACACAACAAGAAATACGACAAAAAGCACAGTGCAAAATGGTTAACCCAAACAGGGCTGCCAGATAAAAAGGGCTTTTAATGATTTTGGGACAAAATTAGTCGATGGATAAAAAAAATTATATTGTGAAATGACTTCGTTGATGAAATAATAAGCCCGATAATTTTCGGGGCTTTTTTTCATAAATATCACCTTTGGTTTTTAGCTAAGGTTTGATAAAACTAACACGAGTTAACTATTCAACTTTCTGAAGGTTTTTTAATCAAAATTACGCGTAACCGCAATAAATATATTCAATAAATTGCAATAAATATACTCTGATTCTGATTCTGCTCTCTGTTACAAAAATTAAATCAATTTTGGATATCTTTTTGCAGGGAAATCAATATAGGAGAAAATTTAACCATCAGACCTGGCAACTAAGAAACAAGTGTCATTAAAAAAAAATTGACGCCAAAAATTACCACCAAGCCGCCATTATTGTGAAATAAAATTTTCTAAATAAATTTCACGTGCTTTATTGCTACCTTTTAGCAGCAAAACATATTAAAACCTTTAAACCATGGCGGACAACGACGATCTTCTCGACTACGAAGACGAAGAACAGGCAGAACAGCAAACTACGGAGGGAGCGTCGGAAGCGGCACCAAAGAAAGAGGTTAAGGGATCCTACGTATCAATCCACAGCTCCGGCTTCAGAGATTTTCTCCTAAAGCCCGAGATCCTCCGCGCCATCGTCGACTGTGGTTTCGAGCATCCGTCGGAAGTTCAACATGAATGTATTCCGCAAGCCGTACTCGGTATGGATATCCTGTGTCAAGCGAAGTCCGGTATGGGCAAAACGGCAGTCTTCGTGCTCGCGACGCTGCAACAGCTGGAGCCATCTGAAAACCACGTCTACGTGCTCGTAATGTGCCACACGAGAGAACTCGCTTTCCAAATCAGCAAAGAGTATGAGCGGTTTTCCAAATACATGAATGGCGTCCGAGTATCAGTATTTTTCGGTGGCATGCCCATCCAGAAGGACGAGGAAGTACTAAAGACTGCCTGTCCGCACATCGTCGTGGGAACTCCGGGTAGAATCCTGGCGCTAGTCAATAGTAAGAAATTAAATCTGAAGCATTTGAAACACTTCATTCTGGATGAATGTGACAAGATGTTGGAATCTCTGGACATGAGGCGGGATGTGCAGGAGATATTCCGCAATACCCCTCACGGTAAGCAAGTGATGATGTTTTCTGCCACATTGAGCAAAGAGATCCGACCTGTGTGCAAGAAGTTCATGCAAGATCCCATGGAAGTGTATGTAGATGACGAAGCCAAGCTGACATTGCACGGTCTACAGCAACATTATGTCAAATTGAAGGAAAATGAGAAGAACAAGAAGTTGTTTGAGCTTCTTGATGTCCTGGAATTCAACCAGGTTGTGATATTCGTGAAGTCTGTGCAGCGGTGCATAGCCCTCGCCCAACTATTGACAGACCAGAACTTCCCTGCCATTGGCATTCACAGAAACATGACCCAAGATGAGCGTCTATCGCGTTACCAGCAGTTCAAGGATTTCCAGAAGCGCATCCTAGTCGCCACCAACCTGTTTGGAAGAGGAATGGACATAGAGCGAGTGAACATCGTCTTCAACTACGACATGCCTGAGGATTCTGACACATATCTGCATCGGGTGGCTCGAGCTGGACGTTTCGGTACCAAGGGTCTCGCTATCACCATGGTATCTGATGAAAATGATGCCAAGATCCTGAACGAAGTCCAAGATCGTTTCGACGTCAACATCACGGAGCTGCCTGAAGAAATAGAGCTGTCTACGTACATTGAAGGCCGATAGATTAAGTTTACCATTTCATTCCTTCTTGTAATGGCAGGTTTTCTGTCACAATGAGTGTTAACATAATTTGTAAGTTCCCCTACGACTAAGAGATAGTTTGGTTTGTATTGTGTACATTGTAGGCACTGCTCATGTCCAAATACATACAAATTCTAGGATTAATGAATAAAACTGACATTTGATAACTGTGATGTTGGACTGTTATTTATAATCAAAAATACCCACCCCCATAGTAAAAGTAGGAAGAAATAACACTTATATTATTAAAAATGCGAAAGTTGTGGGTGTGTTTGCCTGCACTCAAATCTGTAACAGCTGAACCCCTATACTTTGCTCAAGATGGATATGATTCCCTGTCTGGGATGCCACAGAACACTGACAACTATCATGGAGACTTCAAATTTAATTCAACATTCCAACCTCTGTTATAATTAGTATAGCAGGCAGACAGACTGCCACCAAACATCAAAAATAGGTACCTATAATAGTTCATGTACATAAGATACCTGCACAAAAGAAATGGTTTGTACACTGTAGGTATGTGGCAGTTTGTATATGTGTGCCACAATGATGGTTTGTTTGTTTGAACAAGGAAGCCTCTCATACTTACTGTTTATAACTAGAAACGTCTCCAGTTTCTGAAGTTCTCAGTTTCCAGTACAATATCATCACACTTTATTCAAAAACTGTGCTTACCCACGTTTTTGTCCTTGTCTTATTACGCAAACATTACATACTGGGCACTGGATTGATATGATTGGAGAAGAATGTACCCTGTGAAATAGATTTAGCATCTAATATCTCAGGGTGACTGATCTCTCTAATATCATAGCGCTATGCATTGCAACCACATAGTAAAAGAATTTTTGAAATTCAATGTGGCTCACATAGGTAAGTAGTAGGCAAGTGATGCTTACCATCAGGCGAGCGAGTTGCTTGCTTGCATAAAACAATTTGGAGGTAAAATAGAAGTGCCACTGTGAAACATTTCTCATAAAAATATAGAACCATTGAACGAAATAATCATTGGTTACATCTAAAATCTATTTACTCCAAAGATGAGTGATTTCACGGGTAACTTATTTCTCTTACACCATACACATACATTCAAGTAGGTAGTAAATAAAACAATGCTGTGATAAAATACCAATTTTATTTCAACCCGATTAGAAAAACTTAAACTTAACTTAACTTAGGTAAACAAAAGTATACCTACTATAAACTTGCCTATTGTTAGTCATACTTACTATACCTACAGTCTAAGGTCATTGGAAAACATGTATCACATTTAATTACTAAAGAATGTTTAACAATAAAAAGGAGCACCTTGTGCTGTTAAAACTATCATAAGATAGCATACATAGATAGTGCAAATACCAAATAACTTATACCTATAAGATACCTGAATAGGTACCGGCAAAAAACATGAAAAATAATGTCATTTGCAAAATGGTTTATTTTTAAGTCTCTTTGACGGACCGTGTGCAAAGTTTCCCATTCTACAATGCTGCTCATGTTTACGAGTTAATAAACCTGAATACGGAACGATACTGGCCGGGGGGTAGCATGTGTGCTATATGATCTAACGGCACCCAGTTTGATCCTCGGAATTGTGCATTTCATTTGCTCAAACAATGGCAAAGGATAACAGTGAGGTAGTGAGGAAAAATAAATAAAATAAATAGTCGGGACATTTTTGCACAAATCGGTATGTTCAAGAATATCAAAGTTCAAAAACATAATATGACATTCAACATGCACTGGGACAGCATTATGGATTAGAGTCCATCCTCTCTCTCTCTCTCTCTCTCTGAGAGAAGGGCTATGTCCCAGCAGTGGGAATGTAATAAGCTGATACTGATAGAACCTGTTTTTTTTTGTTAATCTGCATAGTGATACAATTATTGGGAAGTACAAAGATTCTAGGTTTGCATCTAATTTGGATCCAGTTTTATAAGTTCTAACCTTTTTGTAAAACCAGATCTACCAAATATTTTTATTTGTTTTACAATCTACTTAGTAAACGACATTCAAAATCATTGAGAAATTGGTCTTAGTTAAAAAAACAAGTAAATTATTTTTAGTATCCTATATGAGGTTTCTTAGGGTGTGTAAAAGTTTTTTCATGTGTGAACCTGGTTATTAGATCCAACGCCCACTTAGGCTGGTCTCCGGGGACCATATGGCCCGCATTCCTGACCATGATCTCCACAAGTTTCCCGGCTTGTTTGACGTACCCGGCCACTTCTCCATCGACCTTCCAAATGTATCTCTTAGCAGTTTTGTATTCATCGGCACCGGTGAAGTTCAGGTTTCTGAGGTAGTTGACTGTGAGGGGATAAGCTACGATGACGTCTAGTTGTCCATTGTAGATGACAATGTAATAATGGTCTAAAAGCTCCGATATCCAAGGGGCAACTGATTTCATAACATCCTGCTTTAAATGCTTCTCCACTTCTGTTCCGTTATGGAATTCTAGGTTACCAACATGGATTGATTTTCGTACGTTACTCTTCTGCAGCATGGGACCAAAGTCTTCATACTGTGTGTAGTCTCGAGTATGCAAGTAGTTGAAGTAGAAATCAAAGCCGGTCATGTTTGCAAACAAGCTTTTTCTTCCAATCATGTCACCGTTTAGAAGAGTGTCAAATGTTTCGAAAGCGTCATCCCATTTTTGTTGCTTTATGAAGTCTATAGCTTTGGCTTCGTAGTCTTGGAAAACCTTTGCTTGGTTCCAATCTATGAGGCCGTGTTGATACAAGTATTTGCCGTACACCATCTGATGCTCTGGATCACTGAGACCATTACCGATGGCTATGCCTTTCATGTTGATTTTTACTTTAGCTGACGGATTCTTCTTATGAATAGTGTAGGCCAACGCTGGGACGTATTTCCCTCCATACGATTCTCCAGTAACAAAGAATTTATTTGGCTGCAATTCAGGGAACAGCTGGAAAAACTGAGTTAGAGTTGAATACAGTTGCTCACCGACTTGGGTTTCATCTGTGCAATATCCTTTCGGGTCTTTGGTGAAGCTGAATCCTGTGCCCACAGGGTTGTCGATGTAAATGATGTGGTGACTCAGCGCCCAGTTGTATTTCCTTCTTTCAAATTTACCTTTTCGAACCCTCAAAGGGCCGTTTTCAGTGAAAAGGCCGTAGAGGGAGGTCGCCCCCGGGCCTCCTTGAAGCCACACAATCACCGGAGCGTCCTTGCCGTTCGGAATCATCGCCGGGAAGTACCAGAAGAACTGGTTAGAGTCGTAGGTTTTGTTGACGGTGAAGTAACCGGCATAGCTCTTGATACGAAGACTCTCTGTGAAGGGTACGCGAGCGAGGCTCCTGCCTTCCGTGATGTTACCACTCTCCACGTACGGCGTGAGGAACAGGGGCTTCCCCGAGTCCCCGTCATCACGTGGGCCGAGCTCTATCTTTGGATATCGGTGAAGGAATCCTTCCGCAGAAAAAATCTGCAAGATTAGTAGGGCGGCCAAGAAACGCGTCATGTCGCTAAGCGTACGACTATCCAATGTGACGAGTTGACGACCGGATGGCCTTTGAACTTTTTATGCCGCACGTAGTCAATAAAAATAAAGAATTTGCCGGTTTATCTATCTATCAACAAAACAAGTTATCAGCGCAGTGACATTTCAAACTCGTTATCGTGGTGGACTTGGACATGACAATGACAAGCAAGAAAGAACTGTCAACTAATGACGTACGAACAACACAAAGTGTTGTTTTTTTTTTTTTTTTCAGTCATACAGTAAAGTGGTGGATGATATGGCGGAGGCTTGGACTTTCGGAACAACACGAAAAGTTCGAAAAGACATGTCTATATCACTTGTCCACACTCAAACACATTCACGAGCACTTAACAAATAATAATTCACCATTATTACACATTAACACTCGAAAATACACTAGTTTAGGAAAATAATACGAGCCAACATTTATTTCCACTTATGTATATTTCCACGTTGGCGCCAAAACCCCCAAACAAAATAGATCTGTGGGCATAAGAGCTAATAGGAGGAAAGAAGAAAAAAAAAGAGACAGATAAGTACCCAAAGCAGTAGCCGTCAAAGTCAAAAGTTAAACTTCAAATTAGTTTCCTTTGTTTTCTTGTTTAAAAAATTGGTGAAAAAGCGCGGGAAACGTTGATTTGGGCGGGTGTTATTTTTCCGTGTTATTTTAATTTTAATAATTTTAATATAAAAAGGATCAGGAGAGTATCGTAGTGTATATAAAAATAGTAGTCATTGTATATATTTTAGTTTAAGTGTATAGTTCTTCTTTATCCGGTAAGTTTCTTGCATTTTTTTAATATGGGAGAGCCGCCTGACCCCGGCGGGGGGGTCGGCACCCCTTGCATGGTCCCTCCGGCCAATAATTTTGTAACTATTACTACAAATATGAGCAGTATAGTTTCTAATGAGTCTGGTATGGACACGGATGCGTCTAGTAGCCAACAGCGATCGAATCGTAAAAGAGGCCGTCATGTTAAAATCTGCAAAACCTGCAATAAAAAGAAAAGGAAGCATGCTCAAGCAGCAGATGGCAAAACTGGATGTCTTTGCGTTGATAGTGAGGCTAATAGCGACAATTCTGTCAATGATATTGCGAACCTACACCAACCTCTACAAACTCCAACACAAATTCCTCTTCCTTCAAACAGTAATGGTTCAGGTCCCCATGTTTTCACCCCTGTAGCAAGAACGATGTATCAACTAACAGATACCGCTCCATTTACTGTCCATGTGCAACGGGAAACTAAATCACCTGATGATGGTACAATCCTTCACCCAGTCTCATTTGGAAAATTCCTCAAAAAAAATAATTTCCAAAATATTGTGAACGGATCTGTGAAGAGAATAGGGAGAAATAGAATTTCACTTTCTTTCTCGGACGCAAGCGATGCCAATTCATTCATCTGCAGCAGTACTCTATCACATGAGAGTTTGAAAGCATTTGTACCATCATTTAACGTAACTCGTATGGGGTTAATTCGTGGTGTGCCATCAGAGTGGACACCAGAAGAGGTGATAGAGAATGTGTCGGTACCTGATGGGTGTGGTAAGATTTTAAAAGTTAGGAGAATAAATTTCAAGACGATGGTGGATGGTTCTCCTGTATGGAAACCAACTCAGAATATTGTTGCAACTTTTGATGGGCAGGTATTGCCAAATAGAATATTCATGTGCTACAATGCTCTACCAGTAGTACTTTATACATACCCTACTATTCAGTGTTTTAACTGTTGTCGATACGGACATACAAAGCTGCAGTGTAGATCAAAACCTAGGTGCTACAAGTGTGGCCGTGATCACAATAGTGAAAATTGCGACTCAGAGGAAGAAAACATGTTATGCTGTCTATGTTCAGGAGCACATTTCGCTATTAATAAGTCTTGTCCTGAGTTTGCACGCCAAAAGCAAATTAAAATAACCATGGCAGAAAATTGTATTTCTTATGGTGAAGCAGCTAAACTGATACCTTCTGCATCAAAGTCTTATGCTGATATTCTTAAACCTGTTTTTAATAGCACAGCTCAAATACAAACACAATCTTCTTACAGTTCTACTACTCAGCGACTACCTCAAACGTCATATAAAAGGACATTTATTACAAACCGCCGTCCAGCACCCAAACCAGGGATTGGCTACGACCGAGCTGCACATCAAAAAATTCAAAATGAATATAACATGCCTTCCCCACAGGATGGCTGTGCCCTTACTATGAAGAATAACAACCCAATCTTAATGTCTACATCAGACATTATTCAAATTTTAATTGATACATTAACGCAGTCAAACATAAGAATACCGTCCAACGTCGCCCCTATATTAGACATGTTTAAAAATTCAAATGCCATTAATAATGGCAGTCTTTCAAAAAGCGGTGCAATGGAACTGCCGAAGTGCAGTTCATAAAAAAAGTGAAATTATTTATTTAATAAACAAGTACAATACTTGTTTATTAGCACTTTCAGAGACCTGGTTAAAACCAGGCTCAATATTCAAAATCCAAGGTTTTTCTTGTTTAAGGGATGATAGATCTGATAGTCATGGCGGTGCCGCCTTGCTTATTAGAAATACCATCTCCTTCTCTCCTCTTTCTCTTCCTTCTTATGATAATTTTTCCGTAGTAGCTGCACAAGTAGGTAATATTTGTGTTGTCTCTATTTATATATATTTACCTCGATTAATAGCTTTTGAACACCTTCAGGATCTCTTATCACTTCTTCCTAAACCTTTTTTAATCCTAGGGGATTTTAACTCCCATCACATTTCCTGGGGATCCTCTATTTCATCTTTCTACGGCGAAAAGTTACTAGAGGTAATTGATGCACAAAATCTTTGTATATTAAATACAGGCTCTCGAACCCGTCGAACAGCTCCTCACGAAATAACTAGTGCGGTGGATCTCTCTATATGTTCCCCGAAATTAGCTGCTTCTGTGGTATGGGAAACACTAACTTCCACCTTTGACAGTGACCATTTTCCTATCCTTATAACCCTGTCAAGGGCTTGGCATCGTAACCCTCCTCGAAAACCACGTTTACAATATAATATTAATGATAACACATTATGGTCAAAATTCAAAGATAATGTTAATAGTAAGTTAGCAAGTTTACCTAATATATGTAATGGAGTTTTTGACTGCTCAAATGCTTTTACCAATGTTTTATTACAATCGGCTAATGAAACATTCCCTCTTAAAAATTCAGCATCTGGATTAATTCCCTCTCCGCCCTGGTGGGATAAAGAATGCTCTGAAGCAGTCAAGAAAAGAAAAGCAGCTGAAAAACGGTATAATAGAGACATGACAGATGAAAATTTTAAGACGTTGACAGACCTATTAAATAAAACTCGTAAGCTCTTGAAAGAAAAAAAAAAACTAGGGTGGCGAAAATTTTGCCTTTCTATTTCTCCTAATATAAGCCCCACTGTTGTGTGGCGTAATGTTAGAAGATTCAGAAGTGGTGTTAGTGTGACACCTTGTTCACCTTTACCTCCGAATCTGACTGAACAATTTCTAACTCGATTAGCCCCGCCTACAGTACCACCAAAAGAAATAGTCTATAGCTTAGTCCCTTCTGTAGATAATGCAACCATATTAAATTCTTTGTTCTCCATGCAAGAACTACAAGGTGTACTGTCAGCCGTTAAAGATTCTGCGCCGGGCGAAGATGGTATACCATATTCATTCATTGCTAACCTCAGTCAATCATCACTTGCGTATTACTTAGACTTAATCAACACTGCCATGTTAACCGGAAACATTCCTCCTTCTTGGAAATCCCAAGTAGTTGTGCCTATTCTTAAACCAGGAAAAAACCCATCAGATGCTGCATCGTATCGTCCAATAGCTTTATCGTCAGTTATATCCAAAATTGCTGAAAACATGGTTAAAAATCGTCTGGAATGGATAGTTGAAAACAGAGGCATTTTACCTGAGACACAATTTGGTTTTCGAAAAGGCAAAAGTACATTGGATAGTGTGGGTACACTTGTCACAGATATTAGAATCGCATTTTCGCGGAATGAATCAGTTCTAGCAGTGTTTTTAGATATAGAATCAGCTTATGACAATGTTCTTCTTGATATCCTGCAATCAAAACTTCATAAACTAAATATCCCTGATATTCTTTCATGTTTTATAATTAATCTCCTGTCAGGAAGAACAATAAAGTTAGATCAAGCACTAGATCAATGCAGACTCGTGTGGAAAGGTCTGCCGCAAGGTTCAGTTGTAAGTCCCATCTTATTTAATTTTTATTCATATGATTTGGAATCATCTCTACACGGCTCAGTTAATATGTTACAATATGCAGACGATCTTGTTTTATACGCCACAGGCAAATCGATTGGAGATATTCACTGTCAAATATCACGAGCTTTAAATTATTTGAAAAATTGGGTGGCGAAAAATGGACTAAGCATATCTCCCCTTAAGAGTTCTGTGGTTCATTTTACACGTCAACGAATTCCACCAGCTGTCTTTGTACATTATGATAGAAATTTAATTCCAACAGTATCTGAAGTCAAGTTTTTGGGCGTTTACCTTGACTCGAAACTTACGGGCTTACCACACTGTACGTATATTGCCACAAAGTGTGAAAAACTTTTAAATTTATTAAGGTGCCTTTCTGGTGTTTGGTGGGGTGCACATCCTTTTTCTTTGAAGCTCCTCTATAACGCTCTAATACGAAGCGTTCTTGACTATGGGACCTTCTTGCTGGGGCCTAGTAGTGTAGCTGGCCTTAAGAAATTGGATAACATTCAATCCAAAGCACTAAGAATAATCACCGGAGCTATGAAGTCTAGTCCACTAAATGCGCTACAGGTGGAATGTTCTGAACCCCCTCTTCATTTGAGGCGACAATTCCTATCAGATCGTCTGTTTTATCGCGTATTACAGTTTTCTAATAGTCCTTTGATCTCAAAACTCCACCTTCTTGCTGATTTAACTGAGTCTTCAAATTACTGGAAACATAAATCGCTGCCTTGCTTAGTACAAAGCTTAACTAAGTTTAAGGCACTACATGCCCCAACGTATCAATCTCGAACTCTTAGTATATTTACTTGCAATTATGAAGCATTAATACAACCTCCAATAGTTTGCCTTAATTTAAATATTGATAAGCAAAATGCTAACGCGTATTTTAAATTCACTGTAAACGATAAATGGCCCAATTGGCACCACATTTATACGGATGCCTCAAAACATTCACCAAATAAATGCGTGGGTGTGGGTGTTTACCATGCTCAATATGGTATTGTACAAAAGATAAAATGTCCTCCTGAAATGTCAGTATTTACAGGTGAATGTCTTGGCATTGTTAAAGCTATAGAATATGTGCTACTTTGTGAGCTTAAAAAAACCATTATCATTAGCGATTCCATGAGTGCTTTACAGGCGCTGTTGAAGTTTCCTTTTAAGACCAAGTCACATTATCCTCTTATAATAGGAGCCAGAGAAAAACTTCATCAATGCACTCTTAAAAACTTAATTATTAACTTTGTATGGATTCCTAGCCATTGTGGGATTACTGGTAATGAAAAAGTAGACAGACTTGCCAATGAGGCTGTGGTGTGTGGTGATCTATTTCCGTATCAAAATTATACCCACGACCTGGCTGCACTTCCCAGGCTGCACCTCCAGGATTCCTGGAAAGCAATCTGGGCGGATAGTAGCATGCTTAAAGGCAAATATTATTATGTTATGCTAGTATACAACCGGTGATTCGCAATAAGCCGTGGTTCTCTGTTTTAAACCTTGGCAAGGTGCCATCAACGATTTTGATCAGGATGCGTCTTGGGCATACCACTTGTCCCGCCCACCTTGCTCGGTTTAACATCATAGATAGTCCGCAGTGCGAATGTGGTGATTATGGGGATCTGGACCATATATTTTTTTCCTGTCCTTTACATGACCATGCCTCCTTTTACGATGACTTGATATCCCTCCGTGTTCCATTACCTACTAATATACAATCTCTTCTCAGTAGCAATTCCTTTTCTATCTACCACTCTCTATCTGATTTTATCATCTTTAATGACATTAAACTATAATTTTAATTATTAATTTTATTTATTTATATTTTTTACACTCCTCTGATCCGTCTATCCTAATCCTTCCTATATCCTAATTTTTGCGTATCGTTTCCCTACCTTTAAATTCTAAAACTAAACTCATACGACTTGTATATGGCAACTGCATCAATCATGCGGAGCCAAAAGCCCCAACTCGGGGAAGAAGGAAAAAAAAAAAAAAAAATTGGTAATTTATTATTACCTCTAAAAATATTTATGTATGATTATTAGGGAGGCAATAATGTACGACACAGATAATGTACACCATGATATTGTACGGCGTAATAATGCACAGCATGATAATTGGTGTACATGTACATGGAATATCATGTTGTACAATATCGTGTCGTGCATTATCATGCCGTACATTATCAGGTCGGCCCAATAATGCACACACGATAATGTACAGCATGATATTTGATGTACAAGTACACAAATTATCATGCTGTACAATATTGTGGCGTACAATATTATGCCGTACATTATTGACACGATTCAATAATGCACACCCCAATATTGTACAGCATGATAATTGGTGACATAAAAAAGTAAAACTGAAGCTTCGTTTAGACGTGGACATTCCACTCGCATGCTAGTTGTACCACAGATTCACTCACATTGTTGTAGCATTCATTCATTCAAATGTCATTGTCAATGTACAGTTTTATTTAGCTGAGAACTTTCATCTTTCAAAAAAAAAGAAAAACTTTTTTCTGTGATTATTTTGGCGTCGCACTTCTTGTGCATTTGCCAGTGTCAAGGTTTTTTTTTAAATTTGGATTCTTTAACGCACGGACTTTTAGAATTCTCAAAGCGCATGTAACGCGGCGTGTTAAGTTAACTATTTAAATTTTCATCTCTATTTCCTAGGGAATAACGGCAACTTTAGAGGTTAACTTAACTCACCGCGTTACACGCGTGTTTGAAGTTATGGAAACTGGGCCCTGCCTTAAAATCAAGCTTGTACCATAAAAGTTTGCCAAAACTAAAAGGGGCGAGGTAAACACGTATGCATGCACTGACATATTTTTATTCTACAAACGCACATTTAAATAAAGACAACACACAACTTTACTGCAAACGATATGATCAAAAGTCATCAAATGGTCGACCAAGGTAGTGTAAGTGCTAAAGGGGAAACTGTAGGTATTCCTATTTATTCCATTTTTTTTTTCTGAATTGATAATAATCTCCTTGACTTTTTTATTTTACTCTTTGTAAGCTTATTTTTCGCCCCTTACAGAGCAGGCTAAAGCCGCTATTACCATACCACCTCGTTTTCCATAATATATTTTACTGTCATTTTAGATCATAAATAAATAATATAGGTTTTCTCTTCTTTCAGCGCACAGTTTCAGCGAGCTTATTATGGATGTATGTTCGAGACACATAATAGGGACAAGTAGCATAGGAGAAGTGCTAATTGAGAACGTAACTAATGACGAAGACGAAAACGACGACCAACGAACGACATATGATGATGTTACATTTTTATGCCACAACATTTCATTTATTATCCTCTGCTATTGATGAATTGAAAATATATATTTTTTTTTATGTGAGCCTATGTTTTAGTTTACTTTAAACTCCATTTTTGTATTTAACCTATTTTTTTAAATCCAAAATAGGTAGTAGATCTGTGAAAAACTGTTACGTTTTATGACAGCTTTACCATAGTTAGGATAATTATTATAAAAAAAGTAAACGTCAAAGTCTGACTCAAGTTCACGAGAGGTTGTCTATAAAATCACGAGACGGAGGATAAACCTGTGGGATAAACAGTCGAATAGGGTATTTGACTGTATTGAAAATATTATGCCAATTGACATCATCCATAAACATGACATAATGAAAAAGCATGTTTCATTGATTTTTTACTAAAAATATGCTTATTTTTTGTAAAAAACGCGAATAAAATAACTGTATTTTCGACATTTGATCAAGTGATCGTAAACGGTCTGTAATTGGCTTCATCCCTAGTGACGTCACACAGATCTAAACAAACAGATTTTGTATTGATATTTGCGAATTTAATGTTGTAAAGCTATTTTGAGAGCGATTTATCCAGATATTTTCACCAAAAGCAGTCCGGAGGTTAAATGTGAGAAGAATGGAGAAACATTTTGTGCAAGCAGACAGCAGTAACTTACCCAAAATTAAAGTATTTATGGTTGCATATTTCTTCAATAATAATCTAAGTCATTGTTTCTACGCTGCAGAACTCAAAACGTAAACACTACAATATAAGTATTTTTTTTATTTTTTTTTACTGGGCAAGTGCCTTTAATAACTAAACAAAATACAAGCTAAAACTAACACTACAAATACAGTTAGACTGCCCATAGACCGTTGAAGGTCTAAAGACAATCCAAATGCTGAAGCCTACTACCAGTTGGCAGCGTACCCAACATGCTGGTGGCATTACCACGTTGAATGGCAATTAACAATTAATTTTTAATTGTTCTCCAAGCAAAACATTCAATCAAGTTGTACAAAAAGTATGTTGTAGTAGGTAGATATGACTATTTTGTTAGGTTATGTCAAGCTTTACAATGTTTAAAAAGAAAGTAACAGTACATAAAATAGTAATGCAATAAAAACACAAATTATAATAGAAATATATAGACTCAAATATGTACCTCAAAATGATCTTCGCACATAGAAACACTTGAATTAGCTCCAATACTTTTGGGTTTTCTACGAGCTACTTAGTTTGTTAGTTCCAACCACTTTTTGCGAGTTTTGAGGTCCATTGGTACAGGAACGAATAGTTTTTCCGGTGTATTTATGGAAGTATTTGTACATTCTGGCACTACACAACATTTATAAACCATTACTTCTCTCAGAAATTTAGTGATTATCAAACTTTTGCTGCCTGGCTGCAGTTGTTTAGATCTGTGTGACGTTAATGAGTCGCTCGACCGTAGCTATGACGCAGATCTGCGTTTTGGCGCGATATTTTTTAATTCAACTTTAACATCGATTTATATCGCAAATACGACTGATAGCCAGAAAATATAAATGCAGTATACATTAAATTATATTAGGCAATAATGTGCAATAGTTTCCCAAAAGTAGTCAAATACCCTATTATAGGTCCAACTTGAAAAAAGAGGTCAATCGGCGAATCCAACTCGGCTGGGCATCGTTCGGTAAACTTCGCAACGTCTTCTCGTCCAAAATACCTCAGTGCCTTAAGACGGAAGTCTTCGACCAGTGTGTGTTCTATTAATGTCAGAAAGCTGATGAGCAGGTCAAAGCTCAACATGAAAAAATAAATGTCGGCTCCAATTATTTTCCTAAACTTGTTTATTTTCGAGTGTTAATATTTATTAGTGGTGGATTATTATTTATTAAGTTTTCCTGAACGTGCCTAGGTGTGGGTAAGTAATATAACTAAACTGTAAAGTTTAAACTGTAAAGTATGGCGTACCACAAGGTAGCGTGTTTGGACCGTTACTGTTTATCATTTATATCAACGATCTCCCTAAGACAACGAAACACCCTATGATATTGTTTGCTGACGATAGCACTGTATTATTTACAGGGAATAATAAATCATGTATTGAAAATGACATAAATGAGACACTGGACAATATTATAAAATGGTTGACATTAAATAATTTAAAGATAAACCTTAATAAGACCAATATAATGACATTTAGAAACAAGTTAAATAAATTAAATAATCTTGACATTAGCTATGCAGGACACAAAATTGAAACTGTAGAAACAACAAAGTTTTTAGGACTAAATATTGACTGCTGTTTAAGCTTGAAAACACATGTAGAAAATTTGCAGTCTAAATTGAGCCAGTATTCTTATGCACTTTACATGCTTTCAAAAACAGTTAGCAGATTTACTGTGTTGACAGCTTAAAATGGCCATGTCTCATCATTGCTTAGATACGGCATCATGTTTTGGGGAAACAGTACCGGGAAAGAAGCCGTGTTCAAGGCACAGAAGAAGTGTGTTAGAGCTATTTGCAAACTGAAACAAAGGGAACGTTGTAAACCTTACTTTAAAAGTTTAAAAATTCTCACCACTCCTTGTCTTTATATTTACGAGTGCGTAATGTTTGTACGAAATAACTTAAACTTATTTAAACATCTTAAATCAACGCGTAATAAGCACAAAATTAATATTCCTATGAGAAATACAGCATTACTCTCTAATAGCACACTATGTATGGCTCCAATGATCTATAATCACTTGCCAAAAGAATTAATTAAAAAAAGTGAAACGCTTATTTTCAAGCATGAATTAAAATGCTTATTATTGGACAAGGCATATTACACCATAAATGAGTATTTGACTGATAAATTTTAATATAAATTTATATACATAACTGTCCTAAATTATATTTTTTTACAATAAATATATAAAAATAAGCTATAATTATAATTATTATTATTATGATTTGACATTATTTTTTTTGTATTCATTATGACATTTAATTTTATGATCTGATAATTTTATCTTGTGTACAATATTAACAAACAAGTCTGACCGTGAATAGCTTTGTATAATGACTTGTAACTTGTGACATTTGCTTAGTAATCGCAATCGTAATTGCTTGTAATCTAAGTTTGTAAAACTGTGGTAGGGTAGTGCCAAATAGGTAATAATTGTAACAAATTTTAATGATCTCTTCATCTAATTCTAAGTTAGTATTTTAAGTGAGATTGTTTGATTTATTTATTTAAATGTAAATTCGTTTCCATAGTATGTAAGTGCCAAATTTGCATGCCGAAAGGTAGTATAATGGCGAACCATTCTTTCTACACGACACCTGTAACTTTTGTAAACCCATTATACGCAAAAAATACTACTAATAAACTAATAAACTATAATTGAAACTGAAAGACTCTGGATCCAGCCAAAAAGCTATTGTTCACACTATTTTGAAGAATTTGACAACCAATTTTGTCTTTAAGCTGTGACTCTGTTCAGTTAACCCTCGCTAGTATAATTTTTATCTGGTGAAAAAAATGCCGGCTTACATAACTGGTCTAACAAACGAGACGGACTTGGCTGACGGACCGCCGTACAATCAATTTTCTCTTTCCTTCCCGTTGGTTGGACGGCGGTCCGTCAGCCAAATCCACACGTCTGTTATTACTATTAGATTCAGAATCGTTTTCCGTCGTCATTAGACTCTGACTTGCGTCTCGTCTCGTATCAGTCGATGATTTATCTTTTCGCATGCTTTCCTAGGCGTTTGTTAACAGGGCCATTATTCCGTAACTTTAAAACGCACGTAACGCGCCACGTTAAATTAACCTCTTAAAATGTTGACTTTATTCCATAAGAATAAAGACCAACTTTTAGAGGTTGACCAAAACAGACACGTCAACATGGCTGACGAACCGCCGTCCAAGTACGTCTCGTCTGTTAGCACTATAACACGGCACGTTACATGCTTGTTTGTAGTTACAGAAACAGGGCCCAGCTGCCAAGCCAACAGCATCACGCCCACGGAACACTATTACTCCTAGATCACGCCAGCCATGACTCACACTTTGAAATTAATTGTGGTATCAAATAAGCCTAGTGAATCACAAAACATTGTTTTCTTTTTTTTTATCAATATCAAATGGAATTATTTGGAAAAAAAACCCTGTATTCCCGTAAGAAAGAGAACAACCGTCACATAGAGTTTTTGGCATTGACGTGCCAAGTAGGTCACTTCATTGTATTATTGTAAGTAATATTTTCCTCACAGATATAAACAATCTGTGATTTTCCCAAGGAAGTTCCATTTTAGGGTATATACATGATCTTTGGATTTTCCTCAACTTCTGTATTTACGAGTGCCAAATTCGGTATGTAAAGTTTTTTTTTTGGTATTTTTTTAATATTATTATTTCGTAGATAAGGCTATTTCAAGAAACTAATTTCAATATTTTTGTTTTCTATTCAGTAGTTATTTTATAATATTTTTTTGAAAATTAAAATTTAGTGACGTCACCATATAGCACAAAAAGTCGTTGCGTTAAGAAGCCAAAAAAAGCACGCGAGTAAAAAAAAAAAGAATTAGATCATACTTTGACAGTGACAATGACATCTAATGTCTGCTTGTTTGTTTATGGAAACCCTAGGGTTACTAGCTCACTAATTTGCAAACAACAATTTTATTGATGTTAGAATTTTATTTGTTCGATTATTAAGGTTCTGTGTTTTTTATTCTTAGGTTGAGACATCATGTTTGAATAGAAATTATTAATCATACATAAAATTGACATATTAAAATATATTTAACATTATTATATCGTTGTGAGTACCACCCATAATAAAAACAAATTAATGTGACGTGGTGAAAATTAATTAATTCTATTAAGTAGGTGCTTCCTGTAAAAACGTTCTAGATCAGACATTTATTTCCCCGAAAAAACCATTCCACGTGATTTTTACCCTACGTTTAGGGAAAAACACCCCATGTTGGCAGCCCTGAAAAGAACTAGACTGTCAAGGGAGTTTTTGGCGCCAACGCGGAAAAAACATGTCGGCTCGTTGGATTATTTTCCTAAACTTGTGTATTTTCGAGTGTTAATGTGTACTAAATGGTGAATTATTATTCATTAAGTGCTCGTAAACTTGCTCGAGTGTGGGCAAGTGATATAACGAGGTGAAACGTGTCTTTTCGTGTTGTTTCCAAAACTCCATAGGAGCCTCTTGTAAAGTCTTCACCACTTTACAGGGGCATGAGTTCGACTTGACCGTGACTTACTTAGCTTGACTCTGACTGTGACTATGACTTGTTTGACGCTAATAAGACAAAATGAACTGTTTAATATTACGAGTAAAGGACATTGAATCCACGCTCATGAAGATTATAACAAAAAAAAAACTAGACTGTCAAGGAGTTTTGGCGCCAACGCGGAAAAAACATGTCGGCGCGTTGGATTATTTTCCTAAACTTGTGTATTTTCGAGTGTTAATGTATACTAAATGGTGAATTATTATTCATTAAGTGCTCGTAAACGTGCTCGAGTGTGGACAAGTGATATAACGAGGTGAAACGTGTCTTTTCGTGTTGTTTCCAAAACTCCATAGGAGCCTCTTGTAAAGTCTCCACCACTTTAAAGGGGGCATGAGTTTGACTTGATCGTGACTTACTTAGCTTGACTCTGACTGTGACTATGACTTGTTTGACGCTATTAAGACTAAGTAAACTGATTAAGATTACGACTAAAGGACATTGAATCCACGGTCATGAATATTTTACACAAAAAAAAACTGTCTCTTATCGTTTTCTATTGGGTGAAGACAGCTGGAACATTATGAATATTTGAATAGATAGCAGCGCCATCTTCATTAATGAACAAGAAAGAACAACTCTCAAATGTACGATAGATGTCTCTACGGGCATGGTATTTAGTTAAACATAATAGTTTATTTTTACTTACTATTTACTATTTTTACTTTAACGCAAAGGTGGGCACACGGAATGTCGATGAGTTAAGAGTGGGGTCATATGGGTATGGACGGCGGAATCCGAGGGGCCAGCGGCTGGTCGACTTCATGGAGAAGGAGGAACTCTATTTGATGAACTCCTTCTTTCAGAAGCGACCATCCAGAAAGTGGACGTGGATGAGCCCAGATGGTTCGACCAAAAATGAGATCGACTTCATCATGACGACCAAGAAGCGAATATTCAATGATGTCTCCGTGATCAGCAGGGTGAAAACCGGTAGTGATCACCGTATTGTCAGAGGCACATTGAATATCAACATCAAGCTAGAGAGGTCGCGTCTGGTGAAGTCCACGCTCCGTCCTGGTCATGCCCAAATCCAAAACCCAAATGACTTCCAACTCGAACTGCATAATCGCTTCCAGGGCCTTGCCGAAAGCGGAACTGTGGACGAATTAAACAATGGGCTGGTGGAAACTGTCCAAGCAGTGGGGTCCAAGTTCTTTAAGACCCCACCCCGAAAAAGACCCCAGAAGCTCTCAGACGAAACCATTAAGCTAATGAAGGACCGGACTGAGATGAGACTGCAATCTTCAGCTGATATGTCGGAATATGGCCAACTTAATAGACGAATCTCGAAATCGGTGCGACACGATCTGCGTTCCTACAATACAAGATGTATTAGGGATGCAATTGAGCGGAACCAGGGCTCGAAAGTGTTCGCGAAAAATTCGTCTATTGGGAAAAGCCAAATGACAAAGCTGAAGATCGAGGATGGCAGTATCATTTCGTCAAAGTCGGAGATTCTGAGAGAGCTTGAGAGGTTTTACGGACAGTTGTACACCTCGACACGACAGCCTATTGTCAGTACAGCTCAGGACAAGAGAGCTAAACTGACCCGACACTACACTGAGGACATCCCAGACATCAGCTTGTACGAGATTAGAATGGCTCTGAAACAGCTTAAGAACAACAAGGCACCGGGTGATGACGGAATCACGACAGAACTACTGCGAGCGGGTGGAAAACCGGTACTGTTAGTCCTCCAGAAGTTATTTAATTCCGTCATACTCGATGGTACTACGCCTGAAGCATGGCACAGGAGTGTGGTGGTGCTCTTCTTCAAAAAAGGTGATAACACCTTATTGAAGAATTATAGACCCATCTCACTCCTGAGCCATGTGTACAAGTTGTTCTCTAGAGTCATTACGAACCGTCTCGAAAGCAGGTTTGATGACTTTCAGCCTCCCGAACAAGCCGGTTTCCGTAAAGGCTGGAGCACCATAGACCACATACACACCCTCCGCCAGATTATACAGAAGACTGAGGAGTATAATCGGCCATTATGCCTGGCGTTTGTGGACTATGAGAAAGCCTTTGATTCCATCGAGACCTGGGCAGTATTACAGTCCCTCCAGCGTTGTCATATCGACTATAGGTATATCGAAGTGTTGAAGTGTTTGTATAGAAACGCCACCATGTCGATCCGATTACAGGACGAGAGCACGGAACCAATCCAATTGCAGAAAGGCGTGAGACAGGGAGATGTTATCTCTCCGAAACTGTTCACGAACGCATTGGAGGACGTTTTCAAGCTCTTGGACTGGAACGGATTAGGCATCAACATCAATGGCGAATACATCACTCACCTTCGTTTTGCCGATGATATAGTCATCATGGCAGAGTCGCTGGAGGACCTAAATACGATGCTCAGCGACCTCAGTAGCCTTTCCCAACAGGTGGGTCTTAAAATGAACATGGACAAGACAAAAATCATGTCCAATGTCCATGTTGAACCCGTGCCGGTAGTCGTTGGGAACGATACTCTCGAAGTTGTTGACCATTACACCTATCTTGGACAGATTGTTCAGTTAGGTAAGTCCAACTTAGGCAAAGAGGTCGCCCGAAGAATCCAACTCGGATGGGCAGCGTTTGGGAAATTGCGTGACATCTTCTCGTCCAAGATACCACAGTGCCTAAAGACAAGGGTCTTTGACCAGTGTGTGTTGCCAGTGATGACATATGGTACTGAGACGTGGTCCTTAACTGTTGGCCTTTTGGAAAAACTCAGAGTCACACAGCGGGCAATGGAGAGAGCTATGCTCGGAGTTTCTTTGCGCGATAGAATCCGAAACGTGGATATTCGCCAAAGAACCAAAGTCACCGACATAGCTGTTAAAATTTGCAAGTTGAAGTGGCAATGGGCAGGCCACATCGCTCGGAGAACCGATAACCGATGGGGAAGAAAGGTTCTTGAGTGGAGACCACGAACCGGAAGACGCAGCGTAGGTAGGCCTCCCACTAGATGGACCGACGACATAGTAAGAGTCGCTGGCATCCAGTGGATGCAAAAGGCAGGCTGTCGTTCAGTGTGGAGGTTAAAGGGGGAGGCCTATGTTCAGCAGTGGACGTCTTCTGGCTGATGATGATGATGATGATGATGAATAGTTTATTTTTATTCTACGATACAAAATATTCGGGACATTCGGGACATTTTTTTCACACACGGTCATCTGACCGCAAACTAAGCAAAGCTTGTGATATGGCTGCCAGAGACTGATATACATACATATATAGTTTTAAATACATACTTAAATAGATATTAACAACCAGATATAGAACAAACACAAATGTTCATCGCACAAATGTTTGTCCTAGATGGGAATCGAACCCACGCCCCTCAAGCTCAGAAGGCAGGTTCACTACCAACTGGACCAACGGGCTATCTAAAATAAAACGCATTCCTTTAAAAATTATATTAGTATTAATTAATTTTATTATTTTTAATTTTACATCAGTTTATTTTAGATTCGTCGTAAGTGACAAAAGTGTACAGGCGTTATGGCTTGAAAGGCTTTAGCCTGCCCGATGGGCGAATAATATTTTTAAAAAATGTGACAAAAGTGACACTATGTTGACATACCAATGACAGAATTCGACAAGAAAAAACGTTTGGTTTTGAAACATTCGTAATAAAAAGTTTTTTTAGGTTTTTCAGTTATTTCATTGATTTGTTTTCGTTGTTTCGTTGTTTCTGAGTGCCTGTTCTGAGTTTCTGAGAATAATTGAGTCTCCTCAGAATTCATTGCGATAAAACAGGCTCCGTGTTGTTTTCACCATGCCGCACCACTGTGCTTTTGGTTCTTTGGTTGCAAAGTTTACTGGTAAGTAGATAAGAGACCTTTATCAAACTTAGTGTACTAGAGCGTAATTGAAAGTGGCTTCATAAATCATAATCCTACAGTATCTGGAATGTTTATATAATTATAAGCATGCAGTTCAAATTAAACACGAACGTCTACGTTGAAATTTCAACGAAGACGCTCAAAGCTCTTGTGTACATTATGTATAAGTATATTACCTACTGTATTGTCAGGAAGGAGCTTCATATTCATCATCAAAGGGCAGGAGTCACTATCCCATAAAATTGTCTTGCCAATAACATTCAAAAAGTCCTATTTTCTTTATTTTCAGATGTTGTGATGCATGTATTTCGAAATCCTGACAAATTTCCTGATCGTTTCTAAGCTTGGGTTAATCTTGTTGGGGGGAAAGCTGGAAGCAACATCAGATTATGATTTGTTCAAGAAGAAACGGATTTGTGACATTCACTTCGCTGACGAACACAGGAATCGGTACAAACGCCTGAATGCATTAAATTAGCAATGCCATCTCCTCTGTATTTACCAGGTGCGTAAAATGAATGAACTTTGGAAATCCACTTAATCGTTTAAACATGATTCATACATTATATTTATTACTATACCTGCTTAGTAATTACATAGTTTCATTCTATTCCAGGACAATCTGCCCCTCTGCAGTATGATGAAAATCTACCTACCCTAACTTCTACACGCCTTATCACTGCAACTCCAGGTATAATAACACCATTCCAAAATAATATTAAGTATTATGATGACCTGTTCCATGCATCTTTACATGATAAAATATATTTTAATTTCTGTGATATTACATAAATACCCAATTAATTACTATTAGTACATTAATCAACGACTACATACGTAATATAGTATGAAATCTTTGACATTAATGCCCATTGCAGACCATGCGAAGTACAAAATTTGCAAGTATAAGTAGCAAGTACCTACTAAGCATCGTTTTGCTTAGCACTAAGTAAAAAGTGTGTAGTTAGTTTGTCGCAAATGATGTGTAGTAGTTACTTGCTACTTGTGCTTCGCATGGTCTGCAACGGGCTTAACAATTTGGATGGTTTGATAATTAATATAATAAATTTAAGTAACATAATATTTTCTACTATGATTTCAGGACCATCTATCACTCTGCAGTCTGGGCCTGACAGTGACAAAATGCAACCCATGGCTACTCCTGCACTTTCCGTCATTGCAACTTCAGGTAACCTATTATTAATAGATTCTTGATAGGTGAAGGATAAAACAAACAAATGGTTCATGTTTATTTCCTGATTGAAGTTAATTCAAGTTTTATACGACAAGTACTGCAAGTGTTTTAAATGTTATATAATGCAAGCCCGCTCTGTTCTCTGTAATGTTGGGCGACTAGGAGGCAATCCACGTTCGACCCAGAAAGCCCTGTAGTCGCCGGACATCGGTCCGAGCCAAAAAAATAAAATCCCACAAGGTCGAACATTAGGCGGGGACACCGTCGCATTGATCCTCCAATTTGACCGAATGAAGAATAGAATGGGAATCGACAAAATTTTTAAGATGTGATTTTACGGAAACACCACTCGTAAAGGAGTTACTATTAATGGGATTAATAACAAGAAAAAAGACAACGTATAGTAGTAAATTAGTAGTTTAAGTGCTAGATTTGGTTAGATTTTTAGTCAAAAGGTAAACAAATAAAAATTAATCGACTAAAAGTTGATTAATACCGTTATCGATTCGTAATCCATGATTAGTAGCATGATCTGGCCTACAATGACGTCACATCTTGATGTTTGATTCGCAATTTGCGGGACACACAAATTTATAGGAAAAAGTGGAAATATGATGCTACAATATACAATAGTTCTATATTGATTCCAGGACCATCTATCACTCCACAGTCTGAGCCTGACAGTGACAAAAGGCAACCCATGGCTACTCCTGCACTTCGCATCATTGCAACTTCAGGTAACCTATTTCTATTTATATTGATATGATCAAAAGATACCGAAACAATAATTTGAATCGAGTCGTCTATGGTCATCTAGATGATGATATTCCCAGCTGATCAAAGGACACTAAAGAGTCTACTTTTATCACCCAGGTGATCAAAGTGGAACAGACCTTATTAATATATTTATTATTCATATGAAGAACCTATTTATGTATCCAAAGAGACCAAGCACTTGCCGATTCCTTCTCATTTGAAAATAAAGCCCTCTATATTTTCAAATGAGGCAATTATGATATTTTATTTTTTTTATTTTATTTTATTTTTTATTATCTTAGAGAAACTAACGGTCTTAATTAACAGAGTTAATAATTAGCTAGAGACAAAGAGGCCATTTAGAAGTTTCTACTTATAAAAACAGAGTACATTATATGAACGCTAAAACATGTAAATAAAAAAAATAGATGTATAATATTACTAGAACAAAGAAAAAAGCAATAGACTCTAAATAAACTAAGACAAACTAAGATGTGCACTTAACATGATAAGAAATACATTTAATAATATTTAAGACAAAATAGTACCAAAATTTTCACACATAATTATTGAAAAAGTTGTCACTTAACCACTTCCTTATGGATGAAATACTAGAGACAAATATATCCATACCTAGACTATATTTACGTAACCTATTATAGGTTCCACACGCACGAACGATAAAGCTATTTTGCCGATAGTTAGTTAATGAGACAGATGGTCTGAAGAGCGGTTTATATTTCCGAAATAATCCAGTTGGGACATAAAGATTAATTTTACTAAGAAGATCAGGGCAGTCAATGCTAGATGTGACAATCTTTTTAAGGAAAATTACATCAGATATTTCACGGCGATTGATTAATGGAAGAAAATGATGTTTTGCACAAGAATCAAAATGATCAACAGCTCTAGTTTTAGTTTTGTAATTTAAGTAACGTATGAATTTCTTTTGAATACTTTCTAATCGGTTAATATAAACATCATACCTAGGGTTCCAAATCTGAGACGCATATTCCAAGTGGCAGCGCACATAGGTACTATAGAGAATTTTTATAGATTTAGCGGATTTAAAATCCTTTGTTGATCTGATAATGAAACCAAGGGCTTTAGAAGCCTTATTCACTATAGCTGAAATATGCTTATCAAATATCAATTTGGAATCGTGAATAACTCCCAAGTCTCTCATAACCGACACACGTGTTAAAGCTTGATTTTTAATAGAATAGTCGAAGGGTAATGGTAACAATTTACGCGAAAACGTCATTACTGAGCATTTCGAGACATTTAAATCGAGTTTATTGACAAGACAGTAATTGTCAAGTCTAGCAAGGTCATGTTGAAGTGATAGGGCATCAGCTTGACTATTAATTACTTTGAAAATCTTCATGTCATCAGCAAAACTCAGCAAAATAGAATTTTGGAAACAGATGTCAATGTCGGCTACAAAGATTAAAAAAAGGAGAGGGCCTAATAGTGATCCTTGAGGAACTCCACTTGGAACAGTCATCCATTTAGATGTGTAATTTCCCAGCACTACCGCCTGAGAGCGATTATTGATATAAGACGCAAACCATCTCAACAAGTCACCTCTTATTCCTGCATTTTTCAATTTCGATATTAGCAAGAAGTGATCAATTTTGTCAAAGGCTTTGCTATAGTCTGTGTATATTACATCGACCTGTGAGCCTTTGTCCATAGATTCGGTTATAAAATCATTAAGCAAGACTAAGTTTGACACTGTAGACCTTCCCTTGAGAAAACCGTGTTGAGATGATGGAAACGAACTTATTACAGCTGAATACAGCTGTTCATAAACAACTTTTTCGAACACCTTCGCTATAACATATATGATAATATGATATGGGTATCAAATGAAAGGGTTTACTGACAAGAATTCGAAAATCATCATCATCATCATTTCAGCCATAGGACGTCCACTGCTGGACATAGGCCTCCCCTATCAATCTCCAAAAGGACCGGTTAGAAGTAGCCTGCATCCAGCGTTTCCCTGCGGTCTCTTTTAGGTCATCTGTCCATCTTGTGGGTGGACGTCTTACCTCCACATTAACATAGTAATACGAAAATGCTTGTTTCTAAAAAGTTTTTTTTAAATTAATTATTTTTATTATATTTTACAACACTGACGAAAATCACCAGAACTTTTTAATTTTTAGGGTTCCGTACCCAATGGGTAAGAAAGGGACCCTATCACTAAGCCTACGACGTCCGTCTGTCCTACCTATTGACGGCTGGATCTTTCGAACCGTAATAGATACTTAGTTCATATTTTCACAGAATATGTAATGTTACGGCGAATTAATTAAGAAATAATAAAAAAGTCAAAAAGTATAACCCTTAACACCCTTCACATGGTAAAATATGTAGTCCGTCATAGATATATCTTAATTTAATCATTGTTCAATAATTTTTCAGGTGGCAGACATAGCATCACTTCATCTACTGTGCTAGTGGATCATAACAACAGTGCTAGCAGCAACTCAAAACGAAGAGCAGTATACAATACACAAACAAGACTGTTTCAAAAAAACATACGGAATCTACGTAGTGAGATAATTATGTCGTTTGTGGAAAAAAGGTCTCTCATTTAAAAAACGACTAGCAAATGCTGAAAAACTGTCGAATAATGTGGCATTTCAAATAACAACACAAACTATGACAAAGCCAGCGCAGTTTTTTGCGCACATGCAGCTGCAAATCAAAAAGAAAGCTAAGGGAAGATGATTTTCTATTGATGAGAAAATCTTGTCTTTGTCTCTGTATAAAAAGATTATTATATATATGATTATGATATATTAGAATTTTTAAAGGTATTTAAAAATAGGACTGACAACATAATTATTACGTACTTGTACTGCAAGTTAATTAAAAGCATGAAAAAAAGAAAATAACTATTTTAAATAAATAAATTAGTTAACATTGTTTTATTCTCAGATCAGACAAATAAGAGATATATGGTGGTGTAGCAGGTGTGAACACATCTGGCCTAAACTTGACAGGATGGAGAGATAGCAGCTCTGCACCAATGACTTAAATTATGTGCAGTAGCAAAGGTAACTCAGCTCTGAGCTGATTCAAAGATGTAGATCACTTAGGTTTGGACTCACTGAGTCACCGCTCAAGTGTAAAACAGGTAGCTCAGTCACGGCTCACGCTAGCTCACTCATTCACTGTACTATTAGATTCTGTCATGCTAAAAACAGCGAAACGAGCCGACCTGACTGAAGCAACTCCGAGTGTACGGTACAAAAACAAAGCGATAGATAGCGCGTGAGTGAGAGAGAGAGCGCACTGACCATTACAGTTGATTGAGCGGTGAGCTAATCTGACTCAAGTGTGAAGAATAAGCTGAGCTGCGGCTCACAAATATCTGGTCAGTTACCCATGGCTAATGTGCATCACTCAACAATAAAGGTAAACATTGTTAGGAGACTGGTATGTCAAAGTACCTCAAAAGTTCAGACATATCATTTACCAAAATGCACTGGGCCAGCACGGTGGATAAGGATCCATCCTCTCTCTATGAGATGCCTGTCCTGTTTCCCAGCAGTGAGAACATGATAGGCTAATAATGATGATATTTGGTTAATGTTAATGATGATTTGGTTTGATATGTTGTATATTATTAACTGTTTTCTTTACTAATTCAATTGTGTTTTCTTTTCATTATGTATTTATGGTATCCTCAGTGTTCATTCTTAGATATTGTTATTACTATATTTATATCCGTGATGACCTGTAATTGGCGTTTATCTAAGACATTTGTAAGCAAGCTGTTAGTCGTCTTTTGAAGAAAAAAATAAAATATTTCCCTTGTTTGTCTGATCTGAGGTTTTACTTATGATATCGCACCGATATTATTATGCCAAAGGACACTTCCTATCACTAGTTGAAAACTACGTCCTACCTAATCAGCAACGGGGAGTAACTATACAGTGAAACAAAATGTGAAATTCAATATTTTATTTATTGAGGTACACAAATCAGAATACAGTTATAATAAAAAACTAAATTAACCATAAATCCCAAAACGTGCATACTCATCATGATTAGGTATTATAAAAGCAGTATGATATTACAAGAATGAAAATTTGGTTGATAATTATAATATTATTTTCAATTAGTTGCATTCACGATTAGCCGTGAATGCAATATTTTTTATATTTTTCTTGAATCTGGGTAGACCTTAATCAAAAATGTCTATCGAGCATCGAGCTATGCTTTTTAATGATTTCATTGTATTGGCGATAGATCATATTCTTATTCGAGATGGAGGCGATAAATCCTGCACTGACGTCCCGCTCGGGGTGTATTGTGCATTTCCCCCTACCAGCACCTACCCGAGCCAACCCAGCTCCTTGAAATATGTTGGTACATATATTTGTACAGTGAGGCTCTGGGATGCTGGCACACACGCTCCAGTGGCGTAGATGGAAGTGTGCATAATGACAATGAAAAGCCGTCTAGCTGTTGTGGTGACGTGGATGAAAAAGGCAATGATACCTCTTGCAACCTGGTAGCGATTCTAGTTTCTTCTGTGGCTACACAATGCCACAGCACATGCTCAACAGTTTCGTTCTCCTTCATGCAGCCACGACAGTGGACTGTCCGTGGCTCCCAGCTTATACAACTTTATACAAGTGACTATTCAAGTTGCAATCACTGGAAGGCCTACCATCAGGCGAAGGTCCTGTCGTTGCAACTTCATTAGGTTGTTGGTGATCTTCCTGTCAATAATTGGGAAAGCAGCTTTAGCATGCTTACAGTCATCTTTCTTGTCCTACAGATTCTGTTGTTCTTTTTCAGTGTGACGACGCAGTAGCTCTCGCACTCCTATCGCTGATGGTATGCAGAGGTCTGCTACGTCGTGGCGACAAATGCTAACTACTGGGTTATAAAAAGAAGTATTATTTTTATAAGTGTGCAGTTAGAAAGATTTCAGTTTTAAATAATAGTTGTTGCAAACTTTTGAAGTAACGTTACAGTTTATACTTGAGTACAGTTGATCAAATGATCATGATCATGATAATATATTATATCGCACCGATATTATGGAAAAAGGACACTTCCTATCAAAAATTTTAAAGATGACATAGTTAGGACTCTTTAAACCATCAGCGATGGGAGGGGCTGGCTGTCTCGGGCAGCGACAGCGTAGTGGAGCGGGCATTTTTCGCAACTAGGCCATCCATAGGCCCTTATTGCGTTAACCGGCTGCAGCTAGTTCAACCACCTGGTCTCTTCCAGGAAGGCCAGCAGCTCACTGTGGCCGTGCAGGCTTCCCGGAATCGATGCTGTGATGTGATAGATCGTGTGTAGGTGAGAAAGGTTCTATTAGTTCCCAACATCTCAAATCTGTAACTGAAAGAGCACAAGTTTTGACTATGTCATAATATAACAGACTAGCGGTCCGCCCCAGCTTCACACGGGTATAGATTATAGCCTATGTCACCTGATATGATAGTGTAGCTTCCCAACAATGAAAGAATTTTTCGAATCGGTTTAGTAGTTTTGGAGCCTATTCAATGCAAACAAACAAACAATTAAATCTTTCCTGTTTTAAACTATCACGGTTGTTCACTAAAGTAAAAAGACTAAGAAAGAGGGTAGATCGTTATGTCTGCACCTAACTTTTTAACTGTTCTCCAACCACCCGCATTCTTCAGTCTTCCCGTGAACATGGTGCATGTAACTGCGCCGAAATATCGGGAGCTCATTCCACAACCTTACCACGGTAAATATCCCGTAAATAATCATATAACTTTAAATCTTTCCTCTTTATAATATTAGTATAGATTAACCATTACACGTTTTATAATTTACTAGATGGTCCCCGCGATTTCACTCGCTGTTCTATACGATCTGTTTATTTTTAGGGATAAAACGTCTCTCCATACAAAATTTCATTCAAATCAGTTAAAATGTTACAGATTTGAGTGCAGATAACACCTATAATATAATATACACCTATAATATACTAACTGCGCCCCGCGGCTTTGCCCGCAGGGATTACTCTATAACATTACTCCCAGTGAAAGTCCCGTCAAAATTGGTCCAGACGTTTCGGAATTCATAGGGTATATATATACACACATCGCCTTTTTTAAATAACTAGCTGACCCAACAAACGTTGTCCTGTCTTAGCTATGAATGTTCAAAAATAAAGATAAAACTGCTGTCCGTAAAATCGTCGTATAATTTTCCGAAATTTAACATTTTCTGCATAATATTCTTAATTTTTCTTTCCGTTAGAACCTTCTACAAGGTATTAGAAGTCGTTCTCAAGTTATGGCGTGTCCAATGTAAATAGGGATTCATTTTTTCAAATATAGATGAGCTGCGCTCCCGCGGTTTCACCTGCGTTACAGGCCTCCTTCAAGCAATGTCCTTGGTATCAACAGCAACCTCCTTTGACTTAGAATGACAATTTATGACTTCAATTCTTGCCGTTTCATCATCGAAATACAATTCCTATAGAGACACAATCTCTCAGTGAAAACAGTGAGTAACAGCATTAAACATCCGAGCGTCATTGTACATACATCGTATCAATTATAGGTATAGTTCACAATGCCACATTTACACCAATTTAGACATTATATCGCTTGCATAGTGTTCAACGTTAGTTGTCCGCTATGTCATCGTAGCTCTGACATCGCTCGGCGTAGTTGTCGGATCGCGGTTACCTTGTAACTAAACAAAAAGTCTGCGCGATCCCTAGCGCGCGCCGAGTTTTGGTTCGGATTTTTTTGGCACGATTGTGACTATGTATTGTATTGTATCTCGATGCGTTTCATACAGAATGTATGGGAAACTGATTTATTTCATATTTTTTGTTTGGTTCTTCCATTTTTCCGATTTTTGATACTAATTCTGCTATTCGGGGCAGAGAGAACTCCAATAAATCAAAAATCATGAAAATCGGTCCAGCCATTCTTGAGTTATAAATGGTGTTACTAACCCGAATTGGATATTGAAGCAGCATCAAATAAATGATGTCTTGGAGCAGGGCGCCGTGGTATGTGCCTCTGGCGGTGTCCTTCCCATACTGTGGACAAGGTGGGCTCTGTGGGTGGTAGGTCATGTGCAGGAAGGGAAATCTAAATTCTATCCATCATGATGCCTAGGAGTTGACACTTGACCTAGATTGGTCGCTTCCCCCAGGCCTGTTCAAATCTGCAACTGAAAAAGGACATGTTTTTACACTATGTTATTAATATACCAGATCAACCATTACAAAACAAAATATATGCTAATACTAACACTACAAAAACAGTTAAGACTGCCAATAAACCATTGAAAGTCTAAGTACAATCTAAATGGTCAAGCCCACTATCAGTTGGCAGCGTACCCAGCATGCTGGCGGCATTACCATGCTGAATGGCAATATTGGGCAATGCTTATGGGTTGAGCCAGAAACACGCCAGAATTTTGGTCAAGCGTCGCATTAACCAGGCAATCTGAAAGATTTTTTAAAATGAGGTATGTTCCCCTTCTCCAAAGGACTAGTAATAAGTAGAATATTTCTATAAACTATTAACAAAACACATTGAGATAAAATTCCTATAGAATCAATCTCTCAGTGAGTATTCAATCATAGCATAGTATTCAATGTTGTCCGCTATGTCATCGTAGCTCTGGCATCGCGCAGCGTTGTAGTTAGATGGCGGTTACCTTGTAACTAACCAAAAAGTCGGCGCAATTCGTAGCGTGCGCCGAGTTTTGGTTCGGACAGTTTTTGGCACGATTGTGACTCTATTATGTATTGTATCTCGTTGCAAAAACATAATTTTATTTATATTACACGTGAATTACTCACATAAGATTAAACCGGTTACTCAGACCGTTTCAACCACATTAGGCGGTCTTTTTCAAGGTGAGTGCGCGCGTGCAGCTGTATCTCACTTTGCACTACGGGTCGCCACATGGTGCGCACAACAGCTGCTGATCGGGTGCACCCCCCATCGGGTGATCGGGGTAGGCCGCGTATCGAAATATGTTGCGCCGACGCGCACTGGAACTCTTCTCCACTCGAATCTTCCTGTGTGAACTCCCACGAACTCCATGAAGACAAGTCAGTGGTAGGTTCCATCCTCCATCCCTATTGAAGGTTGGACATCGATTGATTTCGATGGCTTCTCTGACTTTCCGGGGCACTAAGAATTTCTCCCATGCCAGCACTTTCGCTCTGTCGATTCTAATAATAATGCTGAGCGCTGGAGCCTAGAGAAAGTTCTGCCACCGCGGAACCGTTGGTGTCGAGCTTCTTCATGGAACGTATCTGCTCCGTGAGTCTCGTGGACAAGTTCCACTTTGTTTCGCCAACACAACATTTACATTCGCAGGGGATCATATAAATACCGGGAAATGGGTCTCTATCTTTTGAAGGCGGAGCCGCTGGTTTAGTTGCCCGATAGGACGGAAGATCGTCTTGATGCTTTACCTCCGGCGTAACAAGTTTCCGATACTGTCCGTCACTGCTTTACCATAGGGCAAATATGCTGTTGCTCTCTACCGGTGTCCGACATGTCCCGGCCGTCGTGTTTGACATACGCCAGCTCTGCTTCCATTTATACCCGTTGCTATACAGCACACCTCTAATGTGATCCAGCTCAATATCCAGGTAACCGGTAACCAGCTTAATCTTACGTGAGTAATTCCCGTGTAATATAAATAAAATGTGTAAACACCACGTCAGTTTCCATAATGATTTAAGTGTTTATCTTCCTGCGCGTACAAGTCTCCCGGATCTTAGCGTAGCGTTAGATCAAAGAGTAAAGTAATATACAGGAAATTCTCTTTGCTAAAGCGCTACTACTAAAAACATAATTGTTAATAATTTGTTTTGATCCGCCATGTCTTTTTTAAGCTTTTTTATTACATCTCCACTCCATAGAGTATATTATATCGTACGAGTTCCGTAGTTAATCTGTGACTATCTCACACTTTCCCGTTCAAACGAAGCATGGAATCGACAGAGCTCACGATCTCAACAGCCAATAAGAGCAGAGACCGTTCAGGAATTTAGCCAATACGGGAAGATGCCACCTTTTAACATGTTGTACATTATTGGTCGTACATTTTCGGCTTTTTTCAGCAAAACACGGCCCGTATTGCACAACATGATAAAATACGGCATAATAATGTACAGCCCAATAAAACGTGGACTTTTCCCACGTCCATGGATTATTGGCTGTACATTCCTGGCTGTGCATTCCTTCCCGTACTTTATTGACACGAGCCAATATTTGACGGCCAGTATTGTACGACATGGATTGTACAGCATGATATTTGGAATCACTGTACATGAATTACTGCCTGTGCTTTCCTTCCCGTACATTATCATGTTGGCAAATATCATGTTGTACATTATATACACCCGATTATTATACTGTGATTTAGATTTTATAATAAATATTTTCGATGGCACTTAGTCAAAGCGTTGCTACATGCATTTTCTTCCTCACATTTCTGACGTTGCTGCGTCTCGGGAGCTCTTTTACCTTTCTCAATGCGTACCCACGAGTACACATGGGTTCGGTGCCTTCTAAAGACGCCGGGGGCCCGCTTATACTGACACCTTATATTAAAAAGGGTCAGATAGAACTCGCGCAAAACTTGTCTCAAGTTTCTTTAACAAACAAGATGGGATTTAGAAGCCATGCAGGTTTCTTTACTGTGGATGAGAAGTACAATTCTAACCATTATTTCTGGTATTTCCCGCCCTTTTCTAAGAACGAAAAGGCGCCGGTATTGCTCTGGCTCCAAGGAGGGCCCGGAGGAAGTTCTCTTTTCGGACTCTTTACGGAACTAGGTCCTCTAATTGCTGAGAAAGATGGGTTTGCTTTAAGAAAGTACCACTGGGCATTGGATTACCATTTGATTTTCATAGATAACCCAGTCGGAACTGGCTTCAGCTTCACTGACAGCGATGATGGATACTGCACCACTGAGGAATGTGTTGCCACCGGTCTTCACAACAGTTTACAACAGTTTTTCACATTATTCCCCCATTTGAGGAACAATGAATTTTACATCACTGGGGAATCTTACGCTGGGAAATATATACCATCTCTAGGTATGAAAATACACTTGCAGAATGGTAAAAATCATGAAAAGATTAATTTGCAAGGTATGGCTATTGGGAACGGGTACTGTGACCCAGGAAACCAACTGGACTATGGCAACTACTTATATCAACATGGTCTACTGGATGACAGTCAACTGGCTATTTTCTTGAAATACCAGAAACAAATTGCTATAGAAATAACAAACAATAACTTAGTGCAAGCAGACTTGTTACTGGACCAACTAATGGATGGAGAAGTCGCGAATTTCTCTTTCTTCAAATCATACACTGGCTTTGACAATTACTACAACCTATTAGAGGCTAAAAGTGACAATGATTTCTCAGTTTATACAGATTTACTGAACAATGTTAAAGTCAGGCGCAGTGTCCATGTTGGCGGTCAACCGTTTAGCGACGGTAAAAAAGTGGCCCTAAACTTAGCTACGGACATGATGAAATCTGTCGCACCGCAGATATCATTGCTTCTAAATCACTATCGTATGTTATTTTACAACGGACAGCTGGATATAATAGTTGCATATCCATTAACTGAGAATTTTCTTCGTAATTTGAACTTTGCATCTTCTAAGGAGTATAAAACAGCTCCAAGGTACATCTGGAAGGTGGGTAAGGAGGTGGCGGGGTATGTGAAGAAGGCGGGGAACCTAACAGACGTGTTGGTGAGAAATGCCGGCCATATGGTGCCTAAAGATCAACCTAAATGGGCACTCAAAATGATAACTATGTTTGTGTCCCGTAGTATTTAAGTTTTGCTATAATTTGCAAAGATGTTCAAAACTATAGATAACATACACCAGAAATGGAAACAAAATGAACGGCTTACAAATGCAAAAACCACGTGACTCAGTTGCGCATTTGAGAAATCAGTCTACATATTTAGTACAGTTTAATTGGTAAAGATGAATCTATAGTTTTGAAGATCTATGACAATGTTTAATACATTTTTGTACATTAGAATCATTTGATATTTTGAATAAATGAAAATATTTGGTCTTATTCATTACATTTTATTTCATGAATTAATTTCCTATTAATAAATAGCTAATACTTACATTATTCTAAATTAGGCTTAGGAAAAAGTTTTGGTGGGAGAAAAATGATTCAGAATTATTTAATGATATAGTTTATATATATGATATAATGATATAGTTTATATATTATAGCATTTTATTTTGAGATATAATTTTTGTAGAAAAACAGTATTGTAGCCAATTTTTTCAGTTTAGGCGCAGAATGTCAAATCTAAAAATTGCAAATAAGTTTACTAACACAGGATTAATTCTATTAAATGGCCACTTCTGCAAACTCCTAATTCTCAGAAAGGCCAATTCTAAAATGAATTTTTGGGTGACTTTTTCCATTTTTGAGAATTGAGTATTCTGCACTTTAACATGATTTCTGAGGACTTGTGTAACAATAATTAGCAAAATTAATTAAGATCATCAGGAAAAAAAAATATATTTATTTATACAATTTATTAAAATTTAATTACTACAATATTTCTACATTGGTCCTCTATCATTCAACAAGGCCTTTACGCATTGTTCACATTATAGACGCAAATTGATGTGTTCTACTGAGTTTATATCAAAGTTTTTTTTTATCGTAGATAGGCTTGCGCTTGGCCGCCATCTCGCCTGATGTTAAGAGACGATGCGGTCTACGATGGAGCACGCTTGCCTAGAAGAAACCGATTCACTCTCAACTTGAAGACATACAGATTGTAACTGACGGGGAAAACCCATTCAGGCAGCGAATTCCACAGACTAGCAGTTCGCACAATAAATGTGGAATCAAAGCGCTTCGTACGGGTTCGGGATAATATAACCGCATGTAGTCAAAATTCCATTTTGTAAAATGATGCCACGTCGGTCGCGGGGGGCAGCTTGTGATTGGAGACTCGTCGCGACTCGACGCTTGTGATTGGAGAATCAAAAGTCATTCATTCAATCCGCGCCTAGGATTGGCTTGCTCGAAATAGTTTAGGTTGACATGTTAGTACCTTTGGCTTATGCGGGGTAATGGATGAGCAGTCAAGTGGTTATATTGTCATTTCTTTAATAATCATTTCACCGATTTGTTCCTCTCCCACGTTGCTTATTGTTTCTCTCCCATGTTGCTTATTATGACGGTACTAAGCATACTTTGGCAATATTGTGTTTGCTTTTACGAAAACTTTAATGCTATTGAAATAAAGTCGGGAATAAAATAAATCGTTGAGAAAAATAGCGCACGCATTGTACTAGTGCGTCTGTAATGTGAACAATGCGTTAATGAACTAATAACATCATTTATTAATCAATGAATCTTGCAATCGGCGCATCTAACCTGCGCAAGTAGAGAAGGATGTACATATACGTGCATCCTTTTCGCACAAGCACTTGTTCTAACTCGAGCATGTTTCTTGCACCGTGTGCAAAATGCACAATTGTCAATTATACAAAACAAAATTAATTTCATTTTAATTTTTTAACATTAAAAACTATCTATTTACATTTTAACTAATGACGCAAAGCAAAAAAGAGGGTAGAGGGAAAGTTGTTGATTCAAAGTTATAGATATTAGGCATGTAGATTTTTTATTACTTCATAAAAAGCTGATCATAAATATAGCAGCGCCATAGGTATTTGGGCACTTGTGTCACTCCTGGAATGCCAGACTTTGTTTTGTTGGTCACTAGCAGTGCCCCGTTCACCACCACAATGGATTATGGGTGATTCGCAAAAATTGGTTCAAAAAAATAATTTCTTTATCGCATTTCGCATATTTTTTAGGCATTAGAGGCCTCTACAAAGTATGCTATTAAATATTCAGATAATCTGAAAAAAAATGCGCCAAAGAAATTATGTTTTTGAGCCAATTTTTGCGAATCACCCTTATACGCCCCGCTCCTAGCCTGGTCCGCTATATAGCCTATAGCACTCGGGGATAATGTAGCTTCCTATCAGTGAAAGAATATATAGAATCGGATCAGTAATTCCGGAGATTACCACAAACAAACAAACTTTACATCTTTATAATATTAGTGTAGATTTAATACCTCACGTGATTAGTGCACAACCTCTAAGCTTGCGGCCTGTGGCTGCCCAGTCTCTGTAGTCTCAGTTCATGAAAGGTCAGAGTTCACTACGCCAGCAGAGCAGTGAGTGCGTCTAAGAACTGCGCCCGCTGCGAGGTGGGTAACGTGACCACGGCAGAGTCCACGTAGTCGAGGGAAATGGAGGCACCGCTCCGAGTCGCTGCCTGCTCGAACGCAGCGCCGAAAAGACTGCAACACAAACATATTTAGATCTATCGCTAAAAATTCCCGAAACGTAAAGCAATTAATGGATGCCCCCTTATGTCAATTTCTAGCCCTTTATTTAAAGGTCCATACTCAAGTTAACTAAAATAAAACTTCATTTCGGATGACAGCTGTCAAGTTTAAAAGGGTTTTATCTCGGAGACAATTGACCTTGGACTGGTCGTTTCTTCACAAAAGTCTAATCAAAATATTAATTTTAAAAAGTAGACAGAGTAGAGTTTTGATGATGCAAAATCTTAATTTCTGAAGACGGTTGTCTTCAGAATACTCACTTCCTCGGTTCCTGCTGGTACTTGGGCGGCACTCCCAGCACCACGGCGGCGTCTCCGCGGGAGCAGCTCGCCAGGATAGGGCGGGAGCCACCCGCGGCCGCCCAGCGCGCCGCCACTCCCAGCCAGAGGGGACCCTTCACTATGCTTGCTTCAGGAGTACCCTGGGGGATATGGTGCAAGATAAGATGGACTGCACCACAGGACTGTCCTGAGCCACCGGGCAGATCAGCACCTACAGACTCTCCGGCACAACAAGACAGTCCGGATCCACCTGGCAGACCGGCAGCGTCCGGATCTCATAAGGCTTAATATTTTGTATTAAAGTCTCATTTAGTGGAGCAAAACCATGGCACTTACACACAGTTGGGCGTTTCGCACAACCGTTTCGTTTTACTAGAACTAGTTTTGAGGTTTTTCTCATAATTTTCGAAAAGTATAGCTATGCATTTACGGTTCCCTCCATAATTATGTAATATCGGCGACATCATTGAGTAAATAGGTATTAGAATGAATCGAAATAAATACAGGGAGAAAAGCGCAAATCAGGGTTACTTTCATTCATTCATTCAATCAAGCGAAATGTTCTTAATTGTGTTTCATTCTCTACGGTTTCACAGATAAAACATTCAATTTCGATATGAGTTTTTTTTTATAAATTAAGGCTAACCATGGAATTTGACCAACTAGAATGACCAAAATTGCCAAAAGTGGGGAAAGAGGGCCTTATAATCCATACATTGATTCACTCTTTAGAGCACAACAGACATTCTCTATTACGAAGAAATACGTTCATATTAAAACGTCAGTAAATATTAACAGTATTATTGTTTATTTATTTATTTAATACTTTATTGCACACTTACAAATTAAGTAGATATGTACAATTGGAGCACTTAATGCTAAGCATTTTCTACCAGTCATCCACCAGGTTGGAACAAATGGTAGGTAGGCGTGCATCAAAAACACCTTATAAAAGACAAACAGAAATAAATAGAAATACCAAACTTTTACAAGATAACATACAAAACAACAAATTACAATAAATATAAATCTAACTTAAATTATTTATAAATACAAAATTAAATTGTTTGCCATTACTCTTGAATTGCATTGTCTCTAAAAACATGTTCTCAAGAACTTAGTAACACACTTATAGGACCTATTTTATTATAAGTTGCAAACCAACTTTTTTGTCTATAAGTCAAATTTAAAAAAAAAACTTTCTTCAGTCCACATAACGAACGTTTTATATGAGTTTTGGCGCCAACGCGGAAAAAACATGTCGGCTCGTTGGATTATTTTCCTAAACTTGTGTATTTTCGAGTGTTAATGTGTACTAAATGGTGAATTATTATTCATTAAGTGCTCGTAAACGTGCTCGAGTGTGGGCAAGTGATATAACGAGGTGAAACGTGTCTTTTCGTGTTGTTTCCAAAACTCCATAGGAGCCTCTTGTAAAGTCTCCACCACTTTACAGGGGCATGAGCTCGACTTGGCCGTGACTTACTTAGCTTGACTTTGACTGTGACTATGACTTGTTTGACGCTATTAAGACAAAGTAAACTGTTTAATATTACGAGTATTCTAAAACTAAACTCATACGACTTGTATATGGCAACTGCATCAATCATGCGGAGCCAAAAGCCCCAACTCGGGGAAGAGAAAAAAAAAAAAAAACGTTTTATATAAAAAAAATGCTTAGTCCCTTGAGTTTCGTTATAAAGAGTTTACACTGTATGTTGATTTGAGTATAACGAGAAGCCACAGGCAAAACTTATCTCAGATGGCGCCACCTTCGCTGGTGCTGTCATTTGTGGTTTATTTGAGGTTATAAACATTGCTCTTGAATGAAACAATAAAAATAAACTTTGCTTATAAACAGTTAAATGTTTCTATAATGACAGTGGCGAATCTCAAAATAGAGTTAAATGCTTCCTTAGCTGGTAAAAAGAGAATCTTTTAGCAAGGTAGGTATGCAATAAAATTATCAATATTATTTTTTCTCATCGGAAGGAAAACGGTGTGTACCTCTATTTTTACACTGAAATGCACTACACAGAGGCATATTTTAATACCACACGATATTTATTGTGTAATTACAAAAATTATCTATTGATATTTGACACTTTTGACAGTGAAACAACACCAGCGATAATGCGCCACCTGGCGTGATAAATAAGCAGTGCGTCTCCCCATTGAATTAGCTTATTTAGCTCTGATCTCCTGCACTAGTTACGCGCTATAATGAGCCTCATTCTCTTAGTCCCTTACCTCCTGCACTATGAAGTAGCTGAACGGCCCAGCCAGGTGCAGCTTCCTGGAGCTGATAGTGGAATGCACGAGCCGAGCGACGGCTTCCAGCGAGCGCTGCGCACTAGCACACCCGACGCGACGAGCCTCGTTCTCCCCGCTCTCTATGTCCAGCGAAGAGAGGGCCAGCTGGAAGCCTTCTCCTTTGGGGATAGTTTCCTGGAATGCGACAATGAAGACTTGGTAATAGCCTGACATAATAGCATCAATCATGTTCCGACTGCAGGGACTCAGGTCTTCTCTCAGAGAGATGTTGGGCCCAAATCCACCATGCTGGCCCAGTGCATGTTGAATGTCACATGTCTGAACTTTTGAGGATCTTGGACTTGGTTCTCTATGTTTCTACTATAGATTGCTGGGCCATATAATTCTCACTTTACTCACATGTTCAATAACTTGATGTTATGTTCAATAACTATGTTCAATGTTCAATTCTATGTTCAATAACTACATAGCTTGATGTTTTGAACCATTATGTTTCAATTATAGAAGAATTGCGCCCCGCGGTTTCACCCGCGTCGTGATGAAAAATGGTGATGATGATGATGAAAAGTAGCCTATGTCACTCTCTGGTTCTTGAACTATATACCCATGCAAAAAATCAGGTCGATCCGTTGTTCCGTTGCAGCGTGAAAGAGGAACAAACATCCATACATCTATACATACAAAGTTTCGCGTTTATAATATTAGTGGGATTGACTGATTTTCGCCTTTATCCCCAACGATTGACCATCAAGAATATACATAAAAGGATATGTCCTCACAGGAGGGAACACTACACGACATAACCTGCTTTCAAGACATCTGCTTCTAGCACACAACTGATTGCAGATAAAATAAGATCACAGAAAAAAAAACAATGTTCAATGTTATTATATGACTCTTGACTTTCAACATTACTATACGACTCAATGTTCAATGTTACTATATGTCTCTTGACTTTCAACATTACTATACGACTCAATGTTCAATGTTACTATATGTCTCTTGACTTTCAACATTACTATACGACTCAATGTTCAATGTTACTATATGTCTCTTGACTTTCAACATTACTATACGACTCAATGTTCAATGTTACTATATGTCTCTTGACTTTCAACATTACTATACGACTCAATGTTCAATGTTACTATATGTCTCTTGACTTTCAACATTACTATACGACTCAATGTTCAATGTTACTATATGTCTCTTGACTTTCAACATTACTATACGACTCAATGTTCAATGTTACTATATGTCTCTTGACTTTCAACATTACTATACGACTCAATGTTCAATGTTACTATATGTCTCTTGACTTTCAACATTACTATACGACTCAATGTTCAATGTTACTATATGTCTCTTGACTTTCAACATTACTATACGACTCAATGTTCAATGTTACTATATGTCTCTGGACTTTCAACATTACTATACGACACTCAATGTTCAATGTTATTATATGTTTTTGGACTTTCAACATTACTATACGATTCAATGTTCAATGTTACTATATGACTCTTGACTTTCAACATTACTATACGACTCAATGTTCAATGTTACTATATGTCTCTTGACTTTCAACATTACTATACGACACTCAATGTTCAATGTTATTATATGTCTCTGGACTTTCAACATTACTATACGATTCAATGTTCAATGTTACTATATGACTCTTGACTTTCAACATTACTATACGTCACTCAATGTTCAATGTTACTTACATGTTCGATAAGGCCCATAATGGCATACACCACGTCTACGGCAGCGATCGGCGGGGAATGCGGCCGCTGCAGTATGAAGGTGGTGTGAGTGGGGGTGGGCAGCTTGTGTTTGGGGGCTGCGGTCTCCATAGCGGTGAGGAGCGAGCGACGCAGCTCCACGTCCATAGCTCGGTACGCTTGACGAGCCTGCTGCAGCGGGATACTGGAATTACAATTAATCAAGTTACTCCTAAGAAACAAATTGGGATTGTCTATAGACCTTCAACAATCTCTGAAATATCAACGGTTTTTTGTGACAGGTAGTTTTCAGAATCGCGCGTATTCCCTGATGAAGTGGCTCTAATGGCTCCGAAACCGGTCGATCGTCTCGACTGATAAAACATAATCGTGAGTGTAACCGGTGTTAAAATAATTTATAATGAATCCTCACGCGAGTTTTGACGAGGTCATGTTTAGTTAGATGCATTTTAGGGTTCCGTAGCCCGACAAGGAACCCTTATAAATTCGTTCTGTCCGTCTGAACTGACAAACGGGAATGTAGTCAGTACAATTTTGATACTTAGTTTGTTTAACTTTAACCATAGATAAAAATGTAGCCATAAGAAATGGTGCTGATATTTGCTAGCTGCAAGCCAGCTGTTTTTTTTAATGCTATAGGTGGCAAACAAGCAGACGGGCCGCCTGATGGTAAGCAGTCACCGTCGCCTATGGATACTTTTTTCGTGATTTCAGAGTTCCTCCCATAGTAAAAGTTGTTTATAATGATGGGTTACTATGGACCCCTTTCAGCTTAGTACACCCTTTCCGCGTAACCCAGTGGTATAATAAATATGTACCCCGTGTCGGCGAGTAGCTGCCGAAGTCTGGTGGCGCCGGCGAGCGCGTGAAGTCGCAGTGAAGGCGCTAGGGCCGGCGCGTGACGTAATGCCGCTTCCAGTGACCAGCACCGGTATAGCGGGAGGCATAGATCTTTTTCCAGAGATACCCGGCATGACTGTAACAAACAAATTTTATTAATTCCGTTAAAATAAAATTAAAACAATAACAATTTAAAACAATTGGTTTAGTAGAATCGGGGCCCAGGGTTGGTCCCATAGTTGTCATAACGATGAGTACAATTATCCTTTTGGTTTGACGTTGTGTACTCACAGTCTGTCCGTGGTTGTTGGTGTGAGTGGTGGCCAGAGAGTCAGTGTCCAGTATGCACTGGGCCGGGGTCCTGGTGTGCAATGTAGCCTGCGCGGCCGCTGCGACGCTCGCCGCCCACACAGCCGGCACTCCGCAGCGGGACACGCGCCACGCTAGCTCCAGCATCACGCATGCACTCTGCAAGTGTACAAGACACCTGTACAATCTACCATCATCAGCCACAAACTCGTAATGACGGTTTCTGATCATCCATTCTCTATCACATACTGAATCTGTCAAGCCATCGATACAAAAATTGTGAATTGGGTCCTGAAAGTGGTAGTATGTATAATGTAATATTAAATACTATAGGCGATAGCAATTCTGTCCATCCTTATGTCTGCTCTATTGACTGGTTTACACTCGTTGACCTCTAGATGGTGCTAGTGGTGTCTTAAAACGCGCAAACGGAAAATTCAAGGAAAACACCACACGTCGGTTCAGAGCTTAGGTCATTAAATTAGCCCCAACACACAACTGATTAGTAAAACAAATCTCTTAAAAGTAGACTATGATTCTATTTAAGTCTATTCTATGTAAGACAAGTTTGTATTTGGTCGGTGAACTCCGACAAACTAAGCATGCAGCTTGGGTCTTGGAGCTTAGTAGTGCACAATTATGGCCTTGGAAATATCAATTAATCTCGGTCCAATCATTTATTTGCTCTGACAGCTGCAATAATAATGTAAAAAGCTGAAGGAAAATGAATACTTGGTCACTTTTTGCCAAGACACAGGAAAACGTCGTAAGGAAACCGGTATGTCAAAAGTTCAAAGACATGAAACGGAAAAAGTGTGGGTGTTCTCCGGTAGTTACAATCTGACCGCATCGTTGTTTTACATCAGACGAGTAGGCAGTCAAGCGCAAGCCTATAATTAGTTTTTTTTTTTAAACATTCGCCGACATGCACTGGGCCATAAATGGTGAAGAGACCATCGTCTCTCTCTGCTGTGTCCCAACAGTGGGAACATATAGGCTGATGATGAATGAATCACAATCAATGTCAGAGTTGCCTTTATGTTCACATCCACACGTCAGAGTTGCCTTTATGTTCACATCCACACGTCACACATGACATGGTATACTCACTGGTTTCCCGTAGTAGGAGAACTGAGTATAGTTGAACATGAGCGTATTACGTCGCTCCTCCCAGGCCCTCCGCTCGCGGCGGCGCTCCACCAGCGCCTCCAGCCCTTCCCGCCCGCTCTCCGTCTCTTCTTTCTAGAATTACAGCATTAATCTAATTAGAACTCCACACCACAGACCTATATCTAAGTACACTTCACAAATGGTCCAAACTGTATGAAAACTCAGCATATCGAATTTTTCGTACCTAAAAGTACTTACTTGTGAAAATAAATACTGTGACGCGGACTTAACCGGTGATCGAATGCATCCTTAAGCGAAGTTTAAACGTTGCCTAGCAACCCACGGGCGCCCCGCCAATGACGCCGGCGCTCAAAAAGTACGAGAAGTACGAGAGTTCCGCCGATGGCAAGGTGCTCGCGCAAATTATTTGATATTTTTAGTTTTAAGTATGGTATGCTATGGTATAAAAAACATACCTCATCATCCTCTTCGTCATCTCGGAATATGTCATCAAAATTGGGAATGTTCTCTTCATTGTCTCTACACACCAGCCTCACCTAAAACACAACCAGGTAAATGAAGCACGCTACCTCTTACTGATGGACGAAGCAGTAAAGAAAGGCCTAAGAACGCTGGCGTGACGATCTTGACTCATTCCGGAGAGGTTAGTAAGACCGAGATTTATGGAAGAAAATAAGGGAAATCTTTGCCCAGCAGTGGGACAGTGAATTAATTTAATTTAATGACAACTATAATAAGAACAACACTTAATTAGAAGCTTCTATTGATTTATCTAGGGACCAAAACACTTTACTACCAGCAGGGTACGAAACCAGTTTGTTCCCTATTCTACTAAAGTGTTCAAAGCGAGCCCTCTGTAGAACCTTTTTGCTGGATTTGGCAGCCTTGTTAGACGCTTTCTTCTTTTGACGTAAATCCTTCGCATTAAAGTGTAGATTGTAGAACATCGGCCCAGAATAGGTTTGCCTCATGTTGGCATGTTTTCACGCGACTACACTGAGACCCAAACCATAAGCAAGATTTGCAGGACAGTGCTACGTTGGGGTAAGGAATATAGAACTTCATGGTTCGACGCAACACACACTGTTGCTGTGGATGCTGTCACAGCATCCGCACAGATCCAAGGTGGTGCTATAGTTTCTGAACAATTCATCTGAGTATGTTTGTATAAAAATGATCTGCCAGGAATTCATTATATGAATCGTTTTCTGGTGAATTGCTCGAAATGGCGGTTTTAGATCCGCTGAGCTCTGTTCCTGTCTTACGTACTTACCTGACCATCACTATAAACATTGCACACATCTGTAGGTTTATGAGCGTCCACTACAAAAAACACGACATCTTCTTCCGGCTGCAGGATGTCAACTAAATCTATCGTCCCCCCACAGTTTATCAACACTACGAACTTGATTTCTTCACTGTTTTCTTCATATGCAGTTTTCAGTTCGGCTATACCCCCCACTGGCACTAAAGTATACGATATATTATCACTTCTAAACAATCCTTGGAGTATTTTACACGTACATATCGCGTCTACGTCGTAGTGAACGAGTAACAGGACCCTCTGCAAGAGAAATTGGATTTGTTTAGGTTGTTTTCGATTGTTCGATGACGAAGAAAAATTACTGTATTACTTACGTTTCCGAGGAGAAGGTTGTAGAAATCGTTCTTGATATCGTCTACGAACATTTTGAGCCGTCATGGACTCACAATTATTCTAATTGAATTAATTACATGTTATTTTATAATTTGCAGCAACGAAAACTAAACTAAAACCCTTGCTTGAAATCGAATCGAACACCTGTTTATTGACTGTCAAATTCGAAAAGTCAAAACAATTTTACCCGCCAAAAATTATAACTGCGTTCAAAAAATACTCCTAGCGGAGCGTTCTGACCAACGGGAGAGAAAGAGAGGGAAATACGTAATTCTCATGCTTTCTCTGCCGTTGGTTAGACTGCTGTTATCAACCAAATCCACATATTATTATCTGTTTTCACTATAAAAGCCCTAACAGAGGTGTGCCAAAGATTTAATTTTTCCGCCGTCTGACCAACGAGAGAGAAAGAGAAAAATTCATCTTTCTCTTTTTCTCTTTCTCTCCCGTTGGTTGGACGGATTTTCTCATTCCCTCCCGTTGGTTGGACGGCGGTCCGTCAACCAAGTCCGTCTCGTCTGTACTTAAAGGCACTTAGCGTTAGCTACTAGAGAAAATTTTCTTTCCCTCCCGTCAGACGGCGGCCCGTCAACCAAATCTACAAGTCTGTGCTATAGCATAGGCATGTGTGGACCAAGGACGTTTTAATACTACTTCCATGGTGTGGACATGTGGATTTTGTTGACGGGCCGTCGTCCAACCAACTCAGGAGGGAAAGATAAAAAGTCCGTCTAGTCGCTATCTATTTTAAACAGCTTTTCTATGGCGGGAAATTCCAATTTCAAACAGTTTTTTTGTTCTTTTTTTACTGGGCAAGTGACTTTATTCCGAAACGTGAATATTCGCCAAAGAACCAGACTCACCGACATAGCTGTTAAGATTTGCAAGTTGATGTGGCAATGGCTTAGAAAAATTTCGTGTAAAGCTGTATAGTGTTGGTTTGTTTATAAACGAAAAAAAGGTCAAAAATAATAAAGCTTAATTTAATATGTACAAAATTACATTTGCAACAGTTAGATATAACTAATATTATGTCTAATTTACGTTCACATAATTCTAACCGCTGCAGTTGCAGCTTCAGAATTCAAGGACTTCTGTGTTTTATAGCGTTCCACATGATAGTCAGCTATTTTATAGGCTACAGTATCAGGCCTTACGTAATTCGAAGAGAGAGCTCGGCGATATGATCCCAATACTCTTTTGTCAGTCTCTTCCGGGTGCAAGTAGTCCTCTAGAGGATAGCAGAGTAATTCTTGGGGACAGTCGAGGTATCGAAGGCAGCCTACATATTCGTACCAAATTAACTGGCGCCATTTGACGTTGTGTTGCTGAGCCATCGGTACCAACACGCACGCAGCAAACGTTGGGTCGCCATAGCTAACAGCCTGAAACTGCTGCAAGACCTCCGTGTAAAAATCCTCGAAATTATGCAACCCAACCAGTTCCTTATCAAAGTTGAATTCAGTTTTCTTTTTGAATAGGATTTGTGTGCATTTCTGAAGTAACTTGTTGATTTTTGCATCCAAAAATAGAGAGTCATCGCATAAATACACGCACATGATACGGCAAAATCTGTCTGTTACATCAATGTCGTTCATAAGATCTGGAAAGCATATTTCATTGAAGATTATCCATTCTAAACTACAGGAAATTATGAATTTCTTATCCTCCATTGCCTTGGCACAGTGTCGCTTAGCGAGATCTCCAACAGCTTTTGGGGCCGTATCGAGGCGTCTGCTGTAGGAAGCTAATATTGGCATGTAAATCCAATCTCGGGGCAATATCGGTTCTCTCCATTTAAGCAGATATAGGTTACATCCAGGGGGAACACAGCTTGCGTTTATAACTCTGTCGTAACAGCGACTTATCTCTTCCAATGATGCGTGAGCTTCGTTTTCCATGACACCTCGATCTGGTGCATTCCCATCAGAGAGATTCAACAGATGTAAAAGCCTTTCAACAGAAAACCAATCCTTGTTAAATACAATTTTTTTAAACAGGAAGCATATTTCATTTTTCTTGTCAACTCTTAAGACATAGCATAGTTTGTTGGCTACGGCATATATGAGATCTTTATCAGATTCCGAGACATTAATATATGTGGCTACCTTCAAAACATTGAAGACAAAGTCGATCTCCATCCTGGTAAACCAGTTGTCTGTGAGTGAAGGCGCTGTTTTAGCCAACTTTTTTAAATAGGGAGTTACATGGAGTAAAAAGCCTTCTGCAATTTGCTTGTCCTTGATTTCAGTCAGTAATTTGAACAGTGATGTTAAGAAAGGTAATGGGGATGACGGATTCAAAATTGGCAGCACTTTTTGAGCCGAATCTATAACTGAACTTCCAAGGCTCACCAAGTTCTTAGTCAGATGCAGGTCCTTGCTTTCAACCTCTGACAGCAAGTTTGAACTGAAGTTGAGATTTTTTATAACTTCTTTGAATCCCCGTGACGATGTCAGCTCTTTCAAGCAGCCATTGAAGAATTTGACTGGAATGTTCTCAATCAGAAGTGCAGTTGTGCTGCAATCTATAGCTGAACATAAAAGCCGTAAATGAGCGCAGGTGTACGCATCAGCTTGTGACATCTGTTTTATCCATTTCTCTGTACCCTTTATTAGTAACGGGTAAATCTGAGTCTTGTAACTTTCAATATCGTGAGTGTGATGAGACAGTATGGTGCTTATCAGCTGCAAAACTACAGCTGCATGTGTTGCTGATAGCACAGAGGATGTGACATAAATGTCAGTTCCTTGAACATGCTTGTACAGTGTTGTTATTACGAGAGGCAGTAAGGAAACTGCAGCAGAGGAGTCACAAATAACTAAATTGGAGAGCAAGCAATATGCTTCAATTTGTATTCTCAAACCATAAGTCCCGTCTACTCCAGAGCTGATGTATTCTGATATCGGTTTAAGAATATCAAATTTCTCCAAGAGAACTTTTCCAGTTTCTCCCGATCTTACACACAGGACTCGAAGAAATCGTACTGCTGCTAAAACTGGCTTTCCTTTGTAGACTAACTGGGGATCAAAAGCAAAATTTATGGAAGTGGTTGGCAGGAAGTTGTTGATGATGGTTTTCATCAGATGTTCTGCCTCAATGATTTTCATTGCCGTGTCCAATGAATCTCTCGCTAACCGAGTCAGTATTTGTAATGCATACTGAACACAGTTAAATTGTGGTCTTACAGTGTCCAATATATAATACAGCCTTTGAAGGATATCAGTCCTTAAAACGGCTGCTATTAGGTCTACTTCAGCAAGATGAAAGTCTTTCAGATCAGACTCTTTAGACTCCAGTTCCTCAATTTCAGATTTGTCATTTTCCAACCACGGCTGTCTATTGCCTTCCTCAAAACCAATCAGAGCATCTAAGCTGGCTTCATCTATCCTATTATACAGCAAGTTGCGCATCGCTTTTAGTGCTGGCTCTAGAATTATAACTTTGTTTTCATCCATGGCAATTCTAATGATAAAAAATATTTTACTTAATGGCAATTCCAAGATATCTTTGTATGTTCCTGCATTGTAATATTCTAAGATCCCAGCTAAAGTATTGAGAGCCATGACTCTTTGCTGAGTGACGGTAGACCGGGACAGTTCAATGAGCTCATTGAGAGAATATCCCGGTCTGTGTGCTTCTTCCCCATGATGGAAAAGTGTCTTTGTTTTTTCTGTGTACTCAATGGTATATGGCAATAAGTACCCCTTGAAATCAAATCTTGCTTCGTAAGGTTCATTTGGGTTCTTTTTCATGCTTTCTGCAACACCTTTCATCCATTCTAATTTGTCTTTTTCTAAAGAGTCAAAATGAAGCCATTTGTTAACTTGTGGATGTGTTAAGACATCATTATCCCAGAGGTTGTCATAATCAGAATCTGTTGGTTTAATATCTTCAGATTTTTGTTCAACTATATTTGTCTCCAACGGTTTTTGAGAACTTACTGAAGGGTTTGAAGTGTCCATTTCTTCAACAATAGTGTTACATTGTTTATTTTCTTGAGAGTTATTTTTTGGCTGCGCTTGTCTTTTTGCTTTAATAAACTCTATCAATTTCGGATCTAAAGTTGTCAACAATTTTTGCTGTTCTTCTAGAATATCATTTTGTGACATTGAACCCAGTAATTTTATATTTTCACTATGGATTTCCGTAGCTTCTTTTGAAGATACTATGTAACTTTTACCAGGCAGATTTTCTTTACTTGAAAAACAATCATCTACTTCCATTTTACTACATTCTCCATCTAAATATTGGTTCAGTATATTTTTCACACCAGGCTTTATGCTGGGGTCTCTTTTAGTGACTTCAGGAAAACCCTGGGAGGGCATCAGCTGACTTTTAAAATCAACTTCAACGTCTATATTTTTCTCCACAATATTTCCCAAAACTGAGGTTATCACAGTAGGAAAATACACTTTGTCGTCTTCTGCTGAAACTTGTGTACATTTTGGTGGCTCTTCTTTATTTTTTTCTAATATATCGCCTATTACAGGGCCAGAAGTAGCTTCAATACGAGGTCGTTTATCAGAGTGGTTTGTTAGCCCTTTGGCTTGGGCAAATTTAGAAGGTTTTCTAGTACCTGGTGTGATGGTCTGAGTTCGTTTTGTTGTGGACACTGGTCTTTGTAAGCTTGTAACTTGCGCCGCTGGCCGTGTGTTTGGATCCTTACTTTTCTGAAGTAAATATTCTTCTTGCATTCGAAGCAGTTCTTCCTCAGTTTCACCACGTTTTGGCCTTTGGTTCATGATAAAAGATTACGTTTATTTGCCAAGCCAACTAAAAACACACTTTAAAAATGCATTAATGGAATAAAAAACTAAAGTAGAAAAATAACTTCGTTGACAGAAATCAAACAGAAATCGCCGATTGCCGAATTGTTTTTTTTTCACTTTATTTTTATCTTGACACACGACTTGACATTTAAATAATAATTATGACATTGATATATCATTATCAGTGACATTGTTTTTTCTTGACTATAGGTACATAGTCCTTCAGTCGGAATAATAATGAAGATTACATGGTAGATGATGGTAGTAAGCAAAATAAGTCATGGTTAAGTCCAACTTATGCCCTATTAAAGTAGTGGAGATTTTACTATAGGCTTCCGTTTTGGTTAGGTAATTGGTATGTACATTATGAAAATTATTTATGTTTCACCTCAATACAGAAGACGAGACGCAATGTTACAAAAGGGCGGAAAAAAAAGTGCAGTCAGTCATATGACAGATCACTGTTTTGTTTTGAATTTCTGAAACCACGTGAAATATAATTTCGTAAAAGTTCCTAAAATGCCTAAACTTCAAAAGAACCTCGATAAACTAAAGCATCCAAACAGTAGAAAGACTCTAACCCTAGCAAAGAAATTAAATAGGAATGAAAAAAAGAACCAGAGCAAGCTTGGAACGCACATAAAACAGAACCTTGTAGGAGAGAAGGTTCTTTGGTTCAAGGAGCGAATTCCTGAAGATTGCCCGGTTTTGAGTAAAGAACAGGTATTAGAGCTTATAGAAACATATTTGGGAAGATTTGATGAAGAGTTGGAGCAAATAGCATTGAAAAATTCCATTGGACAAAGGAAAAACCGTCAACATGCGAGCAGAGAGGATATCATTAATATTACAAAGAAAAACGAATTGGAAGAGTTCGATACATGTGGTTTAGAGCTCCCGGACTTCTTCGATCATCAACAGATGGATGTATTACGCAAATGGAATGGGGAACTAAGGTTTTTGCAGCATTTTAAGTTGAAAAGGTTTTCTAGAAAGCAATTATAATTATTCTAGTTCTAAGATACAAATGGTTTATTTTATTTATCATTATTTCCAATGTTTTGCCCTTTTTTGTGAAGTTAATGTCCCAAAATAATAGATAACCCATTGAGTCATAATACTAAATGGTTGGTGTAGGGCCGAGGATCAAACTGGGTGCCATCAGATTGTAAAGCGCACATGCTACCACTCTGCCACCATCGCTCAATATCAATACAAAATCCTAAACATATCAATGTAGTAGTCAGAAGGGCAGCGTGTTGATGAGGTGCTTATATGAGCGCTATCACATTTAATCCATCCTTGCTGTAAGAAGCTAAAAGAAATCAATTTTCAACTTCAAATTTATTGGCTTTTATGGAGGAGTCATTGCTCCATGTTGAGATAGACAATCAAATGAAGGAGATTGTCCGGTGAGCACAAATTTGGAATATAATTCCACAGTGAATTTTCCAGACGGAGCACTTTTAAGTACACTAAAACAAAAGCCTGTTGCAGACGATACACACTGAATTCGCGCGAGCGTCGCCTGGGGCGAGCTGCAGCACTTTTTGCTAGACTACTAAGTCTTAAGTACCTTCCACTGGCACTGGCACTAAGCTGAAAGTGTTGTGGCATTGCAGGCGGTGCACGCGTATAGTACTGGACATCGTCTACAAAGGGCAAAGTTTTTTTTTTTTTTACAAAAAAATAAACTGTAATGGACTAAGTTCATTTATTATAAGTATTTACAACTCTCCATATCAGGTCAGCACACAGAGGAACATTTAGCTAAATAAACATCAAACGCTAAGCTTACAATAAAGTGATATGTAACTAAACCAGTAACATCACATACATAAAGCTATACTAATTTGACTGCCTGTATCTCTTTCTGGGTTGCCACCCGTCCCATTTCTGCCGGGATAGTCTTGATAATTTAGTCCCGATTTTTATTATAAAATATAATATTATAACATGCGACAATTGCTCAATTTGTTGAGACTCACAGAGTCAGAGCACAATAACGCGTCGCAAAAAATTACGTGTAGAGTAAAGGGCCATTCATTAATCATATAAGGGCATTTTAGCCATTTTTGTCTCCGTGTCATGATTGAACAATTGTAAATAAATAAATATTTGGGACATTTTTGCACACACGGTAATCTGACCCCAAACTAAGCAAAGCTTGTGATATGGCTGCCAGAGACTGATATACATACATAAATAGTTTTTTAAATACATACTTAAATAGATATTAACAACCAGATATAGAACAAACACAAATGTTCATCACATAAATGTTTGTCCTACGTGGGAATCGAACCCACACCCTCAGGCACGACAGGCTTGTCCAGACTTTTTGTTTTAAAAACTTTTACTGTTCCTTAATAAATAAAATAAAATAAAAAGGTGGCAACCCTGGTCTCTTTATGTCAACATGATGAGAGAGGCTGATTTACATTCCTTTATAAATTAAATTAAATCCGACATACAAAACTACCTACTCATTGCAGAAGTGGCTCTATCCATTGTGCAAAACCCCAGACTAATTTTGGAAAATATTATATAACTTTCAAAACAGGCTAAACAGATTTTGTTCAAACATTGCTAAACACTTCCGATGAAACCTGTCTGAAAAAAATACTTCATTCAAATCGGTCCAGCCGTTTGGGAGAAAATTGTAACAGATATACACCCTTTACTTAAATACCATCTCCATTCCATTATGTGTAAAATTTGCTGTAAATTTTAGTTAAAAAAAATGTAAAACAGAATGAATAATAATCCAAATTTTATCTCAATTTATTATCAATATTGTTAAAAATTCATTGAAAAAACATATATACAGAAATAAAATTCTTATAGAAAGTTATAAATATTATGAACCAGGTGCCGTCAGACTGTACAGCGCACATGCTACTGCTCAGACACCAGTGCTCAATCGATTTAACATCCATGTGTTTGATATATCAATGGTTTCTTCATTTACCATTACAGATAAGTTGGTCACACTGTAATAGGTTATTGAATAACACAACCCAAGTACAACCTCATTTGGTAGAAAATACTTCAACTCGTTATCATCAAGATACAATAAATATAGAGTCACAATCATGCCAAAAAAATGTCCCCCAAGTACAACCTCATTTGGTAGAAAATACTTTAACTCGTTATCATCGAGATACAATACATATATTTCAAACGTGCCAAAAAAAAAACGAACTAAAACTCGGCGCACGTATTGCGCCGACTTTTTGGTTAGTTACAAGGTAACCGCGATCCGACGACAACGCCGCGCGATGCCAGAGCTACGGTAACAGCGGACAACTAACGTTGAACACTACAAGAGACATAACGTCTAAATAGGAGTAAATATGGCAATTGTGAACTATATAATTGATACACTGTATGTACAATGACGATCAGACGTTTTTTGACTGTTTTCACTGACTCTATAGGAATTGTATCTCGATGGTTGTTATGGATAGTTGGAAACTAACTGTAGCTGCCACAAACAAATTATAATGCGAGACAGCCATCATCATCTTTCGGGTATAAGCAATCTCCATACTTAATTTTATCCATATACATTCAGCTGTTGATTTGACTTGGAACAAATACATCATCATCAGCCAGAAGACGTCCACTGCTTAACATAGGCTCCTTTAACCTCCACACTGAACGACAGCCTGCCTTTTGCATCCACTGGATGCGCGCGACTCTCACAACACTCATACTTAACTTACACACCTCCACAAACTTTCGCTTTTATAATTTTAGTGTCATATTTTAGTTTCTCCATACTACGTTAAAATATTGTTTTATTTTTAGATTACATGTTAATAGTACAGATGTACTTGTCATACCTACTTACTAAAACTGCAAAATAATGATGAACACAATATACGCTGATATCTTTATCAGTAAAACAAATGTTAGCACATGCATAATCAGTTTACGATTATTGATGCCGTACTCGAGGCATGATCCGGTCTTTGCACATCCATCCTTGGAGATAACGAACTGAAGACAAGGCAAATAATGTCGCACAGAGGATTGATTGTACATAATCTTTAAAAAATTGAAAAAATGGTATGATTCCTCTAAATTCCTATATTATAAGATCGGCCACACTATGTACAGAAGGTTCGTTTTGTAATCTTTCCTGCATATGTAGCCACCCCTTGAATGTTGCAGTGGCGAAGCGGTAAAAAACAAATGAACGAAGACTTGGTTTCATTTGTTCCATATTCAGATCTCACGAATGTGAATGCGTGAATTTCTGCTATACATAACACAAGATAAGGTTTTTTTTTTTTTATTGTTTATTTTAATTCTCCACGGACTCCTGGGTCCGTGCCTTTTGTCAACTTTTACATTTTTTTTTTTAACTATATCTGGTGTTACATAAAACTAATGACTATACAAGAGGAATATACAAATTATAAAATCTTATTACTATGTTGCGTGTATACGCCGAGCAGTCCATAAGATAAGGTTTACATTTCAATATTTCACCGTTTCGCTACCGCAGTGGATCGAGTGGCCGAGCTGTAACACCTCTGCGATGCACTAGTTTCATTTTAATCTGTAGCAATACCACAGTTTGTTACAATAGTTCAAAGCTTACACAAGTAAGCTCTATGTACTATAATGTTAATATTTTTATGTATAAAAGTACCAACAATAGGTAAATCTTTCGTTGATCAGAAGAAAAAAATATGAGATCAATACAAAAAAAACAAAAGAATTTACAACAAAATGAAAAAAGTTTAAGGCCTAACAATAAATAAAATTTAATTTCATAAAAGTGACTATGATTATTCAAAATTTACATATCAGCTTGTGATGTGTTTTATGAATGATAATTTGATGACTTTCTCATTCATCCCACTAATCCTATGCAACTAGGCACTTTCATAGTCTATTAACATTTTTATGTAATTTAAAGCCTTTCAGAACCAAACTAGAATTTTTAGTCATCACTCGTCACATGATGCTTACATATTAATTCAGATTACCCTGAATTTCCAATTTCATTATAATTTTGGTTCCAAAAGACTAATTTTATAGAAAGAGAAATATATTTTTGTAGTTTTTCAATTATCATTAAGTAGTAACATTTTAAAATAGTTCTAAAGAAGGTACATAAATATAGGTATGTGGTTTATGTACAATTATTTTAATTTACCAGGAAACAGTAAATAGTTGGACAGATTTATATTTTGGTATGTATTTATAAACCATAAGGCCGCGTTTTCGATCTCGGCGAGCAAACAGAGATGGTAATTGGGAGCGGCGCGATTTAAACAGGTTCTAATACGTATCCATTTGTATGAATTATGGACTATTTAAACAAAACACCGCAGGCGAGATTTTTGAATCTCTCGTATATTACCATACGAAATACGAAAATACGACTTTTGAATGAAATCCCAAACAAAAGTAGCATTTTTTATTATCATTGTCACTCGCTAACGCAACGAATTGCTTTCAATCAATGGAAAATCTTTCATTTCGCATGATAGTTTAGTACGAAATCATATGAGCGATTATAAAATCGAACACCAGGCCGTTTGACTAGCCTCTCTACTAAGCCGAGGCATTATTGGCATTGCATTAATTGCACTCATCTCAATTTACACATCGCAAAAATGGCTTAGCTTCTCTCTACAATCCTTTACATGGCTAGCTGTCGACCACGGCAATCGGCTGGCTTAATAGAAAGGCTAGTCAAACGTTATTACGGTCGATAATGTGTCGTCTCGATACTGCAACTACCGCTGCTCTCGCTACCGCCCCGCGCCGTCGCGGCGTTGCCCGCTCAAGTCGAAAGCGCGGCCTTAGTCAGCAACATTCAGGCACGCTGTGATACAACCTTATTCAACAGTTTAGTCATTCCATTGACTGTTTAATATTCTGCTTTATTAATATTTATGTTATGATTAAATTTTCCTGTTTTTGTATTTTACATCAGACTGGACTGAGGTTTGTGGTCAAAACCGGAAAATGAGTCACAACTTAAAAATTGTTCTGGGGCCCAGAACATACCACAAACTCTATGATTCTTAAAGTTATTTGATTATTTACGGGATATTTACCGTGGTAAGGTTGTGGAATGAGCTCTCGATATTTCGGCGCAGTTACATGTACCATGTTCACGGGAAGACTGAAGAATACAGGTGGTTGGTCAAACAGTTAATAAGTTACAGACATAACGATCTACCCTCTTTCTTGGTCTTAACTTTAACTTTAGTGAACAACCGTGATAGTTTAAAACAGTGTATTATGATTCTTATTTCAACAATGCAATGTTTTGTAATGTTCTAACATTAGAACTTGACGGAGTAACTTCCACGAATCATTATAAAAGGTTGTGTATGGTAGGTATTTGTGGTTCAAGGCATTAGACTAAAACAGCCGATTAAATACCTATTTAGAAGAACAAGTTGGATCACAGTGTACTATATCTATACCATATTATCAATAAATATTTTTATTTTCGATATAAGCGAGAAACATCAACCTCATTAATATCGCCTACTCAAACTTAGAAGCCAATTATTGCATATTTATCAAGTAAATAAATTTCTATTTACTTTTAATTTTAAACTATGCAATTTTTCTTCATAAATAGAGAGCATATTCCATACATTCATCTCCAGACATAATTACGTGTGTTTCGAATAGGAAAGACGGCCGTATGGTTGACAACACCACAATTTAATGACTAACACATTCGAGATGTGTGAATCAACACACTAATAAAGTACACAGAGATCAAGATGTGACAACAAATTTTACGCTTAATTTATGACGCATAACTGAATTACAGTTTCATGAAGATGAAACGGTCAATAGAATTTATCTTTCAGAAATTATCATCTCAGGCCTCCTTTCCTCACACTTTCACATTCAACTCATTTTACAACTCGCTTAACATTACAAGTGTGACGTAAAACAAATCAAGTGAACAACGGGAGATGGTAGAAATCGTATCCTCTCTGGCCCCGGGCTGCGAGCCAGATGTAGACCACGTGGTATGCACCAGGGACGAAGCAGATCATACCGGCTACGAAGAACACAGCTCCTTGGAGGCCATTCTCTGGCTCAGCGACGGCAAAAGCTCCCATACCTATGAGTCCGATGCCAACGACTAGGAGTACCACAGCAGCGCACACCGTTTTCCAGTTCTCTTTGACTTTGGGATGGTTCCAGCAATACAATGATTGGGAGGCTTCTATGTATTCGTGTATGAGGGAGTCTGAGTCACGTGACGTTGTGTCTTCCGTGCATTTGTATGTTTTGCTGTAAAAAGGAAAGAGGTCCTATTAAAAGAAGTAAAAGTGCAGCCAGGTCTGTCTCCCTGCGATTCTTAAGCCTATGGCCTTGAGTTGAGCCTTCTCTGCAGGGCGGTTACAGTGTAAGTGAAGCGCAAAGGAATATACATACACTATATACATAGAATGAAAATGAATATTCGCTGCCTGAATGGGTTTTCCCCGTCAGTTACAGTCTGGGTGTCTTCAAGTCGAGAGTGAATTCGTTTCTTCTAGGTAAGCGTGCTCCATCGTAGACCGCATCTTCGCTTAACATCAGGCGAGATGACAGCCAAGCGCAAGCCTATCTATTATAAAAAAATTAAAACAATTATTTGATATGAATTTATGTAATGTATATAATTATAAGTATATAATAATATTATTAATGGGAATACTATATTTCAAATCATCAGTACAATAATTTTTATAGCATACATAATCCTGATCTTGTAAGGGAGGGGCTTCCCGATTGAGCCTCACATGATTAATGGATGTCCCCTTGACACAACATTATTTTTCTAAGGATTTACAACAAATTTCACGGTAATGAAATACTGAAAGTTACTGTAAGTGCCCATTGTTTCAGTTAAAAGTGAAAGTTGCAGAAACAAGCGCTTTCTTTAAACCTGTCTAACAAAACGCATGATAATAAACTTCGTTTCTATTCTATAAATCACAGGGCACAGCAGGAAATATAGCATCTTGAATACTAATAACTCTAATACGAATTGATAATATTATTAACATAAATATGATGGTTGAGTGCATTGAATTGGAGAGTAGGTTACTGTTCTAGATCAATTAGCAAATATTAGCAGGCAATTAGACGTAGAATGCGGTGCATAAACGTAGCTTAGGCGGACAGGTTCAACCGCCTTTGCCCCACTAAGGAAGCGTGATTCAGAAAGGTCAAGAACATCGAACCAATGGAGTTTATGACAAAGAAATTTCACTTTTAATGTGCGGTATGAATAGAAATCTGTAAGAATTTCATGTAAACAGACAAAAATAACAATTACCCTGATAAATAGTCGCCCCCATTCTTGAATTTGTTCTGCATTGGGGATCTATTCCCAGTTGCGCCGTACACTTTGATAGCTTCATCGGTCTCTTCCTCGAAAGCATCGTCGATTGAAAAACGCTTTTCACTGTTACCGAACGATCTAGTCATTTTCAAATTGATGTATAATTCGTTTGGAGATGAGAAATAAACATAACAAATTTTCGTAGCACACCAAGCAACGGAGACAAAAACACAGCTGTCAATTTGTCATAAAACAAGCATGCTGTGGTAATTTAGAACATTAGTGGCGGAACGCTCTAAGGCTGCTGCCATCCATCCGCCCCTAACCAAAGAGATGAAAGAGAATGTAACTCGACGCTACGCCTAACTAAACTAATTAAAACAACATAACGTACTGTGTCAATATCCTCTGGTATAAGTGTTCTGTGGTCAATATCATCCATCAAAAATGTTTCAAAATAAAAAACATAACGTCAACAATAATTATTCTTTGAACATTATTAATAATAAATTTATCTTTTCTTCGATAAATTTCACGGTAATATCTTAAATTTTATCAGTAGAGTGATTCAAAGTTTCTGTGTACCTATTTTAGTGTTAATATGAACGCATGTGCCACCGTTTCAATTTAGCTACCTTCGAACTGAGATTTCATATTTTACTACGTATCGTTGCCCCCCCAAAGATTTCATAACTACGTGCCCCCGAACTGTGAACCCATAATATATTTGTGCTAAGCTTTGTTCAAATTTCGGAAAAAAAACTCGTTGTGCAGTTATCTAGGCCACGTAGTACAGCTTGAGTAAAGCCCGTTGCAGACCTTGCGAAGTACAGGTGGCAAGTACAAGTAGCAAGTACCTACTAGATACTAGTAGTTAGTAGATACTTGCTACTTGTACTTCTCATGGTCTGTAATGGCATAATACTTAGGTGATAATTTGAATTTAGTTTAGGAATCGTGGTAATATCTGGTAATAACTGTGATGATTACTTGTGTTGCAGTTGTTTGAACACTTTGAACTGATACAGGACTCACTACCTATATTATTATCACTGTATTGCAAGATGTTATTCAAGTTGCTGGTTGCAACGTGAGCGATGGAAAAGGTAATTTCATATTAAAACTGTTAACATATTCGTGTCCTACAACGAAAGAGAATGTAAACACAATGATACCGTATTACTAATGACCATTACCCAATGAATAGACTTTTCGAATTAGCAATCCAAGGTATTTATTACTATATAATTACGATTTACCCTTAGTCTCAGGTATGATAGTTTTCGAACACTTTTTTCGTTTGCGTATTGTTACATACATTTTAGTAAAGCGCCTCCAGCGGAAACGCGAAAGAACTAAAATCGGGAGTAAACGGCGGTATAGATTGCTTCACTATAGTACGAAAAAAATATCGAATACCTTTAGCCCAGCAATGTATGGAACAATACGAAAACGAAAAAAGTTTTCGAATACTATCAAAACTTGTACTATGGGTAGAACAGAGTAGATACTTTTCAAGGTTTCGTACGGCGTACCGTACCCAAAGGGTGAAAACGGAACTCTATTACTAAGCTTACGCTATGTCTGTCAGTCCGTCCTACCTCTTAACGCTGGTCGGTTTTTTATGTTATTTCCCAAAAGCAAAGAAGTTTAAACCACTGCTGGAACACAGGCCTTCTCTCAGAGAAAGGATGGGCCCTAATTCATCATCATCATCAAACTTGCTTGGGCGATATCTCGGAAACTGTCGATCCTGGACTAGCAGTTTCTTTGCAAAAGTGATAGATCTCGTCGAGATCTTCATTTCAGATGACAGCTGTCAAACTTGCTTGGGCGATATCTTGGAAACCGTCGATCCTGGACTAGCAGTTCCTTCGCAAAAGTGATAGATCTCGTCGAGATCTTCATTTCGGATGACAGCTGTCAAACTTGCTTGGGCGATATCTCGGAAACCGTCGATCCTGGACTAGCAGTTCCTTCGCAAAAGTGATAGATCTCGTCGAGATCTTCATTTCGGATGACAGCTGTCAAACTTGCTTGGGTGATATCTTGGAAACTGTCGATCCTGGACTAGCAGTTCCTTCGCAAAAGTGATAGATCTCGTCGAGATCTTCATTTCGGATGACAGCTGTCAAACTTGCTTGGGCGATATCTCGGAAACCGTCGATCCTGGACTAGCAGTTCCTTCGCAAAAGTGATAGATCTCGTCGAGATCTTCATTTCGGATGACAGCTGTCAAACTTGCTTGGGCGATATCTCGGAAACCGTCGATCCTGGACTAGCAGTTCCTTTGCAAAAGTGATAGATCTCGTCGAGATCTTCATTTCGGATGACAGCTGTCAAACTTGCTTAGGTGATATCTCGGAAACCGTCGATCCTGGACTAGCAGTTCCTTCGCAAAAGTGATAGATCTCGTCGAGATCTTCTTTTCGGATGACAGCTGTCAAACTTGCTTGGGCGATATCTTGGAAACTGTCGATCCTGGACTAGCAGTTTCTTCGCAAAAGTTATAGATCTCGTCGAGATCTTCATTTCGGATGACAGGTGTCAAACTTGCTGAGGTGATATCTCCGAAACTGTCAATCCTGGACTAGCAGTTTCTTTGCAAAAGTGATAGATCTCATCGAGATCTCAATTTTGGATGACAGCTGTCAAACTTGCTTGGGCGATATCTCGGAAACCGTCGATCCTGGACTAGCAGTTCCTTCGCAAAAGTGATAGATCTCGTCGAAATCTTCTTTTCGGATGACAGCTGTCAAACTTGCTTGGGCGATATCTCGGAAACCGTCGATCCTGGACTAGCAGTTCCTTCGCAAAAGTGATAGATCTCGTCGAGATCTTAATTTTGGATGACAGCTGTCAAACTTGCTTGGGCGATATCTTGGAAACCGTTGATCCTGGACTAGCAGTTTCTTCGCAAAAGTGATAGATCTCGTCGAGATCTTCATTTCGGATGACAGCTGTCAAACTGCGTTTGCCGATATCTTGGAAACCGTCGATCCTGGACTAGCAGTTCCTTTGCAAAAGTGATAGATCTCGTCGAGATCTTCATTTCGGATGACAGCTGTCTATAATAGGTAGAGACTCTGGCAAAGCTATAGTAATATTTTTGTGTTTCAGGCATGCAATCTCAACCAAACGCAGGACATACAAATGTAAATGATACAAGTGCTGCAATGGTTCCTAACGAAGGTGGTGTAACATCGGATACACAAGAAGAAAAAGATTTTTAAGAAGATTTTCGAGATTGGTTTGTGTTTGCAATCTCAAAATTATGAGATTTATAGAAAACAATGTTGCTTGATTTTTGAAGTTACCAAAAGAATGTGAAGAAACTGCACATCTTTTGATGTTCTTCGATAAATTATTTGATTCGGTGAATGGATCTTACAGTGAAATTCAGGGAAGACATTTTTACTTGCTGCAGTAACGCCGAAATCACCACATCAGAAATTTTGGAGTGAAGCTCTTCCAGTTTTAAGATCGTTACGATATTTAAATGACGGGAGGGAAAAGGTTGTTCGGTCCATAACAAGCTGGATTAAGACTAAAGAAGGATTCCAAATGCTTGTAAATTCTTTACACAAAAATCAACTTAACTATATTGTTAATAAATTTCAACCACAGGATGACAGGACCCATTAGAAAATATGTTTGGCTCCATATGGTCACTGAGCATATGCAATAGAATGCCTGGTGCATTTATTTTTGAAAGCAAATATAAATCACTTTTAATAAATAATTTATCAATGGGTCATTCGCAAGGAGCGAATTGTGAAAAAGATACTTCAGCCGGCTTACAAACAATACGCGATTATTTTGATATTTGAGCTCCAAATCAAATGTAAAAGAAAATATCGAAATTGATGAGGAAGAGTTTATAATGAGGATCAGTAATCATCATCAGCCGGAAGACGTCCACTGCTGAACATAGGCCTCCCCCTTTAACCTCCACATTGAACGACAGCCCGCCTTTTGCATCCACTGGATACCCGCGACTCTCACAATGTCGTCGGTCCATCTAGTGAGAGGCCTCCCTACGCTGCGTCTTCCGGTTCGTGGTCTCCACTCCAGAACCTTTCTTCCCCATCGGTTATCGGTTCTGCGATGGGCGATGGCAATGGCAATGCGATGGCAATGGGCGATGTAGCCCGCCCATTGCAACTTCAACTTGCAAATTTTAGCAGCTGTCGGTGACTCTGGTTCTTTGGCGAATATCCACGTTTCGGATCTTATCGCGCAAAGAAACTCCGAGCATAGCTCTCTCCATTGCCCGCTGTGTGACTCTGAGCTTTTCCAAAAGGCCAACAGTTAAAGACCACGTCTCAGTACCATATTAGTAAAGTAGTAGCAAATTCAATAGAACTAGTACACACTTTATTCTTCATGACATATCTTTTTGAATTATCCAAATCGGACCATTACTTACGAAGATATTAAGTAATAAACATTATGCCGTTCCTGCCGCTAAAAGAAATGTACGTGGGTGCGTATGACGTCACTGGGACGGTCGCCGCCAGTTACCCGTTGGCCGCTAAAAGGCGCGCAGTGTTTTGGGTGGTTAATTGTAACTTTGATGCAAATTAAGTGCCCGATTTGTGTCTAATTCATCTTTTTAACTATGTACAAATATTGTATTGAGCCAAAATGTACAAACACCTCTTTTAAAATGCCAGAATGTAAAAGTAGGTTACAACTTATTTCCATATCAACTAAATAATGGGTAGGTATAGTTATGTAGGTACTAACATCGAAATGATCTACACAGCCATGTCTAGTAGCTTGGGTAGAGGGTGGAGTCATAGTAAAAATAATAGTATGTTGACTCGAGGCCCGTAGGAGATTTAAATACCTACTCATGCCCGAACACGCAGGGTTATCCGTGTCTCTGAGTTTTATAGGTACCTATGTATATTATAATGAAACAATAACACGTACATACGGATATACGGATTTTACGATTGTAAATAATAAGGTACATACTCCTAAAATAAATCCATGTTTGTAGCGGGTGGCTATCTACGACCCGGTAAAAGTATAATTTTATTCTTCTACAAATATCGGTCTCGGCTATCTCCATTACTCTGATTATATTATTTCAATAATATTGTAAGTATATTTTTTAAATATACAACTGAGTGCGAGACGAGTAAGGTATGATATGTTAATAAACCTGATGGTAAGTGTCACGCCTATCCATATAGTAGTCAATATCTGTAACCGTGTATAATGACCTTTTATCTGCTTAGTACAGTCAATATGCGATAACCTGTATTATGCCTTCTTTCGGCGTAGTACAGTCTATTATGCATAACACTGAATAGTTACCTCCTTTCGGCGTAGTACAATCTATATCCATAGCCCTGTATAAGACCTCCTTTCAGCTTAGTACAGTCTATATGCGTAACCGTGTATAAAGACCTCTTTTAGGCGTAGCACAGTCCATATTCGTAACCCTGTATAATGACCTCCTTTCAGCTTAGTACAGTCTATACTAAATGCGTAACCCTGTATATAATAATGATCTCCTATCGGCTTAGAACAATCTATATGCCTAACCGTGTTTAATGACCTCCTTTCAGTATAGGACAGTCTATATGCGTAACCTTGTGTAATGACATATTTTTTTTGCTTAGTTCTGTCTATATGCATAACCCACATCCTTCCGGCTTAGTACAATCTATATGAGTAACCCTGTATAATGACTTCCTTTCAGCTTATTACAGTCTATATGCGTAACCCTGTATAAGACCTCCTTTCGGCGTAGTACAGTCGGTCTATTCCACTTTGATCCCTGACTGAAAATACCATTGTACCCCAGACATTTGTATTTGTGTGCGTGCTGTGGTGCGTGCGTACAGGCATGCGCACATACAAGCCGCACGATGTATCTTTCTTCGAAGATAACTTACTATTATATTTTTACTACTGTGGAGTTTTATCATCTCTTTTTACAACGGAGTACCATATTTTACGAAGTTTTGGGTCTCTCGGCACATTAAAAAAAATTGTTTTTCTGGCGTTTTTATAGAGGTGTTTGTACATTTCGGCACTATACAATATTTGTACATAGTTAAAAGATCAATTACACACAAATTGGGCACTTAATTTGTATCGAAAATCACAATTATCCACCCAAAACACTGCGCGCCTTATAGCTGCCAACGGGTAACTGGCGACGAACGTCCCAGTGACGTCACAAGCTATCACGCCGGCCGACCAGTGAATTTCGCTAGTAATTTGGTCATAACTTCGTTATTTTTTGTCGTAAAACAATATTTTTGCACTGTAAGTTAAGGATTTCTTAGCTCTATAAATCTGCATTCTCAACTAAAAACGTTACTGATCCTCATTGATCCCATCAACACTCAATCAATGATGATGAACGCATCCACTAGTGATGTAGAAAATTGTGCAGCTGTTGGTTATTGCAGTGGATGGATGGTCAGAAAGGAAAAAATAATATTTAGTTAACCACTGTAAAACCTGCAATAAAGACCTCGAAAACCATGAGGAACTACCATTCGTGGTCTCCACTCAAGAACCTTTCTTCCGGTTTATCGGTTCTTCGAGCGAAATAGAACATAATTATAATACATAATATTACCTATGATTTTAGACAAACACAGTAAATTTTTTTAAATCGCAGAATACATACAATTGATACTATCTATAAATGTAGATTTAAACTTTTTAAAGTCTAAATTGCACAAACAACGCCTGCAGAGTTTTTTAATATCGATTGGTGCAAACTAATCTTAAACATATTGTCAGGAAAATCACAGCCAAGCGATGAGACGGAGATTGTTAAAGCTGCTTTTGATTATTATACAAAACATAAAACAAAAAATTTTACTTTTTTTATTTTATAGGATTTAGCATAGTATAATGTTTAATTAAAACCAATGCATTTTTAACATATTTTTGTATAAGCTCTAATGTAAAAACGGTAATACGTACAAGCGTCAAACTTGGCATGATTATAGTACACACTCCAAAGTATAAAAACAAACAATAATAAATGACCAAGTACGAGTCAGTGACAAATTTCTGTTTATTTCTTCAAGATATAATTGTGTTACATTATAGCGTATTCATTTGATAATTTTATTTATGAGTTGTATAAAACTGTAAAGCCGTTTAATAAAAAAAATTATTAAAGCTCGCAAAAAAGCTTATTATTTCTGAAGTAGACGGAGCGCTGCAGCCAAACTTATGCTTAGCGGACTTAATTTTTACAGTAGGTAAGATGTTTTTTCTACTATGGAAAATGATTGTAGTTTTTTACGGAATGTATGGGATTGGTCCCGTGAATTTTTCACCAGTTGTGTAAATCTCATACATTTTGTATAAAACTACAAGCGTTTTCTGTAGTAGAATAGAATTAATACAACCTGCTATTCATCTGTAGGTTAAATGTAGTACCGTTAGTGGCGGATAGATGGAGGCACATATAATTAATTTCAAATATGGCTGAGTTGCCAGTCTATCTCCGTATATATATAGTAGTCTTTGAAAACAAGCGCCATATTGATTCTTACGTTCAAAAACATTTAAAAGATTTATTCATCAAAGTTTCAGAAGTACAAATACATGTATGGACGTGACGTGACCTGACGTGTGGATTTGGTTGACCTCATCCACTGACCAATAGGAGAGAAAGAGGGAAATATGATACTTTTTTTTACACTCACTCTTCACTCCCGTTGCTAGGACAGCGACTCAGAAGGACTAACAATCAACCAAATACACACGTCTGATAGGGCTTTTAGCTTGTCCCAAGTTTTAAGCGTTTCTGAACGAATCACTTTATGTCAAATAGTGTAAACAAATAAATGTCAAAACCACATGGCATGGTAGATGGTAGTTTTGTTGAAAATAAATAATGTAAGAGTAAATATTATTTCAAAAATTAACAATGGTAATCAAAGACTGGGCTAAAATTAGCCCTTCTTTATCTAAGCCGGTGTTGAGTTGCATCGGTAAACAGGGCTTCAAAGCTATGACTCCAATACAGGCCGCTGTAATACCATTGATTTTATCGTGCAAGGATGTGGTCGCCGAAGCAGTGACTGGTTCAGGAAAAACTCTCGCTTTCGTAGTTCCCATGCTGGAAATGCTGATGAAGAAAGAAAAGGATAGTCCATTAAGGAAGGATTTTGTATATGCGGTTGTTATATCGCCCACAAGAGAACTGGCTTCTCAAATTCATAAGGTAACCTCTTCTATATCTATATATTACTCTAAGCATATTAGAAACAATTCATAATTATTTACATAGCTTTCGGGGTGTTCAAGAAAATAAAACAACAAAAAAGTGCATGAAATGCGTCCTCGCCTCTCCTTATATCAATATAATATTAATTTAAATCATTTCTGGGTTTAAACCTAGCTAAGCCCATGTGCCCATGTAAGCGCAGCGTAGGGACGACCTAAAAGAGACCGCAGGGAAATGCTGAATGCAGGCTGCTTCCACCTGGCCCTTTTGTTTTTCATGTTGTTGAGTTTTTCATCTATTATAAAGAGGAAAGATTTGATTGTTTGTTTGAATTGAATAGGCTCCGAAACTACTGAACCGATTTGAAAAATTATTTCACTGTTGGGAAGCTACACTATCTCCGGGTGACATAGGCTATATATCTATACCCGTGCGAAGCCGGGGCGGCCTACCAGTAGTATATATATATTTGGAAATCCATAGGATCGCGGAATTTCATGAGAAAAAAAACCGCTTCCCGGGATATGAAAAAGACCTAGTAACCTACCTAGGACCTTTGAAACCCTAGTAGTACCTTTTTGGATCGAAGTCCAAGACACATTTTTTGTTGTAGCGTCAGCAAAATAAGTAGAATGAAAACGAAAGGGTTATATCTTTGACCCCATTTCCGCTTACCGACCAGTAGAATTAGTGATCAAACGCTCATATACAGGTGGAAATAATTATCAGTTTAAAAAACCGACTTCATAAAATTTGTAAAATATGCCATTTCGGTTCCTCGGATGACATAAAATTGTCACCAAAATAATAAAAAAAGCAGCAATTTTGATTTCAAAGCCAGTCTACTGAACCGATTTAGATGAAATTTCTATGGGACCAATCTGAAAGTATATCTTTTTAATTAAAACAAAAAAAAAAACAAGTCAGTTCATATTTATGATGGAGTCTGAGGTAAAAAAAACTGAAATTTTTTACTGACTCCTTTTTTCAAGTAGGTTAAAGAAGGGTTGCTTTTCTTCAACAGGTTATAGAATTATTTCTCAAAGAGCCGGAGCTGAGTCACATAACGCAAGCTATCTTGGTCGGCGGCCGGGCCGTGGAGCTTGACGTCCAGACGCTGCAGAAGGGAGCTCACATCGTCGTGTGCACGCCAGGCCGGTTCGGAGACCTGCTGGCGGAGAGGAAGCATCTAAACCTCGCTGGGAGGTGTAAAGAATTGGTAAGACTCTTTAGATTTCTTTTCTGGAATATCTTAATGATCTCCTTTTCCATCAATAAATTAACTTTAGGGCCTCAACTTGAAATTTTGATATCTCTAAAATCCACAAAGCACAATCGCGAGTGAAATGGTTTCTTCTAGGCAAGCATGCTCTATGGTTGATCACATCATCGCTTAACATCAGGTGACGAGCAAATGCAAGCCTAATTCTAATTCAAAGTGGGGGTGATAAGACCTGTACACACCCCGCTTGGGGTATATTATGCATTTGCGCCTACCGGCCTACCCAAACCAGCCGAGCTCCTTAAAATAATGGAGCACGGCTTTGGGTCACAGACTAAACTTATCTACCCCTATCTAAACTGTTTCTTCCCTATCTAAACTTTTCTACCCCTATGAACAACGCAAGCCTATTATAAATGACTAACTGCGCCCCGCGGTTTCACCCGCGTAGTGATGAAAAATGATGATGATGATGAAAAGCCTATGTCACTAACCACATCACTAAGCCACACTCTCTGGCTCTTGTACTATACCCATGCAAAAAATCAGGTCGATCCGTTGTTCCGTTGCAGCGTGAAAGAGGAACAAACATCCATACATCTATAATTTTTTTTAATGTTTTTTTTTTATAATATGTGGCAAACAAGCTACGGGCCACCTGATGGTAAGTGGTCACTGCTGCCTATAGACACCTACAATACCCGGGGCATTGTCAATGCGTTGCCTACCTTTGAGGACTCTATTCACCCTTCGTTTGAAGCAGTACATACAAACTTTCGCGATTATAATATTAGTAGGATGATAAGAACAATATAAAAGTCAATCGCGCCAACTCTGAGCTATCAACTATTTTCTCTTCAAAGTACTGAGCTGAATTCTACTCAAATTCCAGGAAATCCTGGTCCTTGATGAAGCGGACCGTCTCCTCGACCTCGGCTTCACTGCAACATTGACCACAATCCTCCAGTACCTACCCCGACAACGCCGCACTGGCCTCTTCTCCGCTACACAGACAAAGGAACTTCAAGACCTAGTCCGCGCTGGCTTAAGGAACCCTGTCGTAGTCAGCGTTAAAGAGAAATCAACCATCAGCACACCGGTCTTACTGCAAAATTTCTTCATTACTGTAGAGCCTCAGGACAAATTTCTCGTACTGTTAAACTTTATACGTAATAGAAAGATGGTGAAAGGGTTATTTTTCCTGCCAACGTGCGCGTGCGTTGATTATTGGGCCGATGTGTTGCCAGTGTTTCTGCCGGACATTAAAGTGTATGCGATACACGGGAAGATGAAGCTGAAACGGAGTAAGGTGCTGGAGAAGTTTAGGGAGGCGGAGAATACTATCTTGTTGAGTACGGACTTGTTGGCCAGGTGAGTGGTATGGCAGTGTCTAGCAGTTTCTAAAAGATACTACTGTAAACAGAAATTTCTTTACGGTCTTTCATCGCCGAGCCGTCTCTTGAAAACTGTCGGCCGTACTATAATCACAAATTCAAATTCAAATTATTTATTTCTCACAAACTTTTACACATTACAGGATCAAGTAACAAGCTTTATGTTTTTATTTATATTACACGGGAATTACTCACGTAAGATTAAGCCAGTCACTCCGACTATAGTTTCAACCGCATTAGGCGGTCTTTTTCAAGGTGAATACGCGCGCGCGGCTGCGTCTCGCTAGCGCGTGCATTCATCTTGAAAAAGACTGCCTAATGCGGTTGAAACTATAGTGAGAGTGACCGGCTTAATCTTACGTGAGTAATTCCCGTGTAATATTAATAAAATGTGAGAAAACCACGTTTGTTTCTGTAATAAAAAAGCTTTATGTTCTCACTCTTCAGAGGTCTCGACATCCCGGAGGTGGAGTGGGTCCTCCAATGGGAGCCCCCCACGAGCCCCGCGGCACTCGTGCACCGTGTGGGGCGCGCCGGCCGCGCGGGGGCTCCTGGCTGCTCCTTACTGCCGCTACTACCCACTGAAGACTCATATGTTCCTTTTATCAAGACCAACCAACTGGTCGAGCTTAAAGATTGGAGACAGTCGGCGGATGAGATTAAAATTACGGAGAAGCTGCGAGATAAGGTAAATTTCCTTGTTTTATGAGAACTACAATCTAGGCATCTTCACGGATGGAGTACTAAATAGATTTCTTCTAGATCAAAATGTTCCATCCTCGGCCGCAACGTCGCTTACCATCGGCGAGTTAGTGGACAAAGGTAGTTCAATTCTACATATTTAAAAAAAAAAAAACACGAAACTAAATTTTTTCAAGAATAAAAGTAAATAATTATTTTTGTAAAAAACTAAGATTTCGTGTTCTCCCAATAGGCTTGCGCTTGACCGTCATCACGCCTGATGTTAAGTGATGATGCGGTCTACGATGGAGCACGCTTGCCTAGAGGAAACCGATTCAATCGTGATTTGAAGACACCCAGATTGTAACTATCGGGAAACACCCATTCAGGCAGCGCATTCCACAGACTAGTAGTTCGTACAGTAAAAGTGGAATCAATGGCGCTTCATACGGGTTTTCGGTATATCAACGATCAGGTGTCGCATTTTCTTGCCCACTCCGGCAGTCCGATAAAAAGTTGCCAGGATAATAAGATCATGTAGATCCAATGCATGTTCCCCGAAACATATCCGATAAATCACTGATAGACTGGGTATTAAAAATTACTAAAAATCTGTATACGTAATATTTGAATGGCCCCTAAATGTAAATGTATCTAATTACAATGGACGATCTAAAAGAGACCGCAGGGAAACACTGGATGCAGGCCGCTTCCAACCAGCCCTTTTAGATATCGATGGGGGAGGCCCATGTCCAGCAGTGGACGTCCTATGGCTGAAATGATGATGATGGTGATGATGATGATGACAATGATGATGATGACGATGATGATGAATGACAATGATATGTGGTTGCAGGTGGTATCGATAATGCATAACCTGCAGAAGTCCGACCGCGCCGTTCTGGACAAGGGGCAGCGCGCCTTCGTGTCCCACATGCGAGCCTACTCCAAGCACGAGTGCAACATACTGCTGCAGTTCAAACAACTACCGCTCGGTTCGTACACTATGTACTTAGTCATTTTTAACTTTCGCGATTTGGACACTTCTTTTAAATGTTTATCCCGATAAACATTTAAAAGAGGTCCCGACCTCAAAGGTAGGCAACGCACCGCCAATGCCCCGGGTATTGTAGGTGTCCATAGGCGACGGTGACTACTTACCATCAGGTAGCCCATTGTTGTTTGTCTACTATTATATATTAAAAAATAAAAGTGCGGGCAAGTGAGAGTCGGGCTCGCGCATTAAGGGTTCCGTACCACCATAAAATTCAATAACGAAATTACTAGTTATAACTTGGTAATGAACAGAAATTTGTCACCGACTCGCACTTGACCATTATTTATTTGATGTTATACTTTAGAGTGTGTACTATAATCATGTGAAGTTTGACGCTTGTACGTATTACCGTTTTTACATTAGAGCTAATACAAAAATACGTAAAAAATAAATACGTTTGTTGTATGGGGGCTCCTTCTTTTTTACTTTTTTACTTTTTTATTATTTGTTAGTCAATCCGCCGTAACATTACATTTTCTGTGAAAATTTCAACTGGCTATCTATTACGGATCGAGAGATACAGCTGTTTAAAGGTAGGACAGACGGACGGACGGACAGACAATGTAGACTTAGTAATAGGGCCCCGTTTTTATCCTTTGGGTACGGAACCCTAAAAAACAACTTCGATCCGATTCCTGCATTTCGATTGCTGCATGAAAGAGGAACAAACAAATTTCGCCTTTATAATATGACAATCCGCAGGTCACATAGCAACCAGCTACGGGCTCCTCAAGCTGCCTCTGATGCCGGAGCTCACGGCGGCGCACAAGGAGCAGTTCCGCGGCCCCGCAGCACAGATAGACTTCAACACCATCCCGTACAGAGACAAGCAGAGGGAAGCCAGCCGGCTGCAGAAGTTGGAAGAGTATAGGAAGACTGGAGTCTGGCCGACCAAGAAGAAAAAGAAAATGGTAAGAACCATGTCTGCGCTCTGTGATTTACATTTTTTTCAGGATAATATTTAACTAAGACCATGGTAAATAGGAACACTAGTTCTATAAAAAATACTTATTTAAAAAAAAACAATAAGTATGTTACGATCAATTTGTGACCTATCTATGTACTCTACGTACCTATCTATAAAAAATAAAAAAAATATTTTTTAGGGTTTTATACCCAAAGGATAAAAACGTGACCCTATTACTGAGCCTGCGCTGTTTGTCTGTCCGTCTGTCCCATCCCATTGATGAATTATCTGGCAATTTTTTTATCTGACTGATAGTTTCGTTATTTTTTTTATCGAATATGTATTTAGCTATGCCAAAAATTTATGTAACTATGGAGCGGCTATTGTCATTTGATTTGTATGAATTTGACAGCTGTCAAAGGTGACCATTTTATTCTCAGCTATTTTGAAGGTTTTAGCACAGAGAACGCGCTTATGATAATTGTGCGGACATCAACACAAACTGCCGTGTATACCGCGAACATTTTTACAGCAATTATATTTATGTACTGCCGCTCCATTAGTCTACCTATCATGCTCAAAAAGCACACCAATTTCGATCTCGTTTTATCAAGATCTGTTTAGTCGTTTCGTTGTGCAATGTTAACAAGCAGACTGAGATAGTACATAAATACATAATATAGTATTAGTGTAGTTCTTATGTGTGGATTTTAAAGTTTTGGGATACGCCAAGGCTAAGCTGGATTAAGCGCATTCTTGTCAAAATAATTAAAATATGTCATCATCATAATCAACCGTTTAACAGCCCACTGCTGGACTTTTAGCCTAACCCCGAAAGGATGATTGTGCCATATCCACCATGCTGGCCCAGTGCGGGTTGGTGGATTCACATACGCCATTGAATTTTGTTCTCTATACGTATGCAGGTTTCCTCACGATGTTTTCCTTCAGCGAAAAGCCAGTGGTATGAAAATCCGTACATAAACTCCAAAGAGCTCATTGGTACGGGCCCGGTATTTGAACCCGCGACTTTCAAGTCTAGCGGTCTCCCAAATAGGCTACCATAGCTCCTCGTACAAAATATATGTACTAGTCTGTAATTACTAAAATGAACTCTTTCATTACAGTTAGAATAGTCATTTGGTTCTGATTTTTTATCATATTGCTTACAGGTTCAATCAAAACCTTGGGAGCAAGCAAAGCAGGACAAAGAAGAGAGGAAACAGCGCAAGAAGAAGCGGAAAGATGAAAAAAAGAGGCTGGGAGAAGATGGGAAGAAAGTGAAGAAGCGACGCGCGGTTACGCAAGAAGAGCTCGACGAATTAGCTAAGGATGTACAACTTATCAATAAGTTGAAGAAACGGAAAATCACACAAGAACAGTTTGATAAGGAGTTTAATGTTGATTAATAAATATTTTTAACGATAAAACGCATTATAAGTTATCACGCCCTATCCCAGTCTAACATGAAACTGTTAAGTAGTGTATTATACCTGTCATGACTTATGGTGCCAAAACTTGGACACTTGGGATTCTCCAATAGGTGAGTTAATAGTCTTAGATGGTTGGCAACGTATTTGTGATGCCTCTGGTGTTACAAGTATCCATAGGCGACGGTGACTGCTTACCATCAGGCAGCCCGTCTGATTGTTTGCCACATATTACACATTTACATCACCGTCCCATCAAAAATATATTTGTTTCGTACTGGTAACAACAATTTTGGTATATGAGTAAAGAATGTAACATGTGTAACAGCCCTCTCGAAGAGGGAGGCATGTGTTCAGCAGTGGACGTTTACTGGCTGATGATGGTGATGATTCTGTGTAAATATCAAGAAGACAACCCTAACGTTACACGTGCCGCGTCAGGAGAGATAGAGCTACGTGATAGAAAGAGAGCGGCCTTCTAGGTAAATATAGCGAGCGGTATCCAGCGTTGTACGAGTTGAATTGCTACTTTATTGCCTCGTAGATAGAGTCCTTATTTATTTAAATTCCTCGCGGAGTGAACGTTCTGTGTCTATTATGTCTTCTGTGGCTTTAGTCCTTTTTCTGAGGGTGTTAACGAAATAATACAACCAATGAAAATAGTAAAATAGACATTTTATTTCAGTTCAACTCGCAATAGCAACATTGAGTATTCACTACAAACGCAACAAGGCACAGCGATTAGGGCGGCCCCACACCAAAAACAATGCGACCCAGCTTACAACGAACCTACCCAAAATTTAACTACAGCTGCCCTCTTATTTTCTCTCTCATGTTAAAGAGAGAACACATAGTAACGGCCGTCAGGTCATCCACATATAAAGCCATGTCGCACTATACTTAAATTTTACGCAAATGAGGGTAGTTTGGGAAAAACAAGTGCTGCGATCTTACCAGTGAGACTGTGTTCAACCAATTTAGGTAAATCGGTGCATATTTAATAACGCTGAAAGTAGCTAAATGAGAATCAACTCGCATGTATTAAGGATCTTCGATATTCGTTTCGTCTCATACCACTCTCATTATGATTGACATAAGTGCGACGAGGACAGAAACAAGAATATCCAGCCAGGAGTTCTGATGATTAGTTGACCGCCCTAATTTGACAGCTTAAAATTATTAAATTGACAATTTCCCGTGGCTTTGGCACGATACGTTAGCACCATTGAGGTTTAACAATTCATAATTTTGCAGACGCTTTTGATAGTAAGCCTTGTACAAATTGCATAAATTGAGCCAACAGAGCGGTTCTTGGAAAACTTGGCTTTACGGCCGATTACTTATACAGCAGCAAACGGCGTGATGTTGACCAATGAGCAATTATCAGGATCGGGTTCTAGATGGCGTTGCTAATGTAGGAGTATTTTTTTGCTACACAAAGTTGTCACAATGTTGTATTTATTTTTTTACTTGCCAGGAAGGAGGCCATTTTCTTTTGGCCATGTCTTAATTATTGTAAGTCTCACTGTCTTTACCAATGTCATTCGACTATAGCTGTGACTGGGACTTGTTTCGGACTATTTATATAAATCAAGGATGTTATATATTATACCCACAGATCTAATTATACCCTAAAGGGAACTAGAACATCCTTGATATAAATTGAGTTTGGCTGAATACACAAAAAGTGTGGAGCCAAAACATGAATTTAGAAACTCTGACCGTGTTGTTGGCACCAGTAAATTTTTCGAAACTGAAGTTGATGTTTAGCGCCATCTATCGAGCCCGTTGGAACTAGTATTTTTTAATCAGCTCTGCGAAATCTCTCACAGAACTAAAATAGACGGCCACATGCTATGACGTCCCATAGCTGTTCATTTTGTGCACTTCGCTTCGCTAACACAACGCAGATCGCCGGTTTGGCGGATATCCGTCTTTAGTCTAGTTGGTTCTCAATAAAGTTGGAACTGAGCGAGATAAGATTTTTATAAACTGTAGTCTGGAAAAATATAGCAATTTGTATAAGGCTTCTCGACAAAGCCCAATATATATGCATATATTGATATAGCCACCAATTTCATAATACTTTTAACAGTTTCTAAGTCACTTTTCGTACAACAATCTTTAGTACAGCGCTACCAACTTATCTAGTGGAGACACTATCGAAGTTTCCAAGAAAACCGATGAACTCCCGTGGAATATCTTAGTTCCTATTATTTGTCACTTGTACAGATAAGTTGGTCTCACAGTCAGGTTTGTAACCCGCTAGATCTAGAACGTGCGACAATTTTCAAGTTTCTTTGTAATTAAGGACTAAATTTGTGCGTTAATCATTTTACTATTTTCGCTTTTATGTTCTCGCGTTTTTAACCAAAAGGAGTACAGAATATTTACATTGAGTGCGAGTTATTTTGTGGACAAGTTTAGCCGACAAAAAATAAATACAATAAAAATATCTTTTGGACGAAAAGCATTCGCGATTTTTTTATTCGTTTTTATATAAAGGAATTTACTTAGTTATATTAAATTAGTAGGCTAATAAAATATAGCAAAAAAAGGTAAATTTTCAAGTTTTGATAGGTCTAAATTTTGAGAAAATTTGGTGTGAAGTTATGGCCTTTATATGTAAGAAAAGGATGATAAGAAATAAAGGACTATGTGTTAGAAAATAGTACAACAGAATCGATTTTACTATTTGGGTTTTTTATTCTGCTCAAACTTTTGGCTTCGCACAATCGGCAAAATTGCCACCTTATAAGTCGTTGTAGTTTTTAAATCACAAAATGTCAAACAGTCGACTAAAACCCGTCGCACACACGCTCGCAGTACAAAATTAAATGACATTCAACAATAATGATCACTTATTAGGGAAGCGTCTAAGCGGTGGTAATATACACCATTAACAAATATCCAACGTCAATATTAAACTTCAACATTATTGTCAATAAGTACGATGCGAGTATTACGCCCCGTACAGACATTGTAACACAATATGTAACGCTTCGCGAACGTCATGCGACTTCGTACGAACGCTCTGCGAACGCATCACTATATTAACAAACAAACAGTAGACCGACAGAAAAGGAAGATTCACTTTGTTTAAAAGAGAGTTGCTTTCAACTTTATTGTGTTTACATGCGATAAAACGTTGTAAGCCAAAGTGTAACAATATCCAGAAACAACAAATTGTCACCCGAGAACAAATCAATTCTGAAAGTGTAAAAACTTCTGGAAACAATTTGAGTTTCATGTCTTTCCAAATACTTTCTTCGAAGATCACCACGCGCGAACGTGGCGACTGCGCGTGTCTAACACATGTTACAAATCTTGTTACATGCTATGTTTCAGAACGTCTGTACGCACCCTTATCCTCGCTTTTATACATAGATGTTAAAATAACGGGAATCGCACCCGGTTTTTAAAATAAAAATAAAAAATCAGGTTAAAAAGCTTATGAAAACTCTAAAATGAAGCTCTGCATACAAGAAAATTATTAATTTACATAAATTACACTTCGAAGGTAAAAAAAGTCAAGCATTTTTTCATACAAAAATTCATTCATTGCCTTGTCATGATCTTAATAACGAACATCTAAATTACGCCATCTTATTAATTATGAAAAAGAAATAATACTATTTTATACTAACTATAATACTTGTTGCGCGGCCAACGCAACATAACGTGTCTCGTTTACATCGATCCAGTGGCTTGATCGTTGCAGGACAGTACAGTCACTGGACCGTGTAAACTTTGCATTGTTAAAATGCTGGATCGATATAAACGAGTCAAAAACCTGTCAAACGTCAAATTTCATTAGTGATTTGACTAGCTGTTAAAAAACCAACACAGGTTATTTTTAACACATGAAAAACATCAAAAATTTTGTTTATATCTGATATCATACAAAACATTGAAAATTTTACAGCACTATTTATACTGACATTACTTAATAAATTAATACATTACAAATAACATTCATTAAAAAAATTATTCATAATTACATTCAAAACTTTATTTGAAAAATATTATTTTAACACCAAAATTTCAAGTTCATAAGAATATTTTCATAACAGTTCATAAGTTATATACGGAAACAAAAAGGTTACGTTTAATAATAGAATATAATAATTATTAATAATGCATTGAGCCAGTGTTTATTAGAAGCGTATGCGCATAATAATGTAGGTATTAGAAATATTACAAAAGCACCAAGTTACTGGACTCTTAAGACTAAAATGCCTTGTTCAACCAACTTGCACTAGTACTAAGCCGAAACATACGAGTGCACTTGATGAGTGTCATTTTACTCACACACAACTCGTTACTGTTCATTTACTCGGTCGAGAACTCGCTTGGTACAAACAAGGCTTAAAAGAAAATGTGTAACTGTCTTTTTCAATACCTAGAGGAGAATTAATTATTAGGTCTTAATTTTTACTAATTTTGCTTTCTCATCGGCATCATAAGATTTGAAAATCATGAGAAGATACACAGTAATTTTTATATGAGATATTCGAATTAAGGCCGCGCTCCCGGCTCGGACAATCGCAACTTTTTTAAGGTAAAAAAATTGTCTATGAGAAAAAAAAAACGTGCAATATCGTTTTTATTTCACATTGAGGATCTTTGAGACCAATTTTCATAATGTCTGATGCCGGTTTTTTTAATAACTCGCTCAGTTATTTTTGTATCTTAAAAAAAGATTGAAAACTGATTGAGATAGTCTGTGGTGAAAAGCGGAAAGTTTTGGAATAGTATTAACTTTTATTCCTCGACCAAAATTATATGCACAAGCCAAGTTACTGCATATTTTCTAACAGAACAGTTACACACGAAAACATAAATAAATAACTATTACAATATGATATTAGAAACACTTAAATCTAAAATAGCTATAGAGCCGCCAGTTCCGGCCATTTGTAGAAATATCATAAGAAATGTAGCACTTATTTCAAGGGAGTTAAGTTCAATTTCAAACTGAGGTGTGGGAAATATTTTGGTTAACTTCGAGACTTAATGTTAACATTACATTAGCTATTAGTGAGCAAAATGCAATATATCTACATCACTAATGTTAGCACCCAGAAACAACTTGTAATGTAACAAAGAGGACTGTGGACTGTGGAACCCCACCAAAAAAAAAAATGCTATTTGGGTGACTTTCAATTTTCATAATTATGGTTCGTATAATATAGCTTGACGTTAGAACAACAACTAATATATCTGAATAGAGCCCCCCGGTGTGAACTATCAAGAGATATCTACCTTCTAAAAATTTTATTCACTGTGCTTGAAATGGGACACTGTCCTTGTGGCTTGGCACATAACTGACAAAATAACTTGATCATTTCAACATATTGAAGCGTCAATGATGATTTCAACTGGAATTTTACTTTCCGTAAATACACTACATCTACGTTAATAGGTCTAATGCACACTTTTGATACCATTAATAGGTATCAATATTAAAAACCGGCTTCAAATTAGGTAAGCACACGAACAAAAGTGTTGATATTGCCAAATCACCAGGCGCTCGAACAAAACTTTTCGTATTATTGGAGCTAGTTCAAAAACTGCTAAGCCAAAGTTAATGAAATCTATGTGGAACCACCTCGAGAGCTTCATCTGCATAATAGACAAATAATCACGTAAATTGATTCACAATTAAAGGTGTACAAACATTAAAAAAAACGGATCGAATTTCCTACAGTTAAATGGTCATAATGGTATGTATGTGGTATGTCTCCAAAAGAAAATCACAAGTCACAAGGCTCTTAGAAGTCCAAAATTTTCCTTACAATTATCTATGAAACGGTCGTTTAATGAAAATAAGGCACAAACATCTCATCACTTTCACTAAAAGTAATATTTACAATACTAATATAAATAAATAGATCTCGCCGCCCCGCAAGTTGCGAAATATCAATACATTTTCGTTATACGTCTAAAAATTGGCCGCATTTTGTTACATTTTGTCCATATTTGTCACATTTGGGCATCCTTGTTATCTACGATGGACATATTTGTCACATTTGTTGGCCATATTTGTCACATTAGTTGATTATTTCATTAAATTTTGGCGCTAGTAAACATGACTATTGGCTGTATTTTACAACAAAAAATATTGACAAGTTTATTGATTCAATCTTAAAATGTAATGATTTTTCCCCCGATAATTTCGCTGATATTTATCTGTATGCGCATAGTTCGTATAGATCCCCACAGGTGGCGCTCATTGTAGAGAGAACAGTTACAGATTAAATAACAACTTTTCGTTGGATTTTGGGCAACGGAGTGATTTTGAGTTTAAACAGTCGTAGATCTTAAACTAATTTACATGAAAAATCAATGGTTTTGTGACGTTATATTAAACTATATAAGAACATAAAGCTCGGTACACACATAAAAAGGACCGAGCACTTCATAAAAAAACAAATATTAAATTGATACCTACTAAGTAATTGACCGCAAATTGACAAAGTGCGAGACGTGTCGTTGTATTAGCTATTATTTTAATCTGTGGCTCCACGATTTAATTTTTTGGTACCAACTCACGACTGGTAGCGCCGACAATGCTTATACAATCTTATGTTATGGATATAAAGTTTAAAATACTCTGTAGTGTAGCTGCCAAGAGTTGCGGCCGCGAGATCAATAATAAACTTTACCTTTAAAAAATATTCGGGACATTTTTGCACACACGGTCACCTGACCCCAAAGTAAGCAGAGCTCGTAATATGGCTGCCAGAGACTGTTATACATATATATGTTTAAATACATACTTAAACAGACCCAGATTTAAAACAAACACAAATGTTCATCACATGAGTGTTTGTCCTAGGTGGGAATGGAACCAAAGCGCAGAAGGCAGGTTCACCAACTGGACCAACGGGGCAACGATATCACTTTATATCATAAGATTTAGAAGAAACTGCCAGGCGCTGCTTTCTATGGTCTGTCAAATTTAGGATGATAATTTTGGCAGGTCACGCCTTGAAGTTTCGTATTTGATGCGCTAAAAATTACTACAAATAATGTCATTTTTCATTGATGGGATGGGTACCGCCCATTTAGTGAAGTGCCACGCATAATGATCAACTACAGACTATCGAAAATCGGTTATGAAATAAAATAAAATAAATCAAACAAATAAAACTTAATACATAATTTTTTTGTCAATATTAAAGTTATGCATTTAACTGGCGAGCTTTTACTTATTTATAAAAAAACTATTATCTTTTTAATGATTTATTTCTTATTAACTTTATTTTTTTTCAGCATAACCATGCAACTATCGATTCCATGTTCTATAAGAATAATATCGATGATTGAATAGGTTCATTAACGATTATACATGACCTCATCCTTATTGTGAGCTGTCAAAATTATCATCCTAATTACCCAAAGCATAGGTCTTTTTTCCTTTGTCTTGCGGTCAGCTACCTAACAGCATTTAACTCAAACTCCACTCCGCACCAACTACTGCCTGCTTGGTTCAAACCTCATCGGGTGCCATGGCGTCGTCGTGCGGCGACTCGTGGTTGGGCGGCGAGGGCGGGCGGGGGGAGGGCGTGGGGGCGGGCGGCGCCTTCGCCGCGGCTTCCAGGGCGCGGATGCGGTTCTCTTGTTTCACTATCACGGATTTCAGCTTGCGTATCTCGTCGACTAGGTCGGAGAGTTGCTTTTCCTGTGAGAAAAAAGGTATTTTGGTTATTATGCTAATATTATAATTGAAGCTTTATTATTCATAGGCCATCAGACCGATAAAACACTGTTTTAATGATATGTTAATGTTCTGATGACATAACTATTTGATGTATTAATTTTTATTTGTGACTTTATTGTGTGTGAAATGTGACCTGAATGTTATTAATTATCTACGGTTTTGCTGTATATAGGTTATAAGTACCTGAAATAAATGAATTATTATATATATATATATATACTAGCTGAATCCCGCTATTTCGTACGCGTAGAGCTCGGCCTTCGGCCTCGCTACTAAACCTATATGCTATAAACCTCACGGAGCCCGAGACCTTTCCAACGAATGCAAAACCGTGGAAATCGGTTCGTGCGTTCTGGAGTTATAGCGTCAGGAAGGAAAACCCGACTTATTTTTATATAGTAAAGATATATATTTAAACTATCACGTTTGTGCCCTAAAGTTATATGATTATTAACGGGATATTTACCGTGGTAAGGTAGTGGAATGAACTCCCGATATTTAGCGCAGTTACATGCACCATGTCTTGACAAGTACATTGAACAAGACCCGGGTATGTCCTAAAACTGCAACCAGAACCATCGGAGGATGGGCAGCAGCGTCCTATTAGTACACGGTGAACGTACTGCGATCCCCAAGCCGCCTGCCAAGCGTGGTGATTATGGCAACACCCCTCTCTAAGAGGGGGGACTTTGTTGAGCACAGTTCAATATGATCTTTGCACTACATACATAACCTGACATGACCTCCACGCGGTTTTTTTATTGCCCTAGGTGGCAAACAAGCTGACGGGCCGCTTGATGATAAGCATCATCATCATCAGCCAGAAGACGTCCACTGCTGAACAAAGGCCTCCCCCTTCAACCTCCAGACTGAACGAAAACCCGCCATCTGCATCCACTGGCTGCCAGAAACTCTCACAATGTCGTCGGTTCATCTAGTGGGAGGCCTCCCTACGCTGCGTCTTCCGGTTCGTGGTCTCCACTCAAGAACCTTTCTTCCCCATCGGTTATCGGTTCTTCAAGCGATGTGGCCTGCCCATTGCCACTTCTTGCAAATTTTAACTGGTATGCCGGTGACAATACAATACAATACAAAACTCTTTATTAAAATACCACAAAACAAGGATAACATAAACATTACAATAAAAATATTATCTAGGCTTTTAACAGGCGGCCTTATCGCTTAAAGCGATCTCTTCCAGGCAACCGTGCACGGAAAGGAATTATATTTAAAAATAAATCCCTCTCGTTCTTTGGCGAATATCCACGTTCCGGATTATATCGCGCAAAGAAACTCCGACCATAGCTTTCTCCATTGCCCGCATTGATGGTAAACGATCGCGGCTAATTTGAGCTTGACTTCACATAGTGCAGTATACTTACGATAGCAGCAGTGATCGCTGGCGGCGGCGTGGAAGAGGCCGGAGTCCCGGCGTGAGAGTCGTCCTTGCGCGCGGACGGGGTCGGTGACCTGTCCTTCTCCTTGCCGGTGGCCAGAGCGTTCTTCTTGGTCACGTGGAGCTGAGTAGCCGCCCGCCCGGACACGTATCCGCCCTGCACAACAAGAGCACGCTCCTGGAGTTTGGTAGGGGGGCCCCTAGCGTTAGCATCTGTCTGGTGATGAGTTGGTTGGCTTGGGAGGACTATGATGTGTGGTCTGAGTGTTTGATGTCTGTGGTGACACGATGACTATGCATTGTTTGTAGTATTTTTATTGAAAAATAGGCATGTCGCTTATGATGCGATCTACGATGGAGAATGCTTGCCTCAAAACCGATTTACTCGCGTCTAGACGCCCAGATTGTAACTATCGAGGAATACGCATTCAGGTAGCACTTTCCACAGTCTAGCGGTTCGCAAAATAAGTGGAATAAAGCGCTTCGTTCGGTTTTTATTTAATTGGTCTTAATGAAATAACATCGAAAAAAACATGAGTTTTAAGGGCATTTTAATTGGAATCAAAAAATTTAATTGACATATATAATAAACATTACAATAAAAAAAATAGGTCTTTTTAAATCAAGAAATGGCTTCAAATACCTAAAAAATAAAGTAAAAAGAGGCCATTTAGTATTTTTGTATATCATTAGTTATAAAGGTATCAATAGCGATCACCGCCGCACATGGGCATCACAGATACGTTGACGATCTAGACTCTATTATAATTGCTCTTTTGAAGAACCTCATGTTATAGTTACTCGGAAATGCCACAAATGGGAGCACTTGTAAAGATTTGTAAAGACCTATCAGGGTGACTGGTCGAAGCAACTCGTGACCAAAATGCTGGCCTTATATTGCCCAAAGATTAAGCATTGCCATACAAAGTGGCAATGCTGCCAGCATATTAGGAACGCTGCCCACTGGTAGCGGCTTGTTAGACTAGTTTTAATTTTAGTTATAAGTTTATATTTAAGATACGTTTTTATTTTCCTTGTAATATTTATTTATAACCATTGTATAAGATTGTGTATAACACCTTTACATAAAATGTATAAAAATAAAGACGTTTTTAATGTTAGTTAGTTACTGTAAAGTCACATTTTGTTATAGCATTATAGGGTTAAAAGGAGTCACACCACACACAACAAAAAAATTAAGGTAAAAGTTAGAGAAAGCCAACAAAATCATCAACGCAAGACAATATTATGCTAACACTGTATCACTTTTCATTCCATCTAAAACAATAGACAGATACAGACAGTGACGTCACTATACTTCTTGCTACATGCAAGTTACTACTCAGCTAGAACCTTAAGGCTGATTATCCACCAGATAAGTACTAGGAAGATGAGCGGTGCGCGACGAAAAAATCGACCAATAGGATCGCTTCATTCCGTCTCGCCTCGCCTTCTATTAGTTGATTATTTCATCGCACATAGTTTAGATATCTCGCACATCTCTAATGGATACGCAGCTTTACAGGCTCCAAAGCTGACTGATGATGACGCAGGTTTGAATTGTCTATAACATTTACATAATACATCCATCGAGATACAATACATATAGTCACAATCGTGGCAAAAAAATGACCGAACTAAAACTCGGCGCACGCTACGAATTGCGCAGACTTTTTGGTTAGTTACAAGGTAACCGCGATCCGACTAAAACGCCACGCGATGCCAGAGCTACGATGACAAAGATAACGTTAGTTGTCCAACTAAAGTTGAACACTATGCAAGCGACATAACATCTAAATTGGAGTGAATGTGGCATTGTGAAGTATAAGAACTGATACAATGTATGTACAATGATGCTCGGACGTTTTTTGACTGTTTTCGCTGAGTGATTGTGGCTCTATAGGAAATGTATCTGGATGAATAAATCCAAAAGTATAGAACAAATATAAAAAAAACATATACGAGAGAATAATCTCCAAATTGTTATGATTGTACACTAGTGAAAACACACTTACCCGTGATATCACGTTACTTAAACACAAAATAATCACGAATCAACTCCATGCTACTTACTTTATCACACTTATTATTATAAATGCGAAAGTTTATGTGTATGTGAATGTTTTTTCCACTTCGTGACGGCTAAACGGATTTGGATAAAGTTTGGTTTGGTAGCTGATACCTTGGATTGACACATGGCTACTTTTTATACCGAAAACTATGATAGTTCCTGAGAGCGGGTAAAACCATGGAGCGCTGCTAGTAGGTCGTAGAAAACACAACAGTTTAAAATGTATGCGATAGAATAAGATAACCTGAGTTCCTATATAGTACATATGTAAATACTTTTAGTAGTTTTTTTATTATTCTAGATTCAGTCTAATGTAATAGAAGGAAACTAGATTATGGAAGTAGAATTCAAAATTGTAACTAAAATACTTCATACCGAATAAATTAAAATGGAATGCTTAATTTCATTGCCTTTAAATCTTATCTATACTAATATTATAAAGAGGAAAGATTTGATTGTTTGTTTGTTTGCATTGAATAGGCTCCGAAACTACTGAACCGATTTGAATAATTCTTTCACTGTTGGGAAGCTACACTATCCCCGGTTAACATAGGCTATATTATATTTTCAAAAAAATAGGGATCCTTACTAAAACTCCAATAATGTAACCCAAGGTGTAAAAAAATAAAATTTTCAATTTTGACTTTGCGTGTTTGACATTTCTAAGACAGGACAACGTCTGTCAGGTCTGCTAGTCCAATTATAAACCTACCTCAGACTTAACATTACTTTCAATAATATAGATTCTATAAATTCTGATTTAGATGCTCTAAAGTGCTCTAAAAAGCATCTAATTCAGTATTATTGCTATTCACTTCTATCGTCTAACTCCCTTACTAATAAATATGAAATAGTCTCGTAATAGATAATAAGTCTTTTGTCTCTTTCGATCGAGTTGAAAGAGAGAAAAAGACAGAACACGGAATAAATAATTATTCGGGACATTTTCGCACACACGGTCATCTAACTCTAAACTAAGCAAAGCTTGTAATATGGCTGCCAGAGACTAATATATACATACTTAAATAGATATTAACACCTAGATGTAGAATAAACGCAAATGTTTGTCCTAGGTGGGAATCGAACCCACGCCCCCAAGCGCAGAAGGCAGGTTCACTACAAACTGGACCAACGGGGCTCATTATATTAATTATAACTATTATATTAGGAATAACTGTTCCAAGGCCAATATGCGTTTAATAAGTGGATAAATACCTATATCTTTTTACCCTATTCTGAGTCATATAACCCTGTCTATAAGGGTTGTTGTCGTACCTTGAGCGACATGGTGCAAGGCTCGGCCTCCTCGCCCGCGATCCACTCGTCAGCAGTGAGGCTCGCTTCATCAGACAACGTATCGGGGTAGAGGTCCTCTTGGAACAGTTCCGACTTGCGCGGCACTGTCATTGATACCCCCTGGGAATACAAAGTTTTTTAATTTCAATGGGCGTGACCAAAATGCTGGCGTTTTTCTGGCTCAACATATAAGCTTTGAAATTCAACGTAATGCAGCCAGCGTGCTGGGTACGCTGCCAGCTGGTAGTGAGCGCGAGCATTTGGATTGTGTTTAGACCTTCAACGGTGTATGGGCAGTTAACTGTATTTGTGGTGTTAGTTTTAGCTTGTATTTTGTTTAGTTGATAAAATTTCAAACATAGCGAACATTGCACCGTAAAATAAGACAAGTTTAACATGTATTAAATGTATGTATCTAACCTGACACAATCCAGAGTTATTCAGCCTGTAGAACTTGGCGATCTCACAAGTAGCCACGTCGCAACCTCGCTTCGGCATCATGCCGATACCTAAAAAAAAGGCGTTTTCATTCTACATTACTAACCCATACAGCCAAGGAATGGAACAACCTGCCACTTCCTTGTTCCTTAAGAGATATCCATCACCAGCTTATCAGCCTACCATGTTCTCACTGCTGGAACACAGGCCTCGTCTCAGGGAGAGAGGATGGGCCCTAATCCACCAGGTGGTGAATGTCATGTCTTTGATCTTTTGAGGTTCTTGGACATATTGGTTTCCTCACGATGTTTTCCTTCACCGTTTTTGAAAGACGCCATGGAAAGCAACACATTAAAAAAATTGGCTTGCGTTTGGCCGCCAACTCGCCTGATGGTAAGCGATGATGCGGTCTACGATGGAGCACGTCTGCCTAGAAGAAACCTATTCACTCTCGACTTGAAGACACCCAGATTGTAACTAATTTGATTGTAATTTATTTGAATACTAAATAAGTCGTCATAGCGGGTGTCGTCAGATCGTGAAACACACATGCTACCGCTCGGCCACAGCCGCTTGTAAGAGATATAACCTAGGTATTTTCTAGGGTAGGAATGTGTCTGTCGATGACCCAAATCTAACCAACGCCTTGAAACCGCTGAGCTTGCGCCGAGACGTTGGTTCGCTCAGCTTGTTCTACAGGTATTATAATGGGGAATGCTCTGACGATTTCTTTGACCTCATCCCTCCATCGCGGTTTTACTATCGAACCGGCCGCCATCGCCAAAAAAAACCATCCTCACATTATAGATGCGTGGAAGTCTCGCACTGTTCGATTTGATCGATTGTTCCTGCCATGTACCTGTAAGTTGTGGAATGGCTTACCACCTTCGGTTTTTCCTCCAAAATATGACCTCAATTGCTTCAAGCGAAGAGTGAATAGAGTCCTCAAAGGTAGGCAACGCACCGCCAATGCCCCGGGTATTGTAGGTGTCCCTAGGCGACGGTGACTACTTACCATCAGGTGGCCCGTCGCTTGTTTGTCTACTATTATATATATATAAAAAAATAAAAAATAAAGTTCTGAGTCTGCGTGTTTCATCTTCGACCATATTGTCGCTTACCAACTTAATACAAAAACGGACTTATACGCTATAAAAATGCCTGTACTAGCTTTGACATGTCAGTACGGATATTACTTTGTTTTTTTTCAAGTGGCACGAAACCTTTGTGTGACGACAATGGAGATGAGTTTACCTCTCTGTGGGTCGGGCGTCTGGAAGGTGTTGATGTAGTGGACAAATGGCGGCTCGGGCGTCACCTGTAAATTTAAAATAACTTTAGAACTATGGACGTCCCAGATGTATCTATTTCCACGGTGACTATGTAGTTATACTACAGTATGACGTCACAGTACATGTGCTTACCTCAAAGTACCGAATGACCGAGTCTCCCTTGCCGCAGAGGAAGATGAGGTTGGTATCGGGGTCGTACAGCGGGAACATCACTCCGTTGGACGTATCTATTTCCACGGTGACTATGTAGTTATACTACAGTATGACGTCACAGTACATGTGCTTACCTCAAAGTACCGAATGACCGAGTCTCCCTTGCCGCAGAGGAAGATGAGGTTGGTATCGGGGTCGTACAGCGGGAACATCACTCCGTTGGACGTATCTATTTCCACGGTGACTATGTAGTTATACTACAGTATGACGTCACAGTACATGTGCTTACCTCAAAGTACCGAATGACCGAGTCTCCCTTGCCGCAGAGGAAGATGAGGTTGGTATCGGGGTCGTACAGCGGGAACATCACTCCGTTGGACGTATCTATTTCCACGGTGACTATGGGTTCGCTCAATGCATCCGGGGTGCGTAGAGAATACTGGCGTTCGGACATTCTGCTGAAACTGTGGAAATAAATATTTATATTTAGTATTATGTCAGTAAGGTGTTTATAAGAAATGCCATTTACAAAAATTCAGGTCTAATTTAGCTTAGGAAAAAAAAAACACGTTTACGTTGCACCTACACGAAAATTTGCGTAAATAATTGTTTAAAAAAAAAAAGCCATTGTTGGCAATCCCGTCAACCGCCTGATGGTAAGCGATCACCTTCGCCTATGGATACCTGTAACATCACAGATATTCTGTTAAACTACGTGGCACAATACACCCCAAACACTGTCGTCCTCCCGGGTACCCGGGTATGTCCTAAAACTGCGACCAGAACCACCGGAGGATGGGCAGCAGCGTCCTATTAGTACACGGTTAAACTACTGCGATCCCCAAGCCGTCTGCCAAGCGTGGGGATTATGGCAACACCCTTCTCTAAGAGGGAGGCCTTTCTTCAGGAGTGGAAGTTTACTGGTTAATGACGTGACTGATGTTCTGTTTGAGGTGTATTGTACAGCATCTATAAGCTTACCCTGTGGTGAAGACAAGTCCGTGCTTGAGGAATATCGCCCGGGAAGCCTTGCTGCCCTCGTGCGCCACCGCCTCAGATTCCACCTCGCCTTTACGGGGGTCGATTATCCTGGAATCACAACAAACTCGTTAAAAACGTTGCCATTCAATAATTTAAAGACCAAGACAATGACAATACCTTTAATATTATATAGTAATGGTTGCCTGGAAGAGATCGCTTTTAGCGATAAGACCGCCGCTTGTGACACTAGCTCGTAAGTGTTGTCTATCTGTTTGTAATTTTTATTTCTGGTGTACACAATAATGAGTTTATATCTATCTAAACAAGTTGTTGTCCACAACACTGTTATTGTTAAGTCCTTTCTTAGCAGATCTCTACATAGGAAAACACCCAAAAATACAGGTGTGGCGTTCGGTTTTGGAACGTCACTCTTGGTTATCTGTGGTGAGCTGTCACTTCTGACAGAACAATTCGGCCCGTTTAGAGGGCTAACATACGAAGTGTTATTCTCATTGACATTTTTGCATTACACAACTTTTGTGCTTTTATTTCCCTTCGGCGCTTCTACACTCATGGAGAGGACCTAGGGACACGTTCTTCCCCATCATATCCTTACAGACAGACCAGCGTTTTGATCACATAAAGAATATTTCAGACTCCCCGATAAATCCTTATATATTTCGAAAGCGCTTGGTCCCCATTTCAACTGTTTTACAAACTGCCTTGCGTTATCACGACAGGATGTCACATTATCTTCTGGGAAACTATGCTAGCAGCAGTAGTTATCCAAGACCTGAAAGTAACGGCTGGATACTGTTTTCACCTGATTTTCTTGTCGCGGCAGGTGGTGAGCAGCTTGGTGCCAGTCCAGTTCCAGCAGGCGGAGTAGATGAGGTCTGGATGGCAGTCCAGGGTGATCAGCGCTTCGCCCGTGCCAACGTTCCATATCGCTATCTGGAACATATCATACGGTCTACTCAATAAAAAGAAATACGATTTACTTATTTCTATTCCAGAGGCAGATACTAAAGATGCTGATGATCCATCATTATTTGAAATTTTATTTATTGAGAATCACATCAGCAGCCATTAAACGTCCACTGCTGGATACAGGCCTCCCTCTTAGAAAGGGGTGTTGCCATAATCCCCACCTTGGCAGGCGACTTGGGAATCGCAATACGTTCACTGTGTATTAAAAGAACGCTGCTGCTCATCCTTCGATGGATTTGGTCGCAGTTTTAGGACATACCCGGGTCAATTATTGAGAAATAAAAAGGATAATTTCACTAACATTTATCTCACACACTGCTAAACTAAAATCGATTTCCTAATACAAATAATAGGAATAAAATTAATAAATACAACAAATTGCTGTAAAATATGACAACATAAAATTTGTGTGTCATAAAATTATCAATAGTCATCGGCTTTTTTGCCCCCGTCCCATTGGTCAGTTTACATAAGATAAGTTTAGACCTAAGTCAAAAACACTTTCGTTACAGTTTTCGTCACGGTATGGCTGGATCAATTCAAGCAAATTATGATTCCAGGCGGTTCTGTCGAAGGCCGAACCGCCACTATATTAGCACCACAGACCTTTATATAAATAGACACGAGTTCACATAATTTGCATGTCGGTTGCCTGTCTTAAGTTGAATCAATGCGCCAATAGCACGCCGTATAATTCAGTTGGATCTCCACCGTGGCAGTAGCACGTAAGATATCAATACAAAGATGTAAAATAGCACCACAGTAAAAACTTTTCAAAAGTAGTTGGTATGTGAATGTTAAGATTATTTATTAATAGATTATGTATTTATATATTTTTTTTTATTATGTATTTTTAATGGAGTCAAGCAACCAATAAATCACTCTCATTACGTTATAGTTGGTACAAAAGAATACGGCACGCTGGGTTTTCATACAAGTTGCGCTCGCGCGTTGTCTCTCCAGATATAAGTCTGATGAGAACGCTTCGCATGCGTAGTTAAGTAAGAATCCCAAGACAAGCACATAGTACACTGACCTGGTTGTCGGATCCAGCAGTGAGCAGGACGTTCTGTGCGGTGGGATGCCATAGCACCAGCCCCACACGCCGCTGGTGGTATACCAGGTCCACCACCGGCTCCGTCAGAGTCCGCGACAGACCACCGTCTGGGATCTGCCACACCTGAAACCGAACAAACCACATTAATATCCTAACACACACTGTATTATGTCTTCATCTCTAACTGGGCGTTCTCCTATCAATCACTAAATACCAGGACCATTGCCCCGTAACACAATTTTTTGACGAGCAGTAAACAAGCATATTTTCCGCCTGATGTTAAGCAGATACCACCGCCCACTAGCGGTGTTGACGGCGCTTTCCCAGCCCGGAGATGTGGTTGTAGACACCCTTTTTGACACGCTTCATGGTGATGCTCGGCAAGAAGACACGAAAACTTTACTATTGGTGCAATTATCCACAATTTCTGGTGCAATTTTTGAGTTCAAAATGTAGACTTTTTGATCATTGCAGAAATTGATACCAAAATAATTACTGGCTATTTAAAGAGTATTCTATGGAGACTGACAAATACATTAAAATTTGCCCACAAGAACTTTTATGTAAAAATTGCCACTTTTGCTTGCTATCTATAAGTGAGAACTGCTAAAGGCTTTTGAATACCCAGTGACCATATTTTTATATCTTGTAAAAATACTTCTGCAAGCGTACCGGCTTGGCGCCGCGGCTCAACTCACCAGAGGTAGAAAAGAAATGTCATCAGACCCGTACACCCAGCATCGGGATGAGGGGGAATCTATCAAGACTTGTTCAGCCACCAGTGGAGTGAGGCGGAATCCCTTAAAACCTGTACATTCACTACTGGAATCACCATCACCATCAGCCAGGAGACGTCCACTGCTGAACATAGGCCTCCCCCTTTAACCTCCACACTGAACGACAGCCTGCCTTTTGCATCCACTGGGTGCCAGCGACTACTGGAATGCCAGCCCATAATTCATAGCGCAACATTAGAGATTCTTTCCATTCCCCTCAAGCCCTTTTTTTCTCGACTTTTCGGCTTCCTCCCGCAAAAACAAGACCCGTCTACCGAACATGTGTAGTGACCAGTTACCTTGACGACACAGTCCTCGGAGCCACTAGCGATGACATTGTCGTTGTGCGGACACCACGCTATGTCCAGCACGGGGCCTTTGTGTCCTCCCACCAGCGGGTGATCTGCCGGTATGCGCCCAACCTGGAACAACCAACATAATCCTTTAGTCATGGGGAACTTGTATTTAACGGCGATTTTCGGTTCACCGTGAACGCCTCGGGAGGTCAGCGAGCTGCTTGCCTTCCTGGAGGACACTCCGGCCACCCGGTGACCTCCGCTGCCGGATATCGCACAAAGAGTCGTTCAAGTGTTTCAGTGCGGAGAAGGCCACCTCAACAAGAGGGACATGCATGTAAGGTTTTCGATGAAGCTTTCAATAGTTTTTTTATTACGGTAAATCTAATATAATATATTGAGCACTAGTTTTTTAAAGCTTTTTTTTATTGAGAACAATAATGAATTTATCAATCCTACTAATATTATGAATGCTTTTTTTATTCCACATACTTTCAGTTGACTATTCTGTTTTGGTTTTCCCGGGTAACTAATAAAGTTGCGGTTTTAATGTGTGTGTCGACAGATATATTGGTATTTCCTAGAAAAAGAAAGTAAGTTCAAGATCACATTCTTATATTGGCAGGTGCGCGGATCCTCGTATGCATTTAGAACTGAGTGCAAACAATTCGTGCAATCGCCTAACAATAGTGTGATGGTCACTTTCGCACTAATGCGGTCGTTACTTCAATGATGCTTCAATGTGTTCCGTGCAGATGCTACCCATATCGACAGTAACACAATTAAGACACTTTTTATTCTTCTGGGTTTACGTGCTTCTTCTGCGTCACTTTATTAGGCGAGTTGGTAGCAAAACCTAGGCCTATTCTATATGAAAAATATTGTTTAGTCCAGAGGCCTCAAGGCTAGCTGCTTTAAGCGATTCTGTTTAGGTGATGAGAAGAGTAGCGCGACTGCAAACTGTATCTCGGCGCATTAAGGTTCACGTGATTTCGCCAGGGGTCTTACGGCTAACTCTTAACGCGGGCTCGAATTAGCGTTAAAACAGCGCAGTTAGGAAAAAAAGAATACACAGAACCCGATGTGAAGACAAGTACACCGTCAACGCTGTTTTCAGGCCAAGTTTTTGTCCGAAGTTTTGCGTCGATGTCATTAAGGTTCTTAAAAACCCCTCGAAAATCAAATTTTGAGCATGCCTATGCGAAATACCATTTGTTCGCACCAAGCGTTTTGTCTCCTCTTACTTAATTACAACGGCAAAACAATGGAACGCCAAGCCTGCGTCTGTCTTTCTTCAGAATAGGCATGATGAGTAATATTTTTTTATTACCTCATAAAAAAGCTGATCACAAATAGAGCACATCAACAAAAACAAAATTAAAATTAGTTCAAAAATTAATAAGATATAAGCATTTTAATATAATTTAATTTCATGCTAGACAGAGAGCGCACTATACTGAGCCGTGTCGTCACGGCTCAGGAGCGCCATACAAATGCTATACTAACACACGCTTTGCGAGAAAGGGATAGAACATCCCCTCTTTATCCCCACCTAAAACTTTAAATACTCATATCTCAGAGATTTATCAGCCAATTCAAATTATTTTTTCAATATGTGTAATGTATTTACTTACATTCATCGCTAAGCCGGTTATTTAAAATAAATTAAACATTAGGAATTATCCCTATTACAATCTTGGAGTGTTCAAGTCTAGGGTCAAGTTATTACTGGGTAAACGTGCTCTATCTTCAAATTCAAATTATTTATTTGTCAGAACATAGTAGGTACACATACATATAAAGTAGCATACATGGTCGTAAGAATCGTCGTTCGTTTTTTTAGATATATTCTTCGACCGCATCATCGTATGAGATTATAGAATAGAATAGAATAATATTTATTCACCAAAATAAGTACAGAGGTGCTTAAATAATAGATTTAAAACTTCAGTAGTTGGTGGTTCCGTACTACGTCAGAAATAGGTTGGCGGTGAACCCCAAAGTAGGCACAAGGTCTGTTTCTTGGGGCTCGAGTGCGCGGTTACCAGAAAAAGTACAGTGTAAATTGCTTGAAATAAGAAAATATTTGCTATCAGATCTATATGGGTTACTTACTCTGATACAGTACAAAAACTAGACTGCAAAGATTGCAGTCAAACGTTACCCTAGTCAGATAAAAAAAAAATCTACCACATTTAATTCCATTAATCAGCACGCATAAAGTTCAGTTACTCCTTCGTAATGTATCAACGAAACTGCCAAAAATACTTTCTCTGTATAAAACAAAGTGAAAGTAACAATTACCTAGAGTTTGCACAGAAATAATTAAATGCAGGCCGCGTCGCCGCATCACAATAAATATCACAAGTGGGTCGCGCTCCGCGGCACGATTCACGGGAATACGACTGGATTAGATTGTGCAATTTGCAATTAGAGCAGCAATTCTTCACAACTGATGACTAAGTTTTGACGTAAATGTGTCTCTATCCCCCTTGCAGATAGACACCGCGAGATCACCTACTTTTCATGTCAGTGGCCAGTTTTAATCATTATAATATTAATAACTAGCTGACCCAATCAGTCAGACAGAAATCTCATAGAAATAAGTACTTAGATTTTCCCGAATTTGCCAATTATCCGGGCAAATATTCCAATTTCATTTTTCTTCTAAACCACCCCTGTATAGAGATCTGCGAACATTAGCTATCAGCCAGTGAAAGTCCCGTCAAAAACGGCCTAGCCGTTTCGGTCCATAGGGAACATACAAATCGCCATTGATATAGTATAGATTGAATCTAAATTGTAATGTAGTGAATATCACCGGAAATAAAATGCCAGTAGGAGGCAACACTCCTGACTGAGAAATCTTCAGAAGAGGTTTGGCTGCAGCACCACCTCACTTTGCTGTTCCAACCTTTGATAGTAGAAGATCTAAATTGTCGAAGAAAGGACACAACGAAAATCTTCGCAGCAAAGTAGCAAAAGAAAATAATATGAATGGATTGGACAACGTCGCCAACAAATCAGCGACGCTAATAATAGCAGAGTAAATATAGCCCGGTTTATATCCTCGGCTTGCAGAATGCTAGCGGAATTAAATATTTCCTCTGGCCCACGTGTCGTAGAAGATTTCATACCTCCGAGATCAAATGCTTCCTTTGCACAGGTGTTGCATCATGGCTGAACGCTGGGCAGACGGTATACAATCCAAATTATACAAAGTTATGAGACTTGGTCTCATAACTTTGTATAATTTGGATCCAATATTTGTTGTACGCCAAATGTGTGGTTGAAGAGTTTTCCAGTACTTTTATTTATTTATTTATTTAATAATAGATTAATGAGGATGAGATTAAAATTACGAAGAAGCTGCGAGACAAGGTAAATTTCCTTGTTTCATGCGAACTACAATCTATAATCTTCAAAGCTAGAGTAAAAAGATTTCTTCTAGATCAACATGTTCCATCCTCGGCCACAATGTCGCTTACCATCAGGCGAGTTGGTGGCCCTACATATTAAAAAAAAAACCGGACAAGTACGAGTAGGACTCGTGCTCTGAGGGTTCCGTTAGACGGAACCCTCAGAGCGCGAGACCAAAAAAAAAACTAACTGAAGTTAAAATATTGAAAGACAAACTTAGGTTTGTAGTTTTTTTTTTACTGGGCAAGTGCCTTTAATAACTAAACAAAATACAAGCTAAAACTAACACTACAAATACAGTTAGACTGCCCATAGACCGTTGAAGGTCTAAAGACAATCCAAATGCTCAAGCCCACTACCAGTTGGCAGCGTACCCAACATGCTGGCGGCATTACCACGTTGAATGGCAATGCTAATGCGTTGAGCCAGAAACACGCCAGCATTTTGGTCACGCGTCGCATTAACCAGGCGCTCTGAAAGATTTTTGAAAATGAGGTGAGCTCCCGGTCCCCAAGGGCCCAATGTCTCGACCCCAAACGCCTCAAATATGTAACCACTGCCGAGTTTAGCATATTTGCGACGCTTGTGCTGCTCTGCCGAATTAGCAGCCGCGCCAGCCCTACCCTGTGTCTCAGGAAGATGTGACGGCGCCAAAGTATCGACACAAGTTGCGTCCCATACAAGGGGCCGCCCCAACCTCCAGGGCACAAGTGTCATACCGTCAGGCTTCTTTCCATCGTCACGCGCAAGACCACTCGGTTTGAGCACAGCTGCGACATTGGCGGTGGAAAGTGCCATGCGTATGATGTCGTTCAGGCTAGCGTGTCGGCTAATACGACCAGCGCTTCTCGAGCAAGAGAGACCATGGTGACCGAGCTGGTCAACAGCAGTACCACACTGACAGCGATGGGCCTCACAGCACCTTGCACCCAAGCGTAAGCTGACAGCTAGACGAAATGCGGTTGGATCTAAAAGGCTACCTGTGTTAAAAGAGGGCATGGCTTGCAACCAAAGTCCCGATTCCCAAACAGAGACAGCAAAAATACGAGCGCGATCTGCAATACTAGGACACGTATCTAGTAGCGATTTCCATGCTAGTTCGCACATCGGCCGATCCCACAGTCTCTGGGAAGACAACTTTGAAGTTTGTAGTTGACAATAAGGTTCTTCCATACATCCCAACTACAAAATGTAAGTTTGTAATAGCAAAATAATTATTTTTAAATACCTTCAAATTTATAACTTTCGGATTTATTCCTATATATGTACTATGAGACCTTGCCTCTTGCCAAATTTCATGATTCTAGGTCAACGGGAAGTACCCTATAGGTTTTGATTCCCCTGTGAAATCGCAAAATATACGACACAAAGGAACCCTAAGAGCGCGAGACCCAAAAAAAACTAACTGAAGTTAAAATATTGAAAGACAAACTTAAGTTTGTAGTTGACAATAAGGTTCTTCCATACATTCCAACTACAAAATGTAAGTTTGTAATAGCAAAATAATCATTTTTAAATGATATACCTTCATATTTATAACTTTCGGATTTATTCCTATATATGTGCTATGAGACCTTGCTTTTTGCCAAATTTCATGATTCTAGGTCAACGGGAAGTACCCTATAGGTTTTGGTTCCCCTGTGAAATCGCAAAATATGCGACATAAACGTTCATATCTTTTGATTGCGTTGACTTACAACTTTTATTTTTTTACAGCCGAAAGAAACCGTAGACTCAAGTATTTAGTATAAATTTCAACTTGCTACCTTTACGCGTTCTTGAGAAAAAGGGTCTTGACAGACGGACAGACAGACAGACAGACAGACGGACAACGAAGTGATCCTATAAGGGTTCAGTTTTTTCCTTTTGAGGTACGGAACCCTAAAAACACGAAACTTAATTTTTTCAAGAATAAAAATAATAATTACCGCTTGACCGTCATCTCGCCTGATGTTAAGTGATGATGCGGTCTACGATGGAGCACGCTTGCCTAGAGGAAACCGATTCAATCGTGATTTGAAGACACCCAGATTGTAACTATCGGGGAACACCCATTCAGGCAGCGCATTCCACTAGCAGTTCGCACAATAAAAGTGGAATCAAAGCGCTTTGTACGGGTTTTCAGAATATCAACCATAAAGCGGTGTTGGTGAACTAGTTTGTTTTAAAAGGGTAAGAAATTATAATTTTACAAACGTACGGTACGTTTGCTGAATTTATGGGACTCGATGGGGTGACTAGGACTACTGACTTTAGAGGAGTAGCAGGTGGCAGTGGCTGAAAGCTAGAGGCCTATGCCCAACAGTGGACTAAGATTGGCTAATTATAATGATAAAAAGGAAATTACAGTTATATGATTATTATTATAGCTATATGCTAAGCCTCGTGAAGGAAACAATTGAGATATCAAAATGCCAGAATTTCAATAGAGGTGATGGTTTTCAACTTGCCCATGCGATGCCAAGGATTTAGTTAGGTTGGCCTTAAAAATAAAAATATGCGACCAAAATGCGTTCAAAATACTATACGCAGTGATACAGTGAGTGTGTTTTGTCGGGACTTGTGTTCGAGTTCTAGTGATAACCGTAGCAAAAGACTAAGAGGTAAGATCGTTTTGACTGCACATAACTTTAACTTTTCTGCTAAACACCCGCATTCTTCAGCCTGTCCGAGAACATGGTGCATGTAACTGCGCCAAAATATCGGGAGCTTCATCCACAACCTTATCACGGTAAATATTCCGTTATTAATCATATAAGTAACTGTATGAACAACCGTGATAGTTGATGAAGAATAAATAAAAGCAATGGATGTTGGACAAGGATATACCCTCGAATCGCTGCCCTCGATGGATTTACCTAATCTATTCAATCATTTGGTCTGGTATAAGTCTATGTTTGAGTTATAGCAGGTAAACCTAAATACAGACATAGATAAATATATCCAATATCGGTAATCGGACAGGTTATGAGATCTGATTAAATCCCTGATAATATTACCGACGTCCGAGATTAACACTCAAATATAAATAATAGTCTTAGATAAGTCTAATAAAATGTGTGTTGCAAGTATCATTGCGTGATAATTTAGATACCATCGCATTTTATAATATCCGAAAGATTGTGCGTTTTGTTGGAGGAAGTCGCTTATCGCCATCCGGCTTCCGATATTATATCGCGAATGAAATTGCTTGGTGTTCCAACGTTTGGCCAAAGCGCTATGCGATGTTATACGAAGTATACGAAGCTGGGTCAAACATTTGTTCAACGCATCGCGGGAGATGGCTTGACGCCAAAAGCGATTCGCGCGATTTCAGACACCGTCTGCCTTAACGTATCACATTCAGTTACACGGCATGGAGCACCTTTTTAGTTAGGTTTCGAATTAGAAGCGAGGAAACTGAGATGTTTAATAGTTTGATAATCAGTTCCGAATACAGATACTGTTAAATAAAGCGCGTTTGGTCTTACTCTATGACCCACTTTTCAGTCGGTAACCAAAGGGGTTTCAAAACTGTTTCTTCTTAGACGAATCTCTGGCGTATTTCCACTTCAGGATTATGACGTATGTCCAAAGATAATATAACCACTTGATCGCGCATGTAGTCAAAATTCCCTTTTGCAAAATGATGCCACGTCGGTCGCGGGGGGCAGCTTGTGATTTGAGACTCGACGCGACTCGATGCTTGTGATTGGAGAATCAAAAGTCATTCATTCAATTCACGCCTAGGATTGGCCCCGCTCGAAATAGCTTAGGTTGACATGTTAGAACCTTTGCCCCATGCGGGGTAAAGGATGAGCAGTCAAGTGGTTATATTGTCATTGCGTATGTCCCATGTCCCTTATTTTAACTGAGATATTCGTCTAAGAAACAATTTTGAATATGAACTTCGGCAAAGAAACCCCCGATTCAGCCAGTCTTCTCGGCGGCAAGCACTAATCTGTAATTCTCATGGAGCTCACGTGGAGTACTGCTCCTGTCTTTGGAATACATAATTTGAGCCCCTTATCCCAAGCTCACCGTATACTTAGAGCCACTCAGAATGCGCAAAGACATTGGGTCTCTGTAATCACTTGTCTGTAATCAGTCACACAGCGGGCAATGGAGAGAGCTATGCTCGGAGTTTCTTTGCGCGATAGAATCCGTAGCGTGGATATTCGCCAAAGAACCAGAGTCACCAACATAGCTGTTAAAATTTGCAAGTTGAACTGGCTATGGGCAGGCCACATCGCTCGAAGAAAGGATAACCGATGGGGAAGAAAGGTTCCTGAGTGGAGACCACGAGTCGGAAGACGCAGCGAAGGTAGGCCTCCCACTAGATGAACCGACGACATTGTGAGCGTCGCGGGCATCCAGTGGAGGCAAAAGGCAGGCTGTCGTTCAATGTGGAGGTTAAAGGGGGAGGCCTATGTTCAGCAGTCAGCCTGAAAACTCATCCACAGATCTATGATAATATGCAAATCGCACCCTGTGCGTATTACGCGATCTTTTTTGCCTCACACCTGCAATATGTGGAATGAGGTACTTCATGCGGCATTTCCGAGTCGCTACGGTTTCTAAAAACAACTGTTAATAGAATCTTTAAAGGTCGACAACGTATCTGTGATGCCTTTGGTATTACCAGGTATACATAGTGATCTTCTTTGTTTGCATTATTGGCCGAGAAACAGCGGCACAACAGTGCTCCGCACGCCCTTGTGAACCATATTATCGTGGTAGTAGTAATTGGTACTACATGTTCATCATTATCACAATGAACTATTCAGTATTTATCATCCAGCGTGAGAAATAGTCAACGACAATAACATTGTGGGTCGAAACTATTTTTACGTTTTATATTCATCATCACCATCATCAGCCAGAAGACGTCCACTGCTGAACATAGGCCTCCCCCTTTAACCTCCGCACTTAACGACAGCCTGCCTTTTGCTTGCACTGGATGCCAGCGACTCTCACAATGTCGTCGGTCCATCTAGTGAGAGGCCTACCTACGCTGCGTCTTCCGGTTCGTGGTCTTCATTCCATTTAAGAACCTTTCTTCCCCATCGGTTATCGGTTCTTCGAGCGATGTGGCCTGCCCATTGCCACTTCAACTTCCAAATTTTAACAGCTATGTCGATGACTCTATTTCTTTGGCGAATATCCACGTTTCGGATTCTATCGCGCAAAGAAACTCCGAGCATAGCTCTCTCCATTGCCCGCTGTGTGACTCTGAGTTTATATTATGAGCAGAGCGTTTTATGTTATTCACTTGTATAAAATCAAGTCAATTCTAACCTACTTCTAATTGCAGAAACGATTTGAAACTTAACTAATTACTTAGCAATTATATGTAATTCGGCAGACATAACAATAATTTGGCACCGTCGAACAGATCTAATGATCCCTCATTGGATATGGATAGGTGAAGGTCCCAACGAAAACGGCCCTTGTGATTGACCGGCCCGACCGAACCACGCTGTCTGCATTGACGCAAAGTCGATAAGCACCAGTTAATGAGAATGATACTAACCTAACGTTTGGCATGCTGTAGGTACAGCTATGGGGTGGCTGTTTGTAGTGCTGCTAAGTGCTTAGATACAGAAACATGATTAGCAAAGAATCAGAGGCAGGTAGCATAGAGTAGGAGAAAGTTCCTAACAGTGGGCAAAAGGTGGATGATGACAAGTGTAGAAAGCTCAAAAACTTTATATTACGGTATAATTTCTGTTAAAACCGAAAAAGGTTATATGAATTTCAAAAAAGGTCAGAGCGACCAACTTATTTGTCCTTTTAGGAAATCAGTAATTTGTTTGATATCATCAAATCATCTATAGGAGTTCTAGGACCGTTATTAAAATTGATTCATTTACAACCGAACTCGTAAAGGCTTCAACAAAACGATTTATGGCTGCTAAGGTAACTGACAGAATGACCAACTTACCTGTAGAGTTGGACAAAGAGGGAACTACAATTTTCCATGATAGCATTTCAGTTTTGTTCAGAAATTGCGACTGTGGCTCCCTTTTTTAACTCACACACACATCCCTACATTTAACTCTACATTTAAATTGTCTGCTCTGTAAGGTCCGGCCATATTGGCGAAAAAGTTGACCGGTCTGCCGCTTCCGTATCGGAAGCCAGCCGGTTTCATCTCCAAAACGGGAGAAGCCTGACTTAAGGCCTATTCAGATATAAACATTAAACATATTCACGGTATTTGCTGCCGCTGTTAGGTAAAGGGTACTCTACACTACTAAGGGTACCAAGTAGATTTTGCGTCGATCGCGATTGCACCACTTGCACCATACGTTCCAGCCTTCCATAATCTGCGACATTAGTTTTGTCAGCGTCACTCTCATTCGGAATGACATAAGTGCGACGGGGACCGAAACAATATAGCATGTATAAGAATAACCGGCCAGACGATGATGGAGGAAGAAAAATAAAAAATATGATAGCGACATTTGAGTATGCTGTATTCTGTATTGGATCTATTATGTCGGTTACGCTATAGCCGCGAAAGCTCTACTCGACCGAATCCCGCATATCATATTTCGCTACATGCAGAAAATATCGCCTGTCTGAATAGGCCTTAAATCCAGGTCAATACAGAACCGTGTGTGAACTCGCGCGGTCTATCGTAGTCATTCACATATTCCGTCTCTTTTCTTCAGGTTGACATTGAAGTGAAAATGAAAGAGACGCGAACCCTCCACATGAGCCTGTCACTGACTAGTGATTAATGTCATCATCATCAGCCATTAAACGTCCACTACTGAACAAAACAGGCCTACCTTTTTTTTATGCCATAGGTGGCAACCAAGCAGACGGGCTGCCTGATGGTAAGCAGTCACCGTCGCCTATGGATACTTGTAACACCAGAGGCGTCACAAATACGTTGCCGACCCTTTAGGACTCGATTAACTCGCCTTTTAAAGAACTCCATGTTGTAGCTTCTCGGAAACACCGTGGAAGGTAGCTCATTCCACATATTGCAGGTATGAGGCAAGAAAGATCGTGTGAATCGCAGTGAGCGATTTCCACTGATCTATGATGTGTGGATGAGCTTTCAGGCGACCTCTTAGAGATGCCATCCCCACTATCACGTCACAGGGCTATCCCCACGCTTGGCAGACGGCTTGGGACTCGCAGGAAGTTCACCGCTGTACTAATAGGACACTGCTGCTCATCCCCCGGTGGTTCTGGTCACAGATTTAGAACATACCCGGGTCCAAAAACTAATGTGACTAACTAGTGACTTATGTGTCTCAACACTTTCTGTAAAGTCTGTCTTTCTGTTTCTTTCTGTCTTTATTTTTTGTTATTTATAGCTGTGAAATAAGTTTGTTGATCCGAAGCGCTGAGACAATGATGTAATTGTCTGTATTTTGGCTGGCAAAAAAACTGATCGTGCGTTTTCTGTTGCTATGACAAAATGATTTAAATTCGTGGCATTTTTATAGAATAAGGGGCAACAAGCTACGGGCCACCTAATGGTAAGAGGTCACCGCTGCCTATAGACACCTACAATATCCGGGGCATTGTCAGTGCGTTGCCTACCTTTGAGGACTATTCTACTCTATTTTACCCTTCGTTTCAAGCAGTCCAAATTATACTTCAGAGCAAAACCGAAGGTGGTAAAAAAACGGAAGTTGTTTAAATAGCACTTAATGAAAATACATGTCTATTTATAAAATTGTGTATGATTTACTAAGCAGCTTATTGAAAAGTGTATTTTCTACAGGGTTACAAGAAGCGGTGGTGGTACTAAGTCATGAGGAGGGCATTGTACTCATCTTTATGAAGACCTTTTGCTATGGGACTAACTCTTAAATCAAGACTATCAGCTAAAAATCTTATTAGCATGACTCCCAACTAAATGTTTGGAACAGTTGCTTTTTTTCACTATTTCAGGGTTGGTCCCTCCTGACCTCCTTTCGGCTTAGTACCACCGTTCAGTATAACCCCCCTTTTACCAAAACTAGCTGCGCACGTTATTAAACTGCCAACATTCCAATTTTGAAAATTGAAATTTCGGCAGCGGAAGTTTCACTCGGCTTACTAATTTTTCTACGTCACGAATAGTCAAAATCAGCATACGGCAGAAAATAAAGGAAACCGAGATTGTGATTCCACTGGTTATCTACTACTCCCTTGGAAGTTGAAACCAGTTCATCCAGTAATACTCAGTTCCATTCAAAATTTAATATGCCTAATATACGACTGCTAAACCACTTTTAATGATGCCTCCATAAAAACTACAAAGAGCTAACCACTCCCGTCAATCTCCCGGGAGTAATGACTTCTTATTACCACTTCTAATTAGGCAAGCCAACTACCAAACATGATGGATGGAGCTAGGGTTGCCAGAGCCAAGATTTTTTTGCCATAATTTTTTAGCTACGCAGCAATGCAGCCGCGGGCTTGAAATGTAATCTATATATAACGAGATAGAAGATTTGATTGTTTGTTTGCGTTGAATAGGCTCCGAAACTAATGAACCGATTAGAAAAATTCTTTCACTGTTGGGAAGGTACACTATCCTCGGGTAACATAGGCTATATTATATTTAAAAAAAATAGGGATCCTTACTAAAACTCCAATAGTGTAACCCAAGGTTTAAAAAATAAGACACCCGTGCGAAGCCGGGATGCGTTGCTATTCTCATATAAACCTATAGAGAATGTACCTGTATGTAGAGAATGTAAGGAATGTAGGGGACCAGTAGTGTTGCGGCAGCACTGCTTCGTGCTGCCGAGTTCGGAATTAAGCCTTTAGACGCGAGTGAATCTGTTTCTATAACAAAAAAAATGCCTTTGTCCGGCCCAAAATCCGGTTTACGGACCACAAACCACGAAGGATTGACCTACTAATAACAACGAATATGCGTTCCATTGCGTAGAATTGTACATATTAAACATTTAATATGCACTGTCTCGTACCAAATGTCATAACCTCGGACATGTATGTACGACTCCCACCTGGAGCCTTATCGGGTAAGCCTGGGTGGCGATGGTGCTCGTCTGCCGTGCCGCTCACGCGCATGGAGCCAGCAGGATAGCACGCGATAACACACAATAAGGCCAGACTTACACAATAAGGCCCCTGGATTCGTAATCATTGACAGCCTTCATATTTCGTACGGCTTCAAATCTTGTACGCGGATTTTCGTACGTCCGGCAACCCTGGACGAACTCGTTGACTATTTCTACTAATGACTTATTAGTATTGCAGACCAGTTTGGAGACGTGTCTTCATTTGTAGAGTTTGCGGGGGTCTGTACCGAAGCACTCCTGGCCTAGATATGGCAGGTGTTCTCCACATCTACACATATAAATCCGAAAGTAACTCTAGTCCCTCTTTATTTTTTTTGTCTTAATTTCTGTGAAGAATTTCTTTATTTACTAAGGTGCAAATACATATAGCACGTATAAGGGGCACATAGCACGTATAAGGGGCACATAGCACGCATAACAGATGGCCGATGGGACCGAAAGGTTCTCGAATGGAGACCACGGACCGGTTAGCGCAGCGTAGGACGTCCACCTACGAGATGGACAGACGACATAAAAGAGACCGCAGGGAAACGCTGGATGCAGACCGCTTCCAACCAGCCCTTTTGCAGATCGATGGGGGAGGCCTATGTCCAGCAGTGGACGTCCTACGGCTGAAATGATGATGATGATGATGATGATGAAGGTGCTAAATAATGAGGTACCTAATTGAATGATGTACCTAACCAGGTGCATATACCCCTAGAATGCATAGCATACCCCCAGCGGAATCGTCATAGACGATTCTAACACGCGTTTATATTACAGTTATATGATTATAAGTTGTTGTTGTTTTATGATTATTAACGGGATATTTTCCGTGATAAGGTTGTGGAGAAAGCTTCCGATATTTCGTCGCAGTTACATGCACCATCTTCAAAGGTGCCATGGTAAGGTTGCCTGGAAAAGGTCGCTCTTAGCGATAAGGCCACCGATTTTTGCACTAGGTTTAGCTTTTTCTCGTGTTTAAAAAAAAGATATTTCAAGGAACAAAGGATGGATTCGAAACCATCGAAAAGTTAGCTTCTTTCAATTTCCTCTAGATGTTACTACGGCCCTCCTGGAGCGGCGCGAGGCGTCCAGGCCAGCAACTGGCAACATTGCACACGTTGCGCGCTTTTCTCGGCTCGAGTGGGCGGGCCCTCGATTTCCGCGCGCTGCGAATTACCTAACCCAGGGCGAAAATAGAATATTTGTCAATAATAATCGGGATTAAAATAGCGGCTACGGACTATTACAACTGTGTTATTCTAATGAAGAGATTGTTTATCTATGGCAACGTTCGTTTACCATCGCCTGTTATGGAAGCGATTGAAATTTGAAACGGGAATGATATTGCCTCAGATTAGACAAACTAGGGAGATATGGTAAGGTGGCGTGGTGCAAAGTAATTTATCCAAAGTATTTACATACGAATATAATCTATACCTCTAAAACATTAATTAATTTAATATAAACTATCAATAATTCAATTAAACATAATATTCTTATTATCTAAATTTAATTAAACTAATATAATATATTATCTTTAAGTTATTACCATTGAAGAGCACTAGATATCGCGACACAGGGAATCCTATAGCGATAACTAGCGACTGCTAATTAGTAACTTGCTACATTATAAATATTAACATGTTAATATTAATTATAATCCATAAATTTAGTGTTCATCAAATTTTTATTAATGTTAAAACTAAATATTGTACTAGATATTGATAGTGGCAAAATAATTTTTTATTATTTATTATTATTATTAAAGTGCAAACGCATCATTACGCTTTGGCTGGCTGATTTAGATCACGTTTAATGCCGTTAGTTGAACTCACAAACCAGACGACACTGTCGCCCTTTTTTTGCATGTGGACTATTAGTTCGTTCATTGGTGTTGCTAAAAGTTTCTTAGTGTGTGTTAATAATAAGTAATTGAGCCGTATTTACAGTTTTTGCGTTAAGCGGTTTAACGGTATTGTGATTTTTTCATGAGAAAACGGTGACGTTTGAACGTGAACTATAATTGGTACTATAGATCTTCATTGTTTGTCTGATCTGAGCAAGAACGCAGGGGGGTATATACAAGGGCCACGGAAAGATGAAATTGTATGAAAATGACATTAGCTTGAGAGAACATCTCTCAAGCGAATGTCATTTTCATACACGTAGTCTATACTAATATTATAAAGAGGAAAGATTTGATTGTTTGTTTGTTTGCATTGAATAGGCTCCGAAACTACTGAACCGATTTGAAAAATTCCTTCACTGTTGGGAAGCTACACTATCCCCGGGTAACATAGGCTATAATATATTTTCAAAAAAAAAATAAGGATCCTTACTAAAACTCCAATAATGTAACCCAAGGTGTAAAAAAATAAGATTAACAATTTTAACTTTGCGTGTTTGACAGTTCTAAGACAGGACAACGTCTGTCAGGTCAGCTAGTTTTTAATACAAACAGAGGGACTGTTTGCGTCGGGGGTTAAAATGGTTAGACGAAAAACCACATTCGCAAAACGAATCGGTAGAAGAGATTGGCGCAGCGTTCCTTCACGAATTTACTACATACGATTATAAATAGCACAGTCATAAATAATAATGCTATTAGTAGCGTACGACGTGCGATTAGGTATTACAGTGCGACACGGGTCATAATGAATGTCGATGAGGGCCTCAGATCGGACAAGCAAAGGAGATGTGGTAAGGTGGCATGGCGGGTGCGCATCGGGCTTGGTGCCATTAGCCGAACTCTCCCTGGGGTTTTTTTACAGGGTATAATCCACAGAAAAAAATAATTGTTTAAATTAGAACGGCTGTCTGGCATTTTTGTAAGAAATTTGTTGTAGCCAGTTGCACCCATATAAACGAAACGTCAGTCATTCGAAATCAGTCAGCAACTGTGATGCGGAGTTCGACGCGTTGATCTAAATAAGAATGTTCAATCAAGGTTCACTCGTAATCATACAGATTTTTATTCTCATTTCCGTTCTATTTACTTCTCTTTTCTGTGGTATAATCCAACACAACCTGCACTCCAATTTATCTTGGGAAGATTTCCCCATCTGTAAGAGGTGTAATTTCACTTTGGACCACATTCGTTGTGGTCCGTGTCGCGGCGTAGAAATGAGATGTTATTTGTAAGTCATTCCAATCGTACAGCCAAATATCGGGGCGTCTTATCGGTTACTCATATGCACTAGTCATGTTTCATTGTTTTCTGATTAGTGGTGATATATGATCGTTGTATGGGTCATTGTGACACTGGTTTCTTGCACTTTTGTTCCATCATCAAATCGGAACGACGATGTTCGCCGAAGAACCAGGGTCGCCGATATGGCTATTAAAAGGGAGAAAAAGCCAGCTTTCCATTGAAAAACCATGAGATTTTGGCGCAATTTGCGAATTTTCTCACATACTTAATTTACAACAATATGTAGGGTGTGTGTTTGAGTTTGTATTCTAATTATTACTAATTTAAAGTCCTTTTCATGAAAGAAGTCCCACGGCAAACAGCGGAACTAAATTTCCATGTTGTAGTTGTCAGGTGTTGTTACTGTGTTTGGACGCTAGTGAGATTTTTATTAATTTTCCATCGTTAAAGAGTCGTGTACGATGCCAAAAGTTGTTAAAGTTCTACTCGAGAAATGATACTGATAGTGATTGATACGCGATGACAGCGCCGCGTCTGGGGGACTTCAAACATGAAAAGCACTCTATTTGGTATTTTACTTTGTAATAAAAAAAAATCTGATTAACAATTTGGGCTCTATTTTACAAAAAATCTTGAGATTGTTGCATCGAGCGCAATGTGAGTTAAGAGATAATAAATTATCTTTAAAAAAAAACGGACTTCAAAACACCACAAAACACAAACATTCTAAGTTAATATGCCACTACAAAGAAAAAATTATATATTTACACGGATTTTGAAGTCGGGCGGGAACTATGTTTTATTGTCAAACTTAGATATAAATTATTCAAAATATTTTTTGTAGTTTTTCCCGCACTAAATCCGTGTAAAATATTATTTTGTAGTTACTTAGAATGTTTGTTTTGTGGTTTTTTGAAGTCGGTTTATTTAAAGATAATTGATTTTGTTTTTTTTTGTGAAACAACTATATGGAATGCTTAGTCTTCTTTAACTCAGTTCGGGCCGAACAACTAGTTTATCTATAGATATCATCCATACATGAATACCTCCTTGTTTTGACTTGAACAAAAGACAAAACAAAAGTATTGTAGTGATTTTTTTATCGCGAAATTCGTAGGCGCTCCAGTTATTATTTCAGCTGATTTAAAAACTACTGTATAACTGTACCCTAATTAATGAAATTTTTGGGACCACCTCGAGGGTTTCTTCTACATGATAAAAATGAAACACGCAAATTGGTTTACAGGTGTCGGCGTAATAGCTGTACATAAATTTAAAAAATACATGAACCCGAATTGTGAACCTTCCTTCTTTTTCGAAGTCCGATAATGAAAGAAAATTGTGTCAATTTATTTATTGCAATAAAGACAGTGCGAGATCGTAAATCGCTTTAACATAACATTAAAAATTCTTTTGAGTAGTGGGTACATACCGCAGAATTCTTTGATTCTTGATTTACAGTATTTCTTATAAATTATTCTGTTCATTCGTAAAAAGCTAATAAACAAGCTCGCATATTTAGCGGCGCTTTAGATATGTGAAGTTTTATTTGAATTTTACTCAGAAAAAAAATCGTCCATTTGATGACTTTTTGATCATCTCATTTGCAGTTGTGTGCCGCTCAATATTGAAGTGTGAGTTTGTAGAACTAGTAAGAATATTATGTCAGTGTGTGCAATACGTGTTTACCTCGCCCCTTCAGGTTTTGGGAGATTTTTTTAAATCCAAACTAGGTATCCTCCTAATATTATAAACGCGAAAGTTTGTATGTATGGATGTTTGTTCCTCTTTCACGCTGCAACGGAACAACGGATCGACCTGATTTTTTGCATGGGTATAAGTTCAAGAGCCACAGAGTGTCATCTATAGGCTACTTTTCATCATCATCATCACCATTATACATCACTACACGGGTGAAACCGCGGGGCGCAGCTAGTGTATTATGATCCAGGTTATACCCGTGGACCAACTAGTTGTGCAAATGCAATAAGGCGTAGAGGTCCACTAAGAAAGTATTTTGTGAAAGGGCTGAATTAAGTAAGGGGAGCAAAACGGGTTGTATATAAAAGTTTACGCGCATGAAGTCGCATGTAACAGCTACTAAATGTATAATTACTAGCTGCGCCCCGCGGTTTGTAGTGATGAAAGTGATGAGAAATGGTGATGATGATGATGATGAAAAGTTGCCATGTCACTCTCTGGCTCTAGAACTATACACATGCAAAAATCAAGTTGATCCGTTGTTCCGTTGCAGCGTGAAACAGGAACGAACATCCATACATACAAACTTTCGCGTTTATAATATTAGTAATTATTTAAATGCGAAACATCGCCAGCCAGGTTGTGTAGGGTCATCATCGTCATCGTCAGCCTGTAAACGTCCACTGCTGAACAAAGGCCTCCCTCGTAGAGAGGGGTGTTGCCATAATCCCCACGCTTGGCAGGCGGCTTGGGGATCGCAGTACGTTCACCGTGTACTAATAGGACGCTGCTGCCCATCCTCCGGTGGTTCTGGTCGCAGTTTTTGGACATACCCGGGTCCACCGGGTTGTGTAGGGTACCTACTAAACCCCCTCGGTGGCCTGCCTCTGTGCCTAACGGAGTGATTTGCATAGCAAGTACTTTGCATGAAGCTACACTACCGGGAAATCCTCATAGCATTTTCCCCTCCTTCACACCTCATCATCATCATCAGCCAGAAGACGTCCACTGCTGATTAACCTCCACACTGAACGACAGCTTGCCTTTTGGATCCACTGGATGCCCGCAACTCTCACAATGTCGTCGGTCCATCTAGTGGGAGGCATACCTACGCTGCGTCTTCCGATTCGTAGTCTCCACTCAAGAACCTTTCTTCCCCATCGGTTATCGGTTCTTCGAGCGATGTTAACCTTCACACCTACACTAATCTAAATCACGACATGACAATGGTGTCCATCAAAAGTAAAGATAGTCATCAGATAGCATACTTTTTAACCCGGAAAATATGAAAAACCTGAGTAATTGCGGGAAAATCTAAGGGCACAGATACTAAGTCCTCAATCCGCGAGTGAATCGGTTTCTTTTAGGTGAGCGTGCTGCATTATAGACCGCATCATCGCTTAACATCAGACGAAGTGGCGGTCAAACGCAAGCCTACTATAAAATAAATAAAAGCTGTTAAATATATTAAAATTTCATTACATTTCGTGTAAGGAAATTTCTTCAACTCAATCGATATCTACAAAAACAATGTCACAAGCAAGGACTTTCTTCATTCCAAAGACCTCGGAGGTCTTTCGTTAACTATAACTCGAGGTCATTACTAGTAAGGTCTTTCTTTGTCCCACTTTGTTTATTACCGCAAGTCTCGAGATTGCCTTGGATATATATTTTATCCTAAATTCCTAGAAGGTCTTTCTTTGTCCTAAATGCTAGTAATACCTCGTACTAATTTTAACTACTTTAATAGGTAATCTGTGGTAATGTTCGAAATTACCCTGAATCCTCTAAATTGCATCGCCTTGGATCTATTTTGCGCCGGCGACGCGCGGCGCGTACGTCTCTTTATAGTATTTACTGGCTTCGGCGCGAACTTGACACGGTGCCCTTATGACGTATCGAGGTCTTTGGAAGCCCTTTTAAGATGGGTCAGATAAAACCGCGAGGTGCTGCCAGTTATTATACAAATCATCATAATAATATTATAAATGCTTTGATCGTCTTCGATCGTACCCTTTGGGTACGGAACCCTAAAAAAGGGCCAAATATTCGAACACCATGACACTTTTACTAAACACAAATATTGATTTTCTGATCAGTCATGATGCCCCCCAACCATAGGTAACGGGTTGACTACTCTTTACGCCACACCCTGTCTATGTTTCCTAGGAAATGTATGTATGTATTTCCTATTAGCTATACATTTGTCTTCGGGAGCCCATCAGGAGTCCGAGGAGACAGAGTGGTCAGGTTCGAAATTAGTGACAGATCAAACACAGAGTCCTAGAGTGTATCCCGAATTTATCACATTGAATTGATGATTTGGAAATGGATAGAATTCCTATAGGAAATATAAATATATACAAATTTACATATATACAACCAAATCAATAATCGTATAAAATTGTAATGTATTTTGTTGTTGTTGTGTTGTGTAATTGTTGTTGTATTATTAACTGTCCGAAAATAAATTATTTATTATTCACATAATTAATTTTTCTTCTTAAAGTTTATTATTGTTATATGCAATTTATTTGACGTATTTCCAATTGATTTTAGGCATTGTATTAATTTCCTAGGAATTCTATATAACGACGGATTACATACATTCCCGATAACATTACTATTCCAACTACATGTAAATAGTGTGGTGTTGTAAACCACGGATGTCCAGTAGCATTCCTCTGTACCCGGCGCGCCGGTACCGTCAGACCGTCACCGCACGCGCATTCCTGCCGCCTGTGTCACGGGAGCTTTTTGTCGCGTGCCGCGGGAATCGTAAATGAGCCTGCGTATGCGCAATATACGCGCGAACGGATGCGCTGTGTATCTGTCTGTCTGTGGCATCGTAACTCCCAAACGGCTGAACCGATTTCAATAAGGTTTTTTGTTTGAAAGGTGACATGATCGAGATGTTCTTAGCTTTAATTCAAGGACTTCTGTTCAGCCGTTTGAACACTACCAGCTCTTTTAGCATGTTTTTCCTCCCCAATTTGACTGATTTATCATCATCGTCAGACGTCAACTGTTGAACATTTTGTATTTTTCTAAAAATCAGGACTATATTTTTTAGTTGTTGGTGACTAAATAATTTAAAAAAAAAACTTCTACGGTCACACCTACAGTCAAATACCCCATTATCGATGAAGTTGTCGGTAACTCGGTAGGCTCGAGTCAGAGTTCGCGCCATTGTCGAGGTGTCATTGTTCTCCGTATCAGTTGCACAATGTGATACGCGATCGCATTGTTACGCTGATAACGATTCACACTATCTTATGTAGTTATGTACTAATAGTTATTAGTGACGGTTGGCGGGTGGTATGCATCACGTCGTCGTTTCAAACTTTAGGGGTCGCGTAGGTATCATGAGGGTCGCGTAGGTTTGATGGAGGACACATGAAGATTTATAGACCAGGGATCCTCAATTTTTGGAAAAAAGAAGTGTAAAAAATATGGCCAAAATCGTTCTTACTTAATGAATGGCCCCCTCTAGTCGACGCATGTTTTTTTGCAACGTATCCTTGAGCTGTTAAGCGTGTTATAAAAAATCAGGACAAAATGATAGGTTATCGGGACGCGGGACAATATCATGAAAATCGGGACTGTCCCGGTAGAGTCGGGATGGGAGGCAAATCTTGGCCTTAAATTTATTTGTCCAATAATTTTCCACAAAAAAAAACATATAATTTGGAATAATTTTTTAAGGGTGGCAAGCGCAGCGTAGGACGTACACCCACAAGATGGACAGACGATCTAAAAGAGACCACGGGGAGACGCTGGATGCAGGCCGCTTCCAACCGGCTCTATTGGTGATCGATGGGAGAGGCCTATGTCCAGCAGTGAACGTCCTATGGCTGAAATCATGATGATGTTGAAAGGCATATCTCTATTGTTAGTCTGATCTGGGGAGGTAGCTTTTACCTTGGATTAATATATGTATATAACGTAATATATACATAGGCTACTTTTTATTCTGTAATATTGAAGGTTCCAGTAGGATAGCAGGTGAAACCGCAGGGCGCTAGTAGCTTATATTTTTAAAATGTACAGTATTGGTAAACATTACGGATATGGTTATCTGACATTCTAGTCCCATATATAAGATAAAAAGTACTTTGGACACAAAGAATTGTACGTAGTACATAATTATAGATCGATGTTTGGGCATGACTCACACAGCGAGGATTCTATACACTTACCTTTTTACAAATATTATGAATGGAGTTACATTGTTTATTTTATTAAAAAGTTGTTGTTAAAAGAACTATAAAAAATAAACCAGCAAAGTACGAATCGGGCTCCAGCAATGAGGGATCCGTACCACCACAAGATACAAAAAGTAATGCAAAAAAAGGCAGGTGGTCACCCATCCAAGTACTGGCCCGCATTGCTTAACTTGGTGATGAATTGAAATTTGACTGAAAAATGACTCGCGCTCGGCCATTATTTATCATTTTCTGTTTTACATAAGAGTGTGTACTATTATCATGCCAAGTGTGATGCTTGGACATATTACAATTTTTACATAAAGTAAAAATTCATTTAAAAAATTTCTAGTATGCGGACCCCCATTTTGTATTTACTTTTTGACTTTATTATTATTTCTTAGTTAATCCGCTGTATTAAATATTCTGTGAAAATTTCAACTGGCTGAAAGTTTTAAAAGGTCAGACGGAAGGACAGCACAATCACACAGATAATTAAATTTTTTAGGGTGCCCGTTTAATTATTTACATTTTAACTACATTTTGATTGTTTGACATTTTATGTAAGAATATTTTAATAATAATTTGATTTTTATTTGATTGTATAATTATTATTACATTGAAATTTTAATTAATTAGAAGTAGTGTAAGTGTTTAAGTTGTTAGTAATTTAAATTGAGTATGTACTGTATTTTTTTTTATGTGACTATATAATATTTAAATTGTGAACATATGAGTAGTTTACATGAAATAAATTTATTAGTAAAAAAAAAGACAGACAGCATAGGTAGAGTAATAAATGAAAAAGAAAATCAGAAACAAAAACAAGGATGATCAAGGAGATCTGCACAAGCTGGACATTCATGATTGGCATAAATATGCGCAAGATAGGGAAGAATGACGTCTTTTAGTAACGGAGGTCAAGACACACTTTGGGTCGCTGCTTCAGCATAACTAGTATGATATAATAAACAATTATATGAAAAAGAATCAGAATGAGGATATTTAACAAAGAACCACAGCAACATCGCTGCTAAATTGCAAGTTGAAGTGGCAATGGGCAGCCCACATCGCTCGAAGAACTGACGACTACATTGTGAGAGACGGGGGCATCCAGTGGATGAACATGACAGGCTGTTGTTCAGTGTGGAAATCTAAGGGGGAGGCCTATGTTCAGCGGTGGATGGCTCCTTGTTACTCGATACTCAGCAGTCAAGTCATCGAGTAACAAGATATGAGGGCTGGATAGTGACATGTTGATACTTCCTGTGAGATTGCCTACAAGTTTTAGTTAAGTTAAATAAAATTTTCCGTGGCTAAATGCTCGAAGTATTAGGCAACACTAGATTGACCGACAATATTGTGAGAGTCGCTGGCATCCAGTGGATGCAGAAGGTAGGCTGTCGTTCAGTGTGGAGGTCTAAGGCGGAGGCCTAAGTACAGCTGTGGACGTCTTCTGGCTGATGATGATGAATAGACAAAGAAGCATTCAGTTCAGCCCTATATTGAATATTTTTCTCTACCAAATATTTTGTCTATTATAATGATTTCTAGGTTTTTGAATTATAACACAACTAGCGGTCCGCCCGAGCTTTGCACGGGTATAGATTATAGTCTATGTCACTCGGGGATAGTGTAGCTTTACAACAGTGAAGGAATTTTTAAAATCGGTTCAGTAGTTTCGGAGCCTATTCAATGCAAACAAACAAACAAACAATCAAATCTTTCCTCTTTATAATATTAGTATAGATAAATATAAATAATAACTTTTTAGATAAATATATCTAATCACTTAAGAGCCCTCTCACATTTTTTGTTACTTACCTAAAAGTAGTTTTCGTAAAACTCTCGGAAAACTTTGAGAGTGAATTTCTTTAAATTACTGACATAAAATAAACAATTTTAATGTTATGATTTACTTGTTTTATATTTGTCTTGACAATTACGGCTTTATTTTTCATTTAATCCCGAAAATACAGATACCTAAAATTGAACCATGCATTTTGTAATAAGGCATTAAAATTGGATATTTCAGTTATCATTTAAATACAATCATATGGATGTGGGGTCCAATACAATATTGACCAAAAAAATTGACATCGGTTTACCTTGATGTTTATAAATTTACAACACATTTTAGATATTATATTAACAAACTTTATATCCTGCAATAAAATGTCATGTCTAATTTCACTTGCAACAAAATATTATCTAATTTAGATTACCTGGTTGTAGTCTACTTTTGGTACTAATTTAAAGTCTTTTTTTTTAATGCCATAGGTGGCAAACAAGCAGACGGGCTGCCTGATGGTAAGCAGTCACCGTCGCCTATGGATACTTGTAACACCAGAGGCATCACAAATACGTTGCCGACCCTTGAGAACTCTATTAAGTCATCATCATTTCAGCCATAGGACGTCCACTGCTGGACATAGGCCTTCCCCATCGATCTCCAAAAGGGCCGGTTGGAAGTGGCCTGCATCCAGCGTTAAAGCACTAATTAAAAGTGCTGACCCGATATTCAGTTTTAAAATATCTTTAGATATGACCAACAAACAGAGCAATTAGAAACAACAAACACTGTTGCAGATAGCATTGGCTGAGTTCCCATAACAGGTATACGTAACCATGCTGTTATTTACAAAGTGAGGCTTGTTGTTTTTACTTATTGACTATTGAAATACTTAGTACTAAGCAGGCATAACAAAACTTACTGGTTCACACAGTTGTTTTTTGTCCACTGATAAGAGAATTATTTAATGTAAGGGTTGTTTTTTAGTTTTAAACTGGATTTGGAAGATTTTCTACACAAGAGCTTTCTTGATGTTCCGTTTAGAACCCATTACGACTGAAACATCAGCCTTAGCGAAGTCATTTTGGGGTTTTATTATCTGAATGAAAACTTTAAATTACAGAGTGAAGGCGACTCACCTTATTGTGTGGTAGCACGATGAAGGCACCGCCACCCGCCGACTCGACGATAATCGCCAGGAACTTGGGGTTCACCGCACAGAACGTAGAGTCCCACGAACTCTTCGACACTCTGATGTTATCATAGCACTGCTCCCGCTTAAGGGCCTGCCCGTAAACGTGGCGGAACTTTGAACTACGGACCACTCTAAACGACATCTGCAAGCCCAAACACCACACACTTCAACAATAATAACAAACAAACTATTTATTCTAATAATTTCACTCAGTAACATAACCTATACACTCCCACTGTGACCTATATTTTGACACTACAGGATATAATTGAATTGACTCACGTTTTAGTTAAAAATTGATCTATTGTATAATAAACTAATAAATACTATGAAAACATTTGAATAATATAACTATAATTGAAAATCAAAACTGAGAGCTACTAAGGATCGTAGGGAGGACGGTTGGAAAACGAGCAAACTCCATATTTGGTAATGCCTACTAAAACTTGTTGATATCTTGTGATTAGCGAAAACAACTATAGAAATTTGCATAGGATATGATTGCGATTAAGGTACGCCGACTTAGAAAAATTATAGAAGAATTTAGAAACGAAAGAAATGGGAAAAATAAATCCTTTTGAGATAATTTCCTAATTATTTGGAACGCATTACTATACTTGTCAAAAAATTGTCAAAAATGACGTATATTTGACATTTACAAGCAGCGTTCAGGAAAAAAAATCCTAGAGCCCGAAAGGGTTTAAAAATACCCTTTTTCGTCACATTCAACAACAGCTTGTAATATGTTTAGGGACCTCAAAAAGTAGATAAAAATTAATCCAGTCAGGCGAAAAATTAAACTAGCGGACGCCCGTAAACGGGGAAGTTTAAATTTTGGTTGGTTTAATTTTTCTCTTAGTGGCGTCTCTGAATGGGGTTTTTACGTTTATCTTTTAATCTGGAACCAGGGGTGCCGTAAACAACCCCTGTGACAGTAAGTACGTCACTTTATGCATCTAACCAAGTTCTTTACTTGTTTCGAACTGTATATATGATAAGTTAAGCAACGCGGTCGGTACTTGGATGGGTAACCGCCTACGCGTGATATTGTTTTTTGCACTACTTTTTGTATCTTGTGGTGATATGGAACCCTTAGTGCGTGAGCCCGACTCGCACTTGTCCGGTTTATTTGAAATCTCTTTTACGAACTTCTTAAATGTGTCAAAATGCGTTTTATCTATATTTTCTGCCTTCTGTACTGTACAGAGACTGTACATTGTACAAGTCAAGTCAATAGGGAAGTGGTATAAGTGGTACAGTGCGGACCCTGGACGCGAGATACAGCATGAAACGAAAAACTTACTAGATGCACCAAGTGACCTACTATTTATGTATTGAATGTGACTCACAGATTACAGGGATAGCGACGAAACCTAAAATCAAATTTCTTTGGCGACGAAATAGCGAATGTGACGAAAAGGCGTCAGAACCAAAAGAACGGCGCTAATATCGTGAACTTTGACGATTGGAATCGTGAAAAGGGTTAGGTATGAATAAGTACTCATTGTTAGTATCTATTACTAAGGAACCAAGCAATCATACACTAGTCTTAAGTACAGTTGTTCACTAACATATTCTACACAATGGCCAATGGTATCCACAGGATGCTGAACTCCCGTTATGCCTTGGCGTAGATGTTAAGACGACATTGGTCTCTTTTTGTAGTAATTGGACTGATAAAACATTAAACCGTGAAGCGGAAGACTTTCAGCAGCAGTGGGATACGTCCCACTGCTGGAGTAAGGTCTCCCTATCCAGGGGACGAGACAGGCTGCAAACTATAATTATGTATTGTTAAGTCAACTTACTTTTGTGTCACTTTGCCGTGCATTAGTTAATTGATGAGACTGAGCGTGTAAACTGTGACACCTTTCTCGTCTCATACGCTGTTTGTTGGAAACCGGGGCCCTTTTGATATCCCGAGGAGAAGTAAAGCTATTGTGTCTCTTGTGTTCCTGTAAATTCTGTAAAGTTAAGCACTTGGATAAATGCAGAGTAAGAATAGTCTACATTAGATCAAAAAGAAAAGCTTACTTTATCGACATCCATGACTGATTATGTTACAAATAAGCTGCTTTTTCTTGATTAACTCTTTATGTCCTGTTACACGCTAATTATTTCACACAATCTTTATTATATGGTTTTTACGACCTAGCTAGAAAAGGAAAGTTCTAACAATAACTGACATTAAAAAATAATTTGCGTGTCATACAAATGTTGAAAAAAAAACATAATTGTCGGGTAGTTTTGAAAATTATTGTGTTCTATCCACAGTGTTCTATCTCTGAATCTATGTATCTAGCCACAGTATCTAGCGCTAGCACCTCCAAAATGTTATTTTTTTCTCAAAATATGTTTTTTTTTAAACCTATGGACTTTTGAGTTGTCATTGTCGCTGTTAAATTAGCAGGGTACTGTCATTAGTACATCTGTGGTCATGACTATTGTCAATCTGTCAAACCTGCAAAAGGTTTCCATTGTTGCCAACTTAGTGCTTTCAGTATTAAATCTAGGAAAATCACAGATCTAGGAAAATCATTGATATACTGATTCAATACTTAAAATTCAATTTTAGTGCCCAGTTCGTAACTAACAGACGTGTAGATTTGGTACGCCGGACCGCCGTCTGACGGTCTGACCAATAAGAGAGAAACCGAACATTTTATCTTTCTCACTCGTTGCCTTTTTTAATCAATAAATAATATACTGATACACTGTTTTAAACTGTCACAGTAAATATCCCGTAAATAATCATATAACTTCAATAAATAATAATCAGAATAATTATGTCCATAATAATTCTATATGAAGGTTTTAAATATGGCCTATCTATAATTGGGGGGACCAAGCTGTCGCTACGTAGGCAGGCCATATTTTGCAAAGAATACTCTTAATGCAAAGTGAAATCTTGAACCTTACCTTCATTTTAAAATACCTACCTATTCAATGATATCCAAAATAAGAGGTTGTAACGAAAAAAAAACTTTTCATCCCCATTTCACATATATATATACACAGAGCACCCCTAAAATGAAAAAAATATTGTTCTTTTAATTTTAAACTTAAGATTTGTAATAAAAATTGCATTTAGCAAAGTTTCATGCACTATTATTAAAAACTATAACAAGTATAGGGTTCAAAAAAATAGGCCAGATGGACAGACGGCCAGACAGATGAACGGACAGAACGAACTTATGATATTTCGGAGACACATTATCAAAATTCAAAATTAAATTTAACTTATCCATGGCCGAAATGGCCAACTCCACTTATCACGTTTAGTTAATTTATTTTATTATTGTTAGTTTAACTTTTTTCATTATTTTTACTTCATATTAATATGTACCTATTTAATTATTAAGAAACAAGTAATGCATGCTGTGCTTCCTTTAAAAGGTAACACATTTAGCTAAGTTCATTTATAAGATTTCAGTGTATGTAATAATGTAGTTATCAATGTGAAGCCTTAATAAATAAATAAATAAAATAAATGATTCGTATGAACTTATGAACGAACATATCATTGTAGGACTACGGAACAGTAAAAAGGAAGAGTTTTCGACAATTTTGCACAGGCAGTAGTACATTTACAAGGTTTTATTTTGGTGGTTTTCGTAGAAAGCAGCTGGCAGCACTGCTTATATCACCGACCGCTGGCTGTCGAGAGTTTTGGCGCCAACGTGGAAAAAAACATATCGGCTCGTTGTATTATTTTCCTAAACTTGTGTGTTTGACTTATAATAATGGTGGATTGTTATTTATTAAGAGCTTGTGAACATGTTAAAGTGTGAGCAAGTGATATAACGAAGCGAAACAAGTATTTTCGTGTTAATTCGGTATGTAAAGTTTTTTTTTTAGTATTTTTTTTATATTTTTATTTCGTAGATAAGGCTATTTTAAGAAACTAATTTCAATATTTTTGATTTCTATTGAGTAGTTATTTCACAATATTTTTTTGAAAATTGAAATTATGTGACGTCGCCATATAGCACAAAATTTCGTTGCGTTGAGAAGCCTAAAAAAGCACCCCATATTGGCAGCCCTGAAAAAAACCAGACAGTCAAACCACAGAAATGAAAAAATATTCTATTCTGTGTGACGAACAGTGTGTCAAATATATAATATTTTTATTCTTAAAAGGCACAGAAAATAAAATGCTACAATGTGACGTCATTTAGAGGACAATGAAAGTCGAATGATTTCTTAGTTTTATGTTAAAATAAATGGCATCTTATCGTTTTAGAAGGTCGGAGTAGAAAAATAAGGGTTGGTAACATAAAATCTCGAAATGGTTTTGGAATTGGCATAGGTGATATTTTTTTTGCATATCGAATTCCAAAACTCCATAGAAGCCTCTTGTAAAGCCTCTAATAGGGTATTTGACTACTTTTGGGAAACTATTGCACATTATTGTCTGATATAAAATAATGTATACTGCATTTATATTTTCTGGATATCAGTCGTATTTGCGATATAAATCGATGTTAAAGTTTGAATAAAAAAATATCGCGCCAAAACGCAGACCTGCGTCATAGCTCCGATCACGTGACTAATTGACGTCACACAAAACAAAACAACTGCAGCCAGGCTGCAAAAGTTTGATGATTAATTAATTTCTAATAGAAGTAATGGTTTATAAATATTGTGTAGTGCCAAAATGTACAAATACTTCCATAAAGACACCGGATAAAATATTTGTTCCTGTTCCAATGCACCCAAAACTCACCAAAACTCGAAAAAAGTGGTTGGAACCAATCTAAGGTTGGAACTAAGTAGCTCGTAGAGAACCCAAAAGTATTGGAGCTAATTCAAGTGTTTCTATGTGCGAAGATCATTTTGAGGTACATATTTGAGTCTATATATTTCTATTATAATTTGTGTTTTTATTGCATTACTATTTTATGTACTGTTACTTTCTTTTTAAACATTGTAAAGCTCGACATAACCTAACAAAATAGTTATATCCACTTACTACAACATACTTTTTGTACAACTTGATTGAATGTTTTGCTTGGAGAACAATTAAAAATTAATACTGACATTGTAGTTTTTACGTTTTGAGTTCTGCAGCGTAGAAACAATGACGTGGATTATTATTAAAGAAATATGCAACCATAAAAACATTAATTTTGGGTAAGTTACTGCTGTCTGCTTGCACAAAATGTTTCTCCATTCTTCTCACATTTAACCTCCGGAATGTTTTTGGTGAAAATTTCTGGATAAATCGCTCTCAAAATAGCTTTACAACATTAAATTCGCAAATATCAATACAAAATCTGTTTGTTTAGATTTATGTGACGTCACTAGGGATGAAGCCAGTTACAGACCGTTTTCGATCACGTGATCAAATGTCGAAAATACAGTTATTTTATTCGCGTTTTTTACAAAAAATAAGCATATTTTTATCAAAAAATCAATGAAATATGCTTTTTCATTATCTCATGTTTATGGATGGCGTCAATTGGCATAATATTTTTAATACAGTCAAGTACCCTATTGGGTCATGAGTTTAACTTGACCACCACTTACTTTGCTTGACTCTGACTATAACTTGTTTGACGCTATTTAATACAAAGTATTTAATATTACTACCAAAGGACTATGTATCAAAGGTCATAAAAAAAATAGCCAAAAAAACTGCTAGCTGACTGACCTAACTGTCAAATTTTCTTTCTGTCATTTGAAAAAGTTATTTCGTGAAAAAAGTTGTCGGGATTTGTTTGTATTGAACATTATTTTAATTTTATTTTACAACTCGCTTGCATTAATATTATGTTTTAAATAAATTGTGCTGTCTGTGTTGACGATAATTCAGCAAAATGTGGCTGACAGAGCTTCATTCCCAGAGGGTAAGTTATCATGCTCTGAGAAGTCCACTCATCCTCTCAATTAAATAATCCATGTCCTAGTGTGATTTACATTTAACATCCTCGTCCAATCAATAATTTAGCCATAGAAACTGGTTCTCGAGAAGGTACTCAAATTATTACCGTCATGCATTGTTTTCTCACATTACATAAAAGTAAGCAAAAATCCATAACTACAATTTGCACATGGTCAGGCTACTAAGCAGCTGTAAACGCATACTTAACTTTTTTTTTTTTTTTAAACCAAGTATCTTGTCCAGCTTGTCCTATATTATTTAGTGTTGGTAATTTATAACAGTACACCATTTTTCTGTTTTTTTTTGCACAAAGATGGAAGACTAAAGATGACATGATTATTATATAGGACTGCCATCTCCTAAGTCGCTGGCGCCGGACAAAAAAATTTCAAAACCCCGGACATTTGGGTTAAATTGTTTTTTTTTTACCATCACCTCTGAGAATGGGGTAGTCGGTCGTCATCGGCCGTCGTCGTCGTGGTTGCAGCTACGATTACGAATGATATCAAGGTGTCCACTCTAAATGCTAAAAAACCCTATCAGTTTCCTGATGTCCTCTCTTAAGCAAAAATCAAGAACTTCCTCTAGGTGCTTATCGTTGAGTTTGGAGTTCCACAGATGGCCAGGCAGGCCAGGAATAAAGACAGTATTTAGAGGAAACATCTTACTCCTTTAATCAAGTGAAAAGTATTTAAATACGCGAGCGCAGCGAATCCGAGCATATTGAATTTTTTTAAGGCAATGTAAGAGAAATTGAAACGAGTTTGGAATAAAAGATGCACATTAACAAAACGCCAGCGCAAACATTTTGTCCTCATCATCATTAGCCAGAAGACGTCCACTGCTGAACATAGGCCTCACCCTTTAACCTCCACACTGGACGACAGCCTGCCTTTTGCATCCACTGGATGCCCGCGACTCTCACAATGTCGTCGGTCCATATAGTGGGAGGCCTACCTACCATTTTGTCCTATTTCTGATTAATTTTGCACAATTATTGTATCAAGTATGAAAATATCAACAACAAAGCGCAAGCGTACCGAGCACGAGAATTTTGATCGTTTAATCTCGATGTCAAATAACACAAACCTATATCCAAGTAGACGCCACAAGTAGACCTACCTTGCATGTCATATTTCCAATACAATTATGATTAATCGTCTTAATTGAGTCCGGCTAAAATCAGTCTGCTCAATCGGTGCCGCGACAACACGTGTCAGTCGAAACTGAAATGGGTAATTGAGCAACACATAGTTGTAAGAATACCACAAATATTTTATTTTATTTATTTATCCAAATTACAACTATCATTACAGGATTGTCCTAATTCAATAGTGTATGTCAACATAATAATTTATAAACCTAGCTTAGAACACAATTAAACACATTAAACATTAAATTAATTACACATTACACACGTTAAACATTAAATTAATTACACATTACATACATAAAAAATTAAAATAATTTTTACACATAAAAACACACTTCAAATAATATCCCAAATAACACAATAGATTTGGCCGACAGAACAAAGGTATTTCTTATCACAGATAAGTACTTTTAAGTATGAAAAATTTAACACACTTTTCATACAGTTTGGACTGCTTGTGCAGTCTACTTAGATATAGGGCTGTATAAAAGAATATGTGACAGGAACAAAGTCACATAAACAAAGCGCGAGCACAGTGACTGCGCAGAATTTTACCTATTAATTAATTAATTAACCTTGTCTTTAACCACAATTAGCCATGATAATGCATAAACTGTAAAAACCTCAACAACAGTGTGCTAGTGTGAGATTTTTTTTCATTATAGACTATGTGAAAAAAATTGAGGTAAGTTAAAACATTAGAAAAAGTGTTTTAACAATGTGCGAGCGCAGTGAACACTAAGATTTTGAGCTATTTCTGGTTAATTTAGGTCAAGTTTTATGTGCCTCATTCATTTGTATAAACATTATTATAATCACGCGCATGCCAGCATATCGAGCACAAAGATGTTGGTCTTGTTTTGATCAGTGATAAAAATATTTACAGGTGGTGGAAAGAAAAGACGACAGCGCAAAAAACGTGCTAGCGCTGCGAGCGCAAAGTTTTTGACCTATTGCCGATTAATTTAGAAAGAATTACTGGTTTTTTTAATGCCATATTTGGCAAACAAGCAGACGGGCTGCCTGATGATAAGCAGTCACCGTTGCCTATGGATACTTGTAACACCAGAGGCATGTGATGTGCATGTATAAACTGTCACATATCCAACAACAATGTCTAATAATTGTGATTGTTTAGGTTAATGTAAAATAAATTATTTGTTTAAGCACAATCATAGGAGAAGCTTTGAAAGTGTGTAAGTCAGACTAATCTAAGCTTTAACTCTTCCAATACAAAGCAGGTAATTGCTGCAAAACTGATCAAAGTGAATCATAGCTCAAGTGTGATAAATATATGCAATGGTGAGTCAGAGACCATCTGGACAATGTCTCAGATTCATACAACTGTATGCCTCAAGGTTCCACCTGTGTTTCCTGCATTTTTTACTTTTTTGCAGAGATTATCGAATCCTGTAGTGACCAGGGTAACATTTATTGCTATAATTGTAAAAAAAGTCAGTTAGCTGTGGTGGCTTGGATTCTTAATTTTTTTTGGCATTTGACTACCACCTCGCCTGATGCTAAGCGACGATGAGATTAACGATAGAGTACGCTCGCCTAGAAGAAACCGATTCACTCGTAATTTGAAGACAACCAGATGGTAACTATAGGGGAACACCCATCAGGCAGGGCATTCCACAGACTAGCAGCTCGCACAATAAAAGTGGAATCGAAGCGTTTCGCACGAATTTTCGGAATATCAACCATGAAACGGCGTTGCTCTTCATGCCCCTCTGGCCCCGTCTGGCCTTCCAATAGAAAAAGGGGCAGGCAGGAGAGAATTAGATCATGCAGATCCGAATGCATGATCTAATTCCTAATTTTGTAGTAATTGCCGCTTATGGACATCTGCAATACTAGTTTATACCCAGGATTAACACCTATATCCCTGCTTGTGTACAATTTTAGTAGGGAAAGGTATTGTCTGACCTTGCACTAAACTTGTACTTGTTGCCCTTAATTAATGAATCATACAAATACCAGGAACGAAAATCGCAAAAGAAGTCAGTCTCTATCTGTAACTTACTTTTCCGTGATTATTGCAGCAATCTTGGATCGAGTGTAATAAGTGTGTTTGTTTCAGCAAAAGCACTTCCGGTCGCTGCTGGCGATGCTGTCGGTGGTGAACGTGGCCTCGCTCGCGACGGCGGTCAACCTGGTGGTCATCCTCAACCCCGAAGACAGGTCGGTCAAATATACTAAAACCTGGGAGTAACATTCTGATTGGTGTTGCGACTGCTATGGGCAGGCATTGCCCTTATCATCAAACGAGCTACTAGCCCGTTTCTTTATTCGGTTTCTTTCTTCTGTGTAAGCTTACCAACGGATTTTAATGTAATTCTATTATAGATAAAGACTATAATTGCTTGGTGCCTTATGCATAACTTTTGTCACCGTGACTGTTTCGTCTCTGGAGTCTGGACCAGCTTATAAAGATTTTGGAAGTTTGGAAGTGCTGCACACGCTGACGAGTCGCAACGTGCGTGCACCTCCATATTGTCCACACATCTACATGGAACCAGATTGGTGGAATAGTCACAAGTAATAAAAGACACCCGTGCGCATTAGGCCCATAAACAACCAAAGCGAGATTTTGATCGCGCTTTCGCCCGCATGGGGATATCCATTGTAATTCATTTACCAGACAGTAATGACATCGTACATCAGTAATTCGGAATGCTAGTAGTGTCAAGAGTTCAGGGTATAAGCAGACAACCACTCCTGGATTAAGGTCTCCTCCATCCCTTTCCAAACAGTTCAATGGCGCCATGGCGGGCGACAGAATCGACCAGTCTGCCTGGAATGTGTCGAAATCATTGCAGCAACGTGTTTTGGGCCTATTTGGCAAATTCATCAGGCAACCCACTGCATGGCTCATTCACCATTACCTAAAAGGTTCTACTTCTGGCATGAGCAACGATAAATGGTGCAAAGAAAGCAGTCATCCATTCGACATATTCAGAGTCAGTTTTGACATTTTGTGTATGAAAATAATTTCAGAGCTCTCATTTCCCCTGCTCTCGCTAATGTTGTTATGGCCGTCGGCAAGGCCATGCGCTAAATGAGCCTGAACGACTGATTACGATTGCGTTGCCTGATAACGGATACTTCATCTATACGTGTACATAATGTATACTTGTATGACGAACCAGCAAGGTTTTGATATGACATCTGTCTTTTCATCTGAATACATCATAGCCATTTGTCGACGGTTTGAATGATGACCTGAGTTGAACACCGGACAGAAACTCGATTCTGTGGGCTGAAGATATGAAAACAGCTCGGTGGCGTACGTAGAGGCCTTATGAAGTTACTCAGTGGCGTACGAAGAGGTCTATCGGGACAAACAACGTCAACGCGCGGATAAAAATGTTGGAAAGACAATTCGTCCACGAGTCACGACCCATGCTAGGGCTGCAGATCAACAATACGCGAGTTATCGTCAAACATACATAGACACACCGACTTGTCCCATTAGCATCTGAGACCTCTCTTCGCTTGGTTAATAAGTAACAGTTAAAGTCGCAATTGAATTGGTTTATTTTATGCGAGAGATAAACATCATTGAGGTAGAGGTGTAACGCAGGCCTATTTTCCGTTACAAAAATTAAATACTGCGAATAATAATTCCTAAAAGTTAATTAGCACGTAAGTACAATGCATCTTATCAGTATTTAGTTTAGTAATGTTATATAGGTATTATATAACACTGTTTTAAGCTGTCACGGTTAGACTAAGAAAGAGGGTAGATCGTTTTGTCTGCACCTAACTTTTTAACTAATCTACCAACTACCCGCATTCTTCAGTCTTCCCGTGAACATGGTGCATGTAACTGCGCCGAAATATCGGGAGCTCATTCCACAACCTTACCACGGTAAATATCCCGTAAATAATCTTATAACTTTAGGTATTATATAGGCTTTTATTACTAGGATACTAAGATAATTTAGCCGTAATTACTAGGTAAACTAAAATAATTACCATAATTATTTGAGTATTTGTTACCAAACAGTTCCACTTGCTATTATAGCCGATATTTCAGCAAATGTCCGTCACGCTCGGCGTCTCCGGTACGTCGATATAGGACCATTAAGGCGACAAACTTATCTGTAGCGGTAACCAAATGGCGGAACTTAACATTTTCGGCGGGTGGCTGTAAGTTTTGTTCTGAAAATGCTGTAGTGGCTCCACAATTCAACTACACAAATAAGTTGGTTGAAATGTAATGAGCAGTAACCTACGAAAGCCTCAGTATCTGTGATAGTGATCAATCGCAACCAATTGTTACAATGCCGTGGAAATTGGCGAAAACACAACCAACTTGTCTGCAAAGTAGAACGAGAGAGCCACCGTCGTATTTCTAAACAAAGTTGACCATCACCTGACGAGAATTTTCAGTTTCCTCGTTTTGCCAGAGTTGGAAATAGGTTGGTCGGTTGACCTAATTTGTTTTTAATGACTGATGACCTAAAGTCAGATGGATATTCATCCTGGAGACCTTTTTAGATATCGATAATGGAAGGTCGATGATTTTATCCCGTTTCCACAAAGTACAGTTTTATTTAGGTAGGTAGGTACTAGCTGTTGCCCGAAAATCCTACGCGTAATTTTTTTCAAATTTCAAACTCCATTTGCCTTCTTATTTTTTATACAGACTAACTTTCACACATACTTATCCCTTATTTAGCCCCGCTAGGGAAATTACCAAAATGGATGATTTAGCTGACTTCTGTTTATAAAGAGAAGCGTAAAAGCCAACTTCGATGACGAACTTTTATACAAACTTTCATTCCCTTTTTAACCCCTTTAGGGCAAGAATTAAAAAAAATCATAGTAAAGTTATAAAAAAAAAAAAAATTAGCAAACGTGGTACATTATATTATATATATGATGTTACAAACTAAAGCCCCTCACGTTCAAACGTTGCAAGTACGTCATAGAATATTAAATCTACATGTTATACATGGTGTCAATTATTTTATCAATCTACTCGCAGAATAATTATTAAAAATTAATCTTTAGTACTCACAATTTATAATTACAAATACAGCGGTTAAGGCTGAGCGTTGTCTGTCGTTGAATTTAAGATTTTTAGCATTATTATCATAACCACACGATAAATTGTAAATGAAAAGCAAATTTATTTTTATTGAATTTGTTTGAGAATTCTTTGGCCCCTAATTGTAGATTTTAGCCATGGGTATGGTATTTTTTCTTTTTTCCTAGGCCTAGTGCGCACTTTTCACCGTGACTGTTTTGTCGTCCTGTCTAGTCACTAGACCAGAGTGACGAAACCACAGACATAGATTTTAACGGTCACGGTGATAAAAAGCACCCGTGCAAATGCATGCCGTCTAAAAATGTGGAGGGTTTGACTAAGAAGTACAGGGGCCTTACGGACAACAGCTATTACAGGCACCTAATCGGCTCAGTTGGAAAATCACGCGACCGCAAACCGTATCTGGGCGCAATAAGGTTTGCGGTCGCGTGATTTTCCAACTGAGCGGATTAGGTGCCTGTAATAGCTGTTGTCCGTAAGGTCCCTGTTTGTTACACACACATCACACAGCCTTAGTTTTACTCAACAAATGTCGGAATCAAGATTTCATACTATACTACGATACTTTGACATATTTCACTCGCCTAATAATCTAAGGTTGACATATTTCACTCGCATGTTTCAACTTTATTTGGATGAGAATTGATGGTGAAATAACTTTCACATGAGTGATCATTACTCACCGCGTGCAGAAACGCAACAAAAACGAAAGAAAGGTCGCGAAAATCTTACTTTCAACTTACATACATGTTATGTAATTAGTGTTACATCAGGCGAGTTGGCGGTCAAACGCAAGCCTACTATTAAATTATTAATAAAAAAAAAGTTTTTTGGCCGAGTATTCTCGTTGGTTGTCACTTTTTAACAGACTTCGGAAAAAAAGGAGGTTATCAATTCGACTGTGGTTTTTTTTTGTTTTTTTTTTTTTCAGTCCACTATCGTCCACTGCTAAGCCTTGCCTTTCACCATAAGGTTATGTTAACCTTTTTCTTGTTATGTTATAAGATAAGTATCAATACCCAGACAACCCTACAAGGTCGTCTGCTGGGTGAATTCGACTAAAGGCATTAAGCCTGGTTTAGACCAGCGTTCGCACCCACCACGCCGCCTCACCATATCCCCTTGTCTGATCAGAGATATCTAGAATGTAGTTCTCAGGAAACAAGGACGACGAGTCGAGAGTTCTTGGTACACAACTGGAATTTGAAATAAAACTTTTGCGTACGACCTACTTATCCTGTAGTAAAAGGGCGAGGGCGGGAAATGCCCATGAACCTCTTGCGCTCGCTCGTCTAAATGTAGTATAGTGGCTACCAGCAATATTGCGTTCTGAAAAATTATCAGAATTTATTCACCAGGGCCCCGATTCTACTAAAGAAATTGTTTTTAAATTGTAATTGTTGCGATTTTAATTGTTAAATAACTGCCTTAAAATTGACAGTTTTAAATATTATTTTTATTCTAGAAAAATAAATCCACCTAATATTATAACTTAGTTGACTTAGAAACTGTCAATTTTGAGGCAGTTATTTAACAATTAAAATCGCAACAATTACAATTTAAAGACAATTTCTTTAGTAGAATCGGGGGCCAGGATATACGAAAAAGATTTACTGCAGCTAAAAACTTTGACGGTGTAGGTAAAAACTAGGTAGATATATATATACTCATTGAACCAAACAGATAAATTGCTCTGAACAATGCGTTGTGAGATAACTAAAACATGAACGGACGTTAAATTCATTACAACCTTCCATCATTAAACTACTGTTTACGGAGTTACGTCAACGATTAACCTTTGATAAGTGTGTGTGTCGATGATGCAACCTTGATATACTGAAGTATGGTAACGGAACTTTGTGACAATAAATATTCGTAACGGCAAGACGAGCCGAGACGTTCTGAGGCCTCGCGGCTACCTCTTAACGCGGGCTCGAAATAGCGCAGTGCCGAAAACCACGCGAACGTGAACTTTAATGCCCCGAGATAAGGTTTGCAGTCGCGTGTTTTTTCGCATCACAGAATCGCGGCATGTTAAGAAACTGATGCTTTCTGCAAATAATACCTTTGTAAGCTCCGACGAAAGAAGATGGGTGTTATAAGTTTAACGTGTGTATCTGCTGAACCGATTTTGTTTTATTGTATTTGCTTTAAACATGTTTCAATTACTTTTCGATGTTCTCACTGCGATATGGTTCTAAAATTTAACGAGTTTTGTACGTACAAAAGGTGCTATCAGTTAATACTTAATTTATGCAATTAATTTACGGTTTTGATGAATATGATGATGATGATCTATGAATATGCAGGCCTCGGTTTCGCCTTCGTAAGTTCTCAAGGTGTAATGGAACTTGACAACCGAGCGATTTGATGAAAAGTTGATTTCAGGGTTGGTCCTATACTAAAAGTTGTTGATAATGATGGGTAGGTACTATGGATCCCTTTCGGCTTAGTACACCTTTTCCGCGTAACCCTATACAGTATAGTTTTTTTTTAATAATAGGCTTGCGTTTGACCACCATCTCGCCTGATGTTAAGAGACGATGCGGTCTACGTTGGAGCACGCTTGCCTAAAAGAAACCGATTCACTCGTGATTTGAAGACACCCAGATAAATTTCCGTGATTGTACTACTTTGTACCCAGATTGTAACCATCGGGGAACACCCATTCAGGCAGCGCATTCCACAGACTAGCAGTTCGCACAATAAATGTGGAATCAAAGCGCTTCTTACGGGTTTTCAGAATATCAACCATAAAGCGGTGACGATTTATATTATGGTTTGTTTTTTATAGTGCGTTAAATACAGTTTAGTGACTAAAAACTGTAAACTGTATTCCACGCACTGTGACGCACTACGTTCGCTGAGCCACAGACTACGACTGCATATGAGTAAAAGTACAGAAGATTCACTTCGCAAAATCATTCGAATAAGTACCTAGCGACTCTTGCTACTACACAATAAAGTGCAATTCAGGACGTGCGAGCGCTAACTATCTACAGCTATTGCCTCTTTGTCTATCGCATAACTCTTGTCGCGTTATCTGTCCATCGCGCGGTAGGTCCGACAAATCGGCTACTTGTAGCTTCATATCTAAAGTGCGGAGTGCGCCAGGATTGGCAGAGCACAGCTTTGTGAGTAAACAAGCCAAGTGACGCCAACGCTCTGTCGTATTGTATATCGAATTATCGATAACGGCATTGTTTAGTCCAGCCGCACTCTTCTTATCGGTGGGTTGTCGCTCCTATGAAGTGGGGCTTTGTCGCTAAGAAACAGACTTACAAACATAACAAGATAAATTTATTCATTTATAACCATCGAGATAAAATTCCTATAGTCACAATCTCTCAGTGAAAACAGTCAAAAAACGTCCAAGGGTCACTGTACATACATTCTATTAATTATACTTCACAATGCCACATTTACTCTAATTTAGACGTTATGTCGCTTGCATAGTGTTCAGCGTTAGTTGCGTTAGTAGCGTGCGCCGAGTTTTGGTTCGGATTTTTTTTTGGCTCGATTGTGACTCTCTATGTGTTGTATCTCGATGTTTATAATTTTATTTTTTTAACGAGGTTCTCTGGGAGATGTGCTCTTACAGCCTGAACTAATGTCCGTTGCAGACCACCCAAAGTAGCTTGCGCAATTACTTGCGTGAGTTATTACTACGCATCGTCTGCAATGAGCTACAACACTTTTTGCTCAGTGCAAGTTACAGTGGAAGTGTCTAGTAGCATTTGCGCTGGTCCTTGCGCAAGTGAAGCTTTGTTTTCCCGCTCTACTCACGCGAGTTGTGCGATTTACGTTTGAATGCCGGTGCCAGTACATGCTACTTGTACTTGCAAGCTACTTCGCATGGTCTACAACGGGCTTCACAGTAAGTATAGGCATGGTAGGTAGACTAGCAATCGCGTGGCTTTTTCGGTATTCGCTAGTAAATAGGTGATCGCAAATTTTGCGATCGTCGCTGTCACATATGAAAATCGCAAATTTGACGTTGACATCTGGCAGTTGTGCGGCTATTTTTGTTTACGATTACTGTTGCCGGTCGATAGTGGCGCTAGAGTAGCTTATTTTCGTTAGCGATTTTATTTCATTTTTGCCAACGGTCGCGATCTCTTCTGTAATAACTATGCCTTCCTTATAACTTTCTTCGCACTGCCTTTCGCCTTCTCAGCGATATGTGGAAGTAGCGGATACATTTCGTATGGACATTATGGACACTCCGTAGTCCGTATTAGTCCGACACGGGCGATATTGTCATGCTATGAGGCTATTCATCGCTGCACGGGCAGAGTATGAGAGTAATGCTATAAAGCCATGATGCTATATAGTATAATATATGTATATTATATTTGATTGCTCCGGTGACCCAGTTGGTAGTGACCCTGCCTTCTGCGCTTGGGGGCGTGTATTCGATTCATCCCACCTAGGACAAATAGTCATGTGATGAACATTCTATACCTGGGTGTTAATATCTATTTAAGTTTGTATTTAAAACTATATATGTATGTAGATCAGTCTCTGGCAGCCATATTACAAGGTTTGCTTAGTTTGGGGTCAGATGACCGTGTGTGCAAAAATGTCCCGAATATTTATTTATTATAACGCTATCTGAAGAGGCCGTAAGGTGTGATCTATGAAGCAGACTCTAATCAATAAATGTCCGATAAGCCCGTTTGCCTCACGATCTCACGAGAAATGTTAACACCCGATAACGGAACAAAGCCCAGTTTACTTCATAGACGTTTAGCTATAATTACAGTAAAACATTGTTATATTTTTTATAATTTCAGTTTCTCATAAGACTTAGAACGTTTATGTCGGTTCTTTGGGGTGATCTTTACCTGATGTTAACTATTAAATTAGTGTGAGGTTATTCTAACTACATTCACTCGTATTTAAATAACTCGTGGTATTTTGAGGAACCAAGCCAATAACCACAATCCAAACATAAAAAACACGGACAAACTATCAACCATTTTTTAAAACACCGAGCCTTGCCCTTCGAACCAACAGTCCCCCTCCTTCGTATCTTCTTTTCTTTTTTTGGATTCCATAGACACATACGTTTTTTCGTAAACAGCTCGGTGTACCATAGACTGCAGTTCTTCTAGATATTGCCAACACTGATTACTGTGAACAGTGGGCTTGATGATATTATATAGGTAGTATAGTCTGAAGTGGAGAGGTCTAGGTGTGAGATAGATATCTCGATGGTCCGCCCTGGGTGTGAACTCGCGTGTCCAGTGACCATAACTCACTCACGTGGTCGCGTGCGTGCCGCTCGTTTCCACCTGCTAATGTATACCGCTGTCGAGGTGTTCAAATGAGGGAACTGAAATCTTCCACGGAATGCTATCAGTTGTGTTGAGAAATGCGATGGTGGCTGCCTCATTCAACTCGGCAGTTAAGTCGGTCGATGTATTGAGTAACGTTTGGCAATGATGACCTCTTGCCACCGTAAACTATAGGTTTGTTGTTTTGTTCGAAAAGGAATAAAAGTGAAATGTTAATATCATTATGAAGTCCTTCAACCAGCGTCATAATAAGTTACCGGACTGTTTTTTATTAATATTTTATTAAAAAAAAATACCATAAAGCTTAGAATAACTACTCAGAGAAGTTAGGTTTCCAAACAACGCCTTCTCAAAACGTAAGCTACAAATTCGCTTTGTAGCTTACGTTTCGATTGGTATTTTAAACGATTTAAGCAAGAAAATTAATGGATTACCTGTGGAATGTCACACCATAACTCTTATGCTGCTTTTCTGATTTGTTGTGGTACGATTTCACCGCGCAAATTGTCATAGTAAAATTTCATATAATCAAATATCATCAAATGGTGTCATATATGACACCATTTGAATGGCTTAAATTTTGCGAATATACTTGGTTTCTTTGTGTAGTTATTCTAAGCCATAAAGAGAGTTGATGATCACTGAAAACATAATTAAAATGTATCCAAAGTTAAGGAAGATACAACCATTTTAATGTCTTGCCAGACAGAGAGCGCACTATACTTGCAAATGACGTCACTCGAGGGTACGCCAAACAAACACCATACTAACACTGCGGGAAAGAAACAGCACAATCCGACCAAAAACTTTAAACGCTTCTTGCTCAGAACTTTATACCCCGATTTAAATAATTTCTTCAGTACATTTAATTATGTGAGCCTATAATTTTTAACTTCACACACACTTGTCTATTAAGCTATGTAAAGGTGGTACGTTACACCTATGGCGGGAAATTCAAATTTCAAACAGTTTTTATGTTCTTGTAGCTAGGCCGGATAACTATTTTAAAATGACACAGTGTTTGCGCAAATCGTTGGTTGTTCTTTACATTATCATGTACAGCTATTTATCAGTAACGCACCAATCACCATATTACTTACATTTGTCAATAAACCGTTTGAAACAGCATAAATAAATAAAAAAATCGACATCGTTTTATGATTGATATTCCGAGAACCCGTATGAAGCGCTTTGATTCCACATTTATTGTGCGAACTGGTAGTCTGTGGAATTCGCTGCCTGAATGAGTTTTCCTCATCAGTTACAATCTGGGTGTCTTCAAGTCGAGAGTGAATCGGTTTCTTCTAGGCAAGCGTGCTCCATCGTAGACCGCATCAGGCGAGATGGCGGCCAAGCGCAAGCCTATATACAATTTAAAAAAAAAAGTTTATTGACAAATGTAAGTAATAATGTGCATTAGAGATAAATAACTTTACATGATTATGTAAAGAATAATAATCAATTTGCGCAAACATCATGATCGTTTACAATAATTACCCGACCTAGCTACAAGGACAAGAAAACTGTTTGAAATTTAAATTTTCTGCCTTAGGTGAAACGTACCACCTTAATGGTTGTTTCCAGAGTGTCGGTGCGTCGCGGCGGCGCGCTGACGGCGCTCGGGCTGGTCTACTTCATGACTCTGTTCGAAGTGCTGACCATGCTGGCGATGTACACCGGCGCAGGCGCACGCTTCCGGCGCAAGTACGCGCTCAGCGGCGGCGAGATACTGGACATCATCAACAAGTGAGCACCCCCTCCTATATACGACGTTTAATTTGAGGAGCAACATAAAAAGGACCAGTTTGTAAGCTGGCGAAGTCTGAGAGGTCTGTGTACGTTGGAGGGATACCCGCTGCCGTGCGGGATGTTCCTTCCACAGCGCAGTTTAAAAAGAAACTTAGATCCTGGCAACACGAAAGACTATTTTACGAAATAGCACCATTAGTACCTAATTATAAGACAGAATTTACTGAATGAATGTTTTTTGACATGTAACATTGGTGTTATTAATAAATATTTGTATTTGTACGTTCCCTAAGTGTGCATCGAATCTGCATCATCTAATTTCCTCCTGATCATTTTTATATCGGACGGCCAGTGGACGTTTCATGGTTCATATTCTGATAACCCGAATTGATTTTATTTGTATTGTGCGAACCG
>OU612001.1:15252500-15255360 GCA_914767915.1 Agriopis aurantiaria | reverse complement strand
TAACCTAACCTAACCTAACCTAACCTAACCTAACCTAACCTAACCTAACCTAACCTAACCTAACCTAACCTAACCTAACCTAACCTAACCTAACCTAACCTAACCTAACCTAACCTAACCTAACCTAACCTAACCTAACCTAACCTAACCTAACCTAACCTAACCTAACCTAACCTAACCTAACCTAACCTAACCTAACCTAACCTAACCTAACCTAACCTAACCTAACCTAACCTAACCTAACCTAACCTAACCTAACCTAACCTAACCTAACCTAACCTAACCTAACCTAACCTAACCTAACCTAACCTAACCTAACCTAACCTAACCTAACCTAACCTAACCTAACCTAACCTAACCTAACCTAACCTAACCTAACCTAACCTAACCTAACCTAACCTAACCTAACCTAACCTAACCTAACCTAACCTAACCTAACCTAACCTAACCTAACCTAACCTAACCTAACCTAACCTAACCTAACCTAACCTAACCTAACCTAACCTAACCTAACCTAACCTAACCTAACCTAACCTAACCTAACCTAACCTAACCTAACCTAACCTAACCTAACCTAACCTAACCTAACCTAACCTAACCTAACCTAACCTAACCTAACCTAACCTAACCTAACCTAACCTAACCTAACCTAACCTAACCTAACCTAACCTAACCTAACCTAACCTAACCTAACCTAACCTAACCTAACCTAACCTAACCTAACCTAACCTAACCTAACCTAACCTAACCTAACCTAACCTAACCTAACCTAACCTAACCTAACCTAACCTAACCTAACCTAACCTAACCTAACCTAACCTAACCTAACCTAACCTAACCTAACCTAACCTAACCTAACCTAACCTAACCTAACCTAACCTAACCTAACCTAACCTAACCTAACCTAACCTAACCTAACCTAACCTAACCTAACCTAACCTAACCTAACCTAACCTAACCTAACCTAACCTAACCTAACCTAACCTAACCTAACCTAACCTAACCTAACCTAACCTAACCTAACCTAACCTAACCTAACCTAACCTAACCTAACCTAACCTAACCTAACCTAACCTAACCTAACCTAACCTAACCTAACCTAACCTAACCTAACCTAACCTAACCTAACCTAACCTAACCTAACCTAACCTAACCTAACCTAACCTAACCTAACCTAACCTAACCTAACCTAACCTAACCTAACCTAACCTAACCTAACCTAACCTAACCTAACCTAACCTAACCTAACCTAACCTAACCTAACCTAACCTAACCTAACCTAACCTAACCTAACCTAACCTAACCTAACCTAACCTAACCTAACCTAACCTAACCTAACCTAACCTAACCTAACCTAACCTAACCTAACCTAACCTAACCTAACCTAACCTAACCTAACCTAACCTAACCTAACCTAACCTAACCTAACCTAACCTAACCTAACCTAACCTAACCTAACCTAACCTAACCTAACCTAACCTAACCTAACCTAACCTAACCTAACCTAACCTAACCTAACCTAACCTAACCTAACCTAACCTAACCTAACCTAACCTAACCTAACCTAACCTAACCTAACCTAACCTAACCTAACCTAACCTAACCTAACCTAACCTAACCTAACCTAACCTAACCTAACCTAACCTAACCTAACCTAACCTAACCTAACCTAACCTAACCTAACCTAACCTAACCTAACCTAACCTAACCTAACCTAACCTAACCTAACCTAACCTAACCTAACCTAACCTAACCTAACCTAACCTAACCTAACCTAACCTAACCTAACCTAACCTAACCTAACCTAACCTAACCTAACCTAACCTAACCTAACCTAACCTAACCTAACCTAACCTAACCTAACCTAACCTAACCTAACCTAACCTAACCTAACCTAACCTAACCTAACCTAACCTAACCTAACCTAACCTAACCTAACCTAACCTAACCTAACCTAACCTAACCTAACCTAACCTAACCTAACCTAACCTAACCTAACCTAACCTAACCTAACCTAACCTAACCTAACCTAACCTAACCTAACCTAACCTAACCTAACCTAACCTAACCTAACCTAACCTAACCTAACCTAACCTAACCTAACCTAACCTAACCTAACCTAACCTAACCTAACCTAACCTAACCTAACCTAACCTAACCTAACCTAACCTAACCTAACCTAACCTAACCTAACCTAACCTAACCTAACCTAACCTAACCTAACCTAACCTAACCTAACCTAACCTAACCTAACCTAACCTAACCTAACCTAACCTAACCTAACCTAACCTAACCTAACCTAACCTAACCTAACCTAACCTAACCTAACCTAACCTAACCTAACCTAACCTAACCTAACCTAACCTAACCTAACCTAACCTAACCTAACCTAACCTAACCTAACCTAACCTAACCTAACCTAACCTAACCTAACCTAACCTAACCTAACCTAACCTAACCTAACCTAACCTAACCTAACCTAACCTAACCTAACCTAACCTAACCTAACCTAACCTAACCTAACCTAACCTAACCTAACCTAACCTAACCTAACCTAACCTAACCTAACCTAACCTAACCTAACCTAACCTAACCTAACCTAACCTAACCTAACCTAACCTAACCTAACCTAACCTAACCTAACCTAACCTAACCTAACCTAACCTAACCTAACCTAACCTAACCTAACCTAACCTAACCTAACCTAACCTAACCGCTCTCTCCATCCACTCGCAGTCAAAACCAGAGAAAATCTGAAGAAGTGTTGTGGCCAAAATATAAAAGTTGAACTCTTTTGGATAAAGGCACACGCTGGACTTGAGGGGAATGAGAGAGCGGATGAATTGGCCAAGGAAGCTGC
>OU612001.1:15245000-15250000 GCA_914767915.1 Agriopis aurantiaria | reverse complement strand
AACCTAACCTAACCTAACCTAACCTAACCTAACCTAACCTAACCTAACCTAACCTAACCTAACCTAACCTAACCTAACCTAACCTAACCTAACCTAACCTAACCTAACCTAACCTAACCTAACCTAACCTAACCTAACCTAACCTAACCTAACCTAACCTAACCTAACCTAACCTAACCTAACCTAACCTAACCTAACCTAACCTAACCTAACCTAACCTAACCTAACCTAACCTAACCTAACCTAACCTAACCTAACCTAACCTAACCTAACCTAACCTAACCTAACCTAACCTAACCTAACCTAACCTAACCTAACCTAACCTAACCTAACCTAACCTAACCTAACCTAACCTAACCTAACCTAACCTAACCTAACCTAACCTAACCTAACCTAACCTAACCTAACCTAACCTAACCTAACCTAACCTAACCTAACCTAACCTAACCTAACCTAACCTAACCTAACCTAACCTAACCTAACCTAACCTAACCTAACCTAACCTAACCTAACCTAACCTAACCTAACCTAACCTAACCTAACCTAACCTAACCTAACCTAACCTAACCTAACCTAACCTAACCTAACCTAACCTAACCTAACCTAACCTAACCTAACCTAACCTAACCTAACCTAACCTAACCTAACCTAACCTAACCTAACCTAACCTAACCTAACCTAACCTAACCTAACCTAACCTAACCTAACCTAACCTAACCTAACCTAACCTAACCTAACCTAACCTAACCTAACCTAACCTAACCTAACCTAACCTAACCTAACCTAACCTAACCTAACCTAACCTAACCTAACCTAACCTAACCTAACCTAACCTAACCTAACCTAACCTAACCTAACCTAACCTAACCTAACCTAACCTAACCTAACCTAACCTAACCTAACCTAACCTAACCTAACCTAACCTAACCTAACCTAACCTAACCTAACCTAACCTAACCTAACCTAACCTAACCTAACCTAACCTAACCTAACCTAACCTAACCTAACCTAACCTAACCTAACCTAACCTAACCTAACCTAACCTAACCTAACCTAACCTAACCTAACCTAACCTAACCTAACCTAACCTAACCTAACCTAACCTAACCTAACCTAACCTAACCTAACCTAACCTAACCTAACCTAACCTAACCTAACCTAACCTAACCTAACCTAACCTAACCTAACCTAACCTAACCTAACCTAACCTAACCTAACCTAACCTAACCTAACCTAACCTAACCTAACCTAACCTAACCTAACCTAACCTAACCTAACCTAACCTAACCTAACCTAACCTAACCTAACCTAACCTAACCTAACCTAACCTAACCTAACCTAACCTAACCTAACCTAACCTAACCTAACCTAACCTAACCTAACCTAACCTAACCTAACCTAACCTAACCTAACCTAACCTAACCTAACCTAACCTAACCTAACCTAACCTAACCTAACCTAACCTAACCTAACCTAACCTAACCTAACCTAACCTAACCTAACCTAACCTAACCTAACCTAACCTAACCTAACCTAACCTAACCTAACCTAACCTAACCTAACCTAACCTAACCTAACCTAACCTAACCTAACCTAACCTAACCTAACCTAACCTAACCTAACCTAACCTAACCTAACCTAACCTAACCTAACCTAACCTAACCTAACCTAACCTAACCTAACCTAACCTAACCTAACCTAACCTAACCTAACCTAACCTAACCTAACCTAACCTAACCTAACCTAACCTAACCTAACCTAACCTAACCTAACCTAACCTAACCTAACCTAACCTAACCTAACCTAACCTAACCTAACCTAACCTAACCTAACCTAACCTAACCTAACCTAACCTAACCTAACCTAACCTAACCTAACCTAACCTAACCTAACCTAACCTAACCTAACCTAACCTAACCTAACCTAACCTAACCTAACCTAACCTAACCTAACCTAACCTAACCTAACCTAACCTAACCTAACCTAACCTAACCTAACCTAACCTAACCTAACCTAACCTAACCTAACCTAACCTAACCTAACCTAACCTAACCTAACCTAACCTAACCTAACCTAACCTAACCTAACCTAACCTAACCTAACCTAACCTAACCTAACCTAACCTAACCTAACCTAACCTAACCTAACCTAACCTAACCTAACCTAACCTAACCTAACCTAACCTAACCTAACCTAACCTAACCTAACCTAACCTAACCTAACCTAACCTAACCTAACCTAACCTAACCTAACCTAACCTAACCTAACCTAACCTAACCTAACCTAACCTAACCTAACCTAACCTAACCTAACCTAACCTAACCTAACCTAACCTAACCTAACCTAACCTAACCTAACCTAACCTAACCTAACCTAACCTAACCTAACCTAACCTAACCTAACCTAACCTAACCTAACCTAACCTAACCTAACCTAACCTAACCTAACCTAACCTAACCTAACCTAACCTAACCTAACCTAACCTAACCTAACCTAACCTAACCTAACCTAACCTAACCTAACCTAACCTAACCTAACCTAACCTAACCTAACCTAACCTAACCTAACCTAACCTAACCTAACCTAACCTAACCTAACCTAACCTAACCTAACCTAACCTAACCTAACCTAACCTAACCTAACCTAACCTAACCTAACCTAACCTAACCTAACCTAACCTAACCTAACCTAACCTAACCTAACCTAACCTAACCTAACCTAACCTAACCTAACCTAACCTAACCTAACCTAACCTAACCTAACCTAACCTAACCTAACCTAACCTAACCTAACCTAACCTAACCTAACCTAACCTAACCTAACCTAACCTAACCTAACCTAACCTAACCTAACCTAACCTAACCTAACCTAACCTAACCTAACCTAACCTAACCTAACCTAACCTAACCTAACCTAACCTAACCTAACCTAACCTAACCTAACCTAACCTAACCTAACCTAACCTAACCTAACCTAACCTAACCTAACCTAACCTAACCTAACCTAACCTAACCTAACCTAACCTAACCTAACCTAACCTAACCTAACCTAACCTAACCTAACCTAACCTAACCTAACCTAACCTAACCTAACCTAACCTAACCTAACCTAACCTAACCTAACCTAACCTAACCTAACCTAACCTAACCTAACCTAACCTAACCTAACCTAACCTAACCTAACCTAACCTAACCTAACCTAACCTAACCTAACCTAACCTAACCTAACCTAACCTAACCTAACCTAACCTAACCTAACCTAACCTAACCTAACCTAACCTAACCTAACCTAACCTAACCTAACCTAACCTAACCTAACCTAACCTAACCTAACCTAACCTAACCTAACCTAACCTAACCTAACCTAACCTAACCTAACCTAACCTAACCTAACCTAACCTAACCTAACCTAACCTAACCTAACCTAACCTAACCTAACCTAACCTAACCTAACCTAACCTAACCTAACCTAACCTAACCTAACCTAACCTAACCTAACCTAACCTAACCTAACCTAACCTAACCTAACCTAACCTAACCTAACCTAACCTAACCTAACCTAACCTAACCTAACCTAACCTAACCTAACCTAACCTAACCTAACCTAACCTAACCTAACCTAACCTAACCTAACCTAACCTAACCTAACCTAACCTAACCTAACCTAACCTAACCTAACCTAACCTAACCTAACCTAACCTAACCTAACCTAACCTAACCTAACCTAACCTAACCTAACCTAACCTAACCTAACCTAACCTAACCTAACCTAACCTAACCTAACCTAACCTAACCTAACCTAACCTAACCTAACCTAACCTAACCTAACCTAACCTAACCTAACCTAACCTAACCTAACCTAACCTAACCTAACCTAACCTAACCTAACCTAACCTAACCTAACCTAACCTAACCTAACCTAACCTAACCTAACCTAACCTAACCTAACCTAACCTAACCTAACCTAACCTAACCTAACCTAACCTAACCTAACCTAACCTAACCTAACCTAACCTAACCTAACCTAACCTAACCTAACCTAACCTAACCTAACCTAACCTAACCTAACCTAACCTAACCTAACCTAACCTAACCTAACCTAACCTAACCTAACCTAACCTAACCTAACCTAACCTAACCTAACCTAACCTAACCTAACCTAACCTAACCTAACCTAACCTAACCTAACCTAACCTAACCTAACCTAACCTAACCTAACCTAACCTAACCTAACCTAACCTAACCTAACCTAACCTAACCTAACCTAACCTAACCTAACCTAACCTAACCTAACCTAACCTAACCTAACCTAACCTAACCTAACCTAACCTAACCTAACCTAACCTAACCTAACCTAACCTAACCTAACCTAACCTAACCTAACCTAACCTAACCTAACCTAACCTAACCTAACCTAACCTAACCTAACCTAACCTAACCTAACCTAACCTAACCTAACCTAACCTAACCTAACCTAACCTAACCTAACCTAACCTAACCTAACCTAACCTAACCTAACCTAACCTAACCTAACCTAACCTAACCTAACCTAACCTAACCTAACCTAACCTAACCTAACCTAACCTAACCTAACCTAACCTAACCTAACCTAACCTAACCTAACCTAACCTAACCTAACCTAACCTAACCTAACCTAACCTAACCTAACCTAACCTAACCTAACCTAACCTAACCTAACCTAACCTAACCTAACCTAACCTAACCTAACCTAACCTAACCTAACCTAACCTAACCTAACCTAACCTAACCTAACCTAACCTAACCTAACCTAACCTAACCTAACCTAACCTAACCTAACCTAACCTAACCTAACCTAACCTAACCTAACCTAACCTAACCTAACCTAACCTAACCTAACCTAACCTAACCTAACCTAACCTAACCTAACCTAACCTAACCTAACCTAACCTAACCTAACCTAACCTAACCTAACCTAACCTAACCTAACCTAACCTAACCTAACCTAACCTAACCTAACCT